>CM070621.1:68692191-69113754 GCA_036346255.1 Ampelocalamus luodianensis | reverse complement strand
TGGGGCCCACTCTTCAAAACCAGCTTTTAGTTTCTAATCATGATTAGGAATGTTCTTTAGTTCACTCTCATGCATGATCAAAATTTGGTATTGGAGGTTTGAAAGTATTTTAGTTCTAGTTCTCTGTATGTTTCTCGTTGTCGTTTTTCGTTGTCAAGAACTGAAAATTGGTATCATGATTATGCTATTTAGGTCTTGTTAGACTTGATGAATTCCTTAGGAAATAGTGTTTGGTAAGGAATTATGTTAGTTAGTGATTCTAGATTTTAAAACCTTTGTTGGCATGAGTGATCTAAAGAAGTTGTTATTGGATCTAGTGGTTTGTCTCTGACTTGTTTTCCTGCTTACCAAAGGTAGTAAGGCCTTGTAGTGATAGCATGTCAGAATTGTTAACCTTCCTTATGTTGGTGTGATACTTAGTGTGTTAGTAGCTGAATTTTATTAAAGCCCAACCCTAATTAGAAAATTGTTAGCATCTAATAGTTGGCTAATTAACTAGTTAGTGTTTCAATAGTTTCTTGTAGGTTTAAGTGATCTTATCACTAATGTTGGTTGTTTAGAGTAACTAGTTGTTTAGATGTGTTAATTTGATGCTTAATTAATAGATGTGCACACAATCACCATCAAAGTCTCATTTAAAGGTTAAAACATATAAGAGGATTGATTTTGTGATTAGCTTGGTAAGTAAGTGTTGGGTAAATCAATCATTGAAACCATGTCTAATTTAATTCTTCTCCTTAGTAGCTAAATTGTTGTTCCTATTGTAATGATCTAGCTTCTGTGTTTTAGTTTTGTGGTTGTTTTTGGAAAATTTTGAGTTTTGTTGGTGTTATTGGTTCTTATTTGTTGCTTTTGCTCGATCGATAGATTGCACGGTCCGTATTATCGAGAGTGAACCTCGCAGAAAGTTGAGCATTCCGAGCAAATGCAAACAGTGCAGCAGCTTTGATCATGTTTATCCAAAGATTTTAAAATCTAATATTTTGTTTCAAATTGTATGTATGCATTGCTTAATTTGTGTTAAATTGATTAGTTAAATCCTGTAGCTGCATATCCCGTAGGTGAAATATTGATCTCTACTACCGAGCCTAGGTTATTTGTCGTGATTAGAGATCACCGATGATCTCTTATCACTTAGTAGATCCGGTCAATTTGCTTAGACATGCTTAGCTATCAGAGAATCAAGTGTTATCGACTTTAGTCGGTAGCCTTGATCACACAAAAATTATTAAAACTTTATAGTTCAGATTTTGCTATGTTACTGTGAAAACTAAAATGAAAACAAAATGATTTGGACTTGGGCACAACGGTATGATTGGTGTGATCTGTTGGTGTGGATCGAATGGTGCCCGAGTCGCTTAAGGACCGAGTTACTTGCGCCACCAGATCGAGCATTTTGCGTATAACCACACTAGAGTATATGGACCTCTTGACCTAGTACTTTACGTGTATTGGCTCCGGTCGCAGGAGGTCGCAGGAGGGATGGAGGGGAGCATGGTAGTTGTCCAAAAGCTTTATCCCGAGTGGGTAGTTGTCTTTCGGCTTTACCATGTAAGCGCATGGATTTCTATCCATACGAGCGCTCGTAGTTAATACACAATATTGGAAAAGTCTCGTAGGGCTTAGCCGTGGCAGATACCTTCTAAGTGTGCTTTGGCTTAAAGGCGTCCAAGTGTGGTACATTGGTACACCCCGCAGGTTCAAACTATTCGAATAGCCTCGCCCTAGGTTATGGACACGCCTGATACGCCCCAAGAACTAGACTACAACATTTAAATTAAAACTTGATGGGTGGTACGAATCTGGGATTCGTGATATTGTTGTGGTGACTATTGGGGTAGTCACTTCTAGGTTGTTTATCTTTCTCTTTTGTTCATATTACCTTTACTGTATTTTAACATTAAAAAGGAATTGCAAACTTGCCTTCGAACTGTATTACATTATTACAAATAAAGATGGCTTTGTGCAAATGAAACATATGACCTCCACCAGATGAGCCTGCATGTAGCTTATGAACAGGTCTGCTAGTTCACACGTCAGTCTTGCGAGTACAAAGACAATCTTTGTACTCATTGGCTTTGCTTAATGTTTTTGTTGCAGAGGAAGAAGGTGAGCCCCAAGGGCCTCACTTCTGTGAGTTTTGCTGCCAGTGTACGACGACTAGGCTTGGCGGTCCGGGCCGATGCCTGTGGGTTGAAGGCACACCGATTGGCTTTGTTTATAGCCATCTTATGGCACTTTTTGCTTCGCCGTCTGCCTTGTGTATTTGTGTATATTTTGGCCGTCGGCTTTTGTCTGTAATAACTTTATCACAGCATTCGCTTAGTGTGATGTTTGGACTCTATGTTGGAATGGAGTTGATGCATAATTTTGTGGTGAGGTGTATATCGCTCGGGAAGTATACATATCTCGAGGCTCGCTTATTTGATTTGTGATGCTAGGACCAAAGTGTTGGTTAGCATTGCAAGCCAAATAAATTAGGGTCCTCACAGATGGTCCTGCTCTCACCTTCTTCCTCCTCCAACAACCGCCACCTCCAAGAATCTCCTTCTTCTTCTCCAATCGATCTCCCGTGATCGCTTCTTCCTCCAATTGGCGTGCACTGCTCATGGTATTAGAAGGGTGGGTGTATCAGAGCACGCCGTGCTACAAGAACTCATCTAGGTTTCCTCCTCTTTATTAGTAGCCACCCCTCATGGGCCTAAATGCCGTGGGTCAAAGCCCATAGCCCAAGTTGTCTAAATTATGCGTAAATCCCTCTAATCTCCCGTTAAAACACTTTTCTAATTGGTCCTTGTCTCTAATTTATTTCTCTCTCTAATACATTTGGGGTATTACAGAGGACCGGTCAAAGAGCTCAACGGTTAAAATCAACACAGAGCTCCACTAGGGAGGTCGTGAGTCGTTGGATTAAAATCTAAGGGTCGAGATTTAGAACTATGTGTTAGAGCTCCTAACACTTAGGGAGGTCCGAGCCACGATCTCAAGATGGATCACCCACGATCACCCAAGTGCTAGGGGTGGTCGTGGAGGGTCGAGGAGGTCACCCCCTGGTGGTCTTTGCAAAGGTGCAAAGGAGGTCCTAGGGAGGTCCTCGAGGTTGTCTTTGCAAATAGAACAGAGGAGGTCGTATGGTGGGGGTCTTTTACAAAGACCAGAGGAGGTCTTTGTGGTTGGATTGAGATCCAAGGGTCATGGTCTGGTGCTTGTAATTGGTTTGACTGAGCCGTTGGCACGAGCCGACTTTGGTGCACACCCGAGAGAAGTGAATCCCAGCTTTAGTTTGAAATTAAAAATGAGACTTGGGATTTATTTGAGGTAGCAAACTAACTCCAAATTTTATGAAATTTTGCCAGAGCTTGCTAACCTTGAGATGGACCTTGTATAAAATTTCCAGAGTTTTTATGCTGAGTATTTTTCTCCGAAATTATACAATGCTTTGAGCTAGGGTTTGACTACAGAGTCAAACAAGTTTGACTGACACTTAAAAATATTCGAACAATTTCTAAAAATTGTGAAATTTTTAGAGGGGTCACATATCAACCCTAGGACTTAGGAAAATATTTCCGAGAAGGATCACAAGATTGGATCAAAAGACTTGTGACTTTGTATTTCCATACTCTTGTACAATAATTGTTTAGTACACACAGAAATACATGATGTAAGAAAAAGTTTTAAATTCTACTCATTTTCTTACATTTGAAACACAAGTACAGAATTTGGGATATTACAAACCTCCTCTTACAAAAATCTCGTCCCAGATTTGTCTCACTCGGAAAAGAAAGAGGGGTAGTCTCTGCGGAGACGATCTTCTCGCTCCCATGAAGCTTCATCCTCGTAATGATTCGACCACCAACCTTGAGGAACTTGATGGTCTTATTCCTCGCTCTTCGCTCACTTCTTCAAGGATGCGAACAGATGCTCGCGTAGGTCAAATCCTTCTCGACATCAAGAGTTTCCAACGGAGCTTCCTTCTCGACATCAAGAGTTTCCATCTTAGTGGCCCCGGGATGAATGGATAACGGGAATCGGGCTTCATGAGGATCAACTCCCGCAACTCCATGTCCTTTGGAACCACAAGCGTTCGAACCTCACAACACCAAGCTCATCTACTGAGAAGCACTTGGCTGTCCCATTCTTGACATTTTCCTTGATGCGGTTCACTCCAACATCCGACTGTTGAGCGGACTTGATCCGATCCACCAAGGTTGGTTGTACAACCAAGGCAGCGAGGGAACCATGCTCAACCAAACCCAAGTTGAGACACCAAACTCCTCCAAAAGGGTGGTGGGCTCTTGGAGCAACAATGCATTGCAATGCGCTCACGACTAAGCGCATCCGCAACGACATTGGCCTTGCCCGGATGGTAGTGAATACCCATGTCATAGTCCTTGATCAACTCCAACCATCTTCTTTGCCTGAGGTTCAGATCTGGTTGGGTAAACAAATACTTGAAGCTTTTGTGATCCGAATTGTAACACCCCAGGACCCACATTACCCTGGAATGCTACTAAACCACTCAGCTAGCCAGAAATTGCAAGATAATTTATTCTGGCAACAATTTCTAGACATGAAGCATTAAGCGGAAGCATAAACAACTAAGGGAACAAAGATAACGGTAAAAAGTTCAATAATTAAAACAACCTCTAGCAGATTAATCAAAGAAATAGTTCACAAGTCCATCATTATTAAATAAAATATTCACCCACGAATAGCTAAGCATTTGACTAGAATTTCATCGACTTTATTACAGCATGAGTTGATGAACCAAGTGCATTATTGTGGTGCCGCTCTACCCAACCCATGAATGCTCAACAATCACCAGAGGGAAAACAAGCCTGTAGGGGAAAAACAAGGGTGAGATAAAATCTCAGCAAGCAAACTGCTTAATGTGCTATTCAGACTACAAACAAATATACAACATCATTACAAGATCCACATGTCCACATCCATAATGTGCATCCACATTCATTACAAGTTAATTAAACTACAAAGATATTAAGCATCAATATCCATTTCCATAATGATCACAATTATAGCCTCAACCATATTTACTACCATCAATAGTAAAATATTAGCAAATGAATCTTGATTAACTTCTTCATATTATTCACCACTACCACTACCAATGACAATAAAGTATTAACAAGTTTTACCTCATAACTTTACTATTTCTCGCATCCACAATCGCTATCAACAATTACCACAAGAGAGTAGAATCTCATGCCACAATCACAACCACTACCATACCACAAGGGATGAACCCCAACCACCACCATCGCCACTTTCCTCACACCACAAGTGACTCTCATGAGCCAATTCCACATTACAACTATAAAGTTGCAGCTTGTTTGTAATATAACTTCACCACAATATCTTGCATAAGTATGCAAATGATCTTTCCACAATGTAATGCATATGTATGCTATGCTCCATCGCACCTTTACCCAACAAGGTAAAAGTATGCATCGTGCTACGGCAATGCACGATGTTGTACTGCATTGATCGATCGCGCTATAAGCGCGACATCCACAATGCAAATGTCATGATATGTCATGAATGATATGATAATCATAAACCACAAGAATTTAACCACGAAGGTCAACAACATACTCATCATGAATATTTTCTCATAATCCACATGTGTCTCAATAAGCACAATATCATTGTGTCATAAGACCATTACCACATAACCCACACCGATTCACCAAGATCAAAATCAATCGATCTAAATGGAACTCTACCACATAGACCACAACATGATCATCATGAATATAACCACAAGGAATTATCAATATGTCCACCTTGAGTTTATTTTCATATTCCGCATTTGGCTCATTAAGCAAATTACCACATGACTACCAACAACTCTTCCAACGCATGGCAAAATGAATATTAATTTGCTACCACGACTCATCCATAAAACATGCAACCATGGCATATAACTTTAAGTTATGAAAACATGTATATTGCAAGTAGTAAGAATGACGAGTTAAACCGTAGCACAACCGCTACATTTACTTGCCTCTACCGGCGAAGCGACACAATCACGTACGATCAGGAGCAAAACCACCTGTTCAAAAGTACACCTTAGAACCATACAACAACACTCAGAAATGATTCTTAAGAAGCAAAGGTGTCGCTAAGCCCCGAAATCCCACAACAACCTTTCCCGCATAACGGTTCTACACTAATCCCACTGCAGCGGTGCTGCTTAACATTTTCATATCTTTAAAAGTATAAAACTAATCACAGCAAAAGATATATATCTGGATTCCTCACTTAAATACCTACACTTTTCATGTAGATCATATATTTTTATTTTGTTCTTAGCATGGGGTAACTAAATGCTCAAAACAGAGATCCTCCTCTGCTTTGTCAGATGACATCAGTTCAAAAGCTTCCAACAACAGAGTATGGCTCTAAAAATTTTATTTTTATACAACAACTAGCTTACTAAATTCCTACAACTTTCTCAATGGTGGCCAAAAATATAGAATTCATATACTATCCCTAATTCCCATCTCAACAGTGGTCTGTCCCTGTCTGCAACCCTGATGGACAGCGAGATTCCAGATCCTGGTACGACTAAATTACGCCGCCAACAAATCTGAAAAAATACAGTAGATGCGCATCGTCGTCCTCTACGTTTTTCCTTTGGGACAAACTGCAGGAAAATCGTTTCATGGGTCTAAACTGCGCAAACAACTGCGCTGCGCGAATTGATCTACGCAATCAGCAGAACTCTCTAATTGGAGAACCTAAATGCTAATCCCCATCAAATCCGTGCTATGAACCCTAATTACAGCAGAAATCAGGGATTTGGGATGGGGAAAATTACCTAACCTTGGGGATCACCCTCTTTTCTTCTCCTCTTCCTCTCTTCTCCTTCCTTCTCTTCCTCTCCTTCCTCTTCTCCTTCCTCTTCTCCTTTTTCTTCTTGCACAAGGGGCAGCACCATGGGGAGGGGGGGCTGGGAAAGTGGCGGCCAGGGAGGGGAAAAGGGAGGAGGTGCAGCCAAGGGGAAAATAAAAAGGGAGTGGCAGCTAGGGAAAGGGGAGGGTGTGGCCACCTCTTGGCCCTTCGGCCCAAGGTGTCAAGCCCGCCTCTCCTAGACTATTTTTTAATAAATTAAATCTCTTTGTTTTTCCCAATTTAATGCTAACTTACATTTTAATTTCCTTTTCCCATGATTTACTGAATAACCGTGACTCGCGATTAATTTAAACCTGGTTAAAACGACGCTCGTATTACACTAATACACTTCACAACGACACGATTAGGTAATGCCGCCAGATCTTAAGTGCATGGATCACCGCGCTAGCTCCAAGTCATGGGTAGGATAGTTGAGTTCATGAGGTCTCAATTGCCTTGATGCCTAGGCCACTACCTTGCCTTCTTGCATAAGGACACAACCGAGGCCCCGACGAAGCGCCGCAGAAGATATCGGCTTCGATGGACATCGGAAGAACAAGAACGGAGCGGTGGTCAACCGCTTCTTGAGTACTTGAAACTTTCCTCGCAATCGGCGGACCACGAACTTCTTGTCCTTGTTGAGCAACTCCGCTATTGGCTTCGCTATCTTGGAGAAGTTCTCGATAAAGCGACGATAATATCCCGCTAAACCAAGAAAACTCCGACTTCGGCGATCAAGAGGGCTAACTCGTGAAAGCACATCACCGATCATGCTAGGATCCACGCCTACGCCTCCCGCTGAAAGAACATGGCCTAAGAAGGCCACTTTCTTCAACTGCACGCGCACTTGCCGAACTTCGATACAAATGGTCCTCACGGTTTGCCCAACACAAGCCTCGATGCCCAGCTGTTCCTCATCGCTCTTGGAGTAGATAAGAATATCATCGATGAAGACCACCACAAACTTATCCAAATACTCCATAAACACCGAATTCATGAGATTCATGAACAAGGCAGAGCATTAGTTAAGCTTCGAACGACATGACGGTATACTCGCATGCCATAACGAGTAGAGAAAGCCGCCTTGGGAATATCCTCCTGGCCGAATCCGAACTTGATGATATCCCACTCTTAAATCAATCTTGGAGAAGACTCGTGCTCCGCTTAATTGATTGAAGAGATCGCCGATGCGGGCGGAGGATACTTGTTCTTACCGCCACTTCATTAAGTGGTCGGTAATCCACGCACATGCGTAGAGTGTTGTCCTTCTTCTTTACAAAGATTGCGTGACAACCCCACGGGATGAGCTGGGACAGATGAAGCCCTTTTCCAAGCTCCCAGCTGCTTCTTCAACTCCACCAACTCGCTTGGAGCCATCCAGAGTGCCTCTTTGAAATCTGAGCAGCATCGGAACCAACTCAATGGCGAACTTGAGGTCACGGATCGCGGCATCCCCGGAGATCTTCAGGGAAGACATCAGCAAGTCACATACCGTAGGGACTTCACTAATATCTAGAGTCGGCTTCGCCGAGCACTAAGAGATGCGGACCTTGCGCCTTCGCAAAGCGAACCTCGCCGCTGAAGGATCGTGAGGTAGATGAGCCTCCGCGCAATCGATTTGTCCCATGTGCCGAGACAACCAATCCATGTCCGAATTACATCTAAGCTTGTGAATGGAGGAGGATAAGGTTCGCTAAAATCTTACTCCTCTATCTCACACAGGACATCCCGACACTCAAGCTCGGCTCTCAACTCCGAACACGGAGTGCGAATGAGCAAGGGGACCAACAAAAGAGCAAACCAAGCTCACCAACAAGAAGAAATGATTGAAACAAATGAATGAGATGCTCTCAATCAAACAAAGCGGTAGCAGGATGAGAGTTAACCAAAGTGTACCCAACATGACGTCAGCGCCTCCTATGCCTCTTCCGCGGAGATGAGGTTGACGCGCCACTACCCACGCCTTGGGTAGCAGTGGACAACCTTCTCGATCCCGGAAGGACCACCTCTTGCCGCGCCCTCCATTAGGATGAGGGGTCAGAACACCTGTGTTCGCCATGAGCCCGGAATGCTACTAAACAACTCTAATAACTCTAAAGAAGACAATTTAATAAAAATTTGCAGAACCTCCTTGTAAAGTTAATTACATGAAGGTTCCAACACACACGTAATAATCAAATATTAATTAAACTTCCATTCCAAATCATCAATGAATAATCGAAACATGCTAAGAAACCATCATAACTAGAGAGGTATAACATTCCACTACTCCTCATTATTACATTTAATCCATAGCATAAGATGATCATATTATTCAAAGATCAATAACTCTCAAGATCAATCATCCTTATTTAGTTCATGTGGTATGTGTGTGACTAGCACCTAATTTCCCCATGCATGTCATTCTTGTCTCTGTACCTAAACAACAATAAAGCAAGAGTGAGTCCATAGACTCAGCAAGTACATTAAGAAACCATGGCAATAACACACATATAAAGGGAAATTAACATTAAAACATCTCATATGCAAATGCAATGCTCAAGGACTTTATCTTTAACTTTCGTGTACATTACACTGTAATGCGAGTATGCATCGCACAAGATACCCATGCTCGTGGCGCGCACGCACAGGGACCAATTGCCCGCATCCGCAAGTAACGGGACTCAAGCCCACACTCCACGCAGTGAGGATCTGGCCCGCCACATTCATGACGGGATCTCAAAGGAAACATACTTGGGCACCACGTGACCAAGCCTCAACATGATATCTTTATGCAAATGCTTATCATGTAATCATCATCAAATTACCAAAATTCAACATCACTTAATCATAGTAAAGCATGAGCATCATTTGAGCAATAACCATACTTAAGCATTCATTAAGTATACCATCTAGCAATGCATCCATACAGCAATTAACACACAATTTAGACAATCATTCAAAACAACAATGCACTTGCCTCAACCGTGCGAAGGTGGATGTCGGAATGAGGTACTGCTCCCGAGCCAAACCCACACTGACAACAATTGAGACAGGCTAAGGCTACCATAAGGGCCTAATAACGAAATCATAAACACAACATGAGTACATGGTCCACTAAACGCAACCCCAACGTTAAAGCTAGCTGTCAGATTTCCTTTCCAGAGAACAGCCCCTTGAAAAATCATAACTAAATGTACAGAAATCCAAATGGAGTGATCTTGGACATTCTGAAAAGGTTATTGAATTCCCTTCTAAACCTAGTTGGTGAGGTTCTCTGATTCGGCCATTTCCTAGTCCTACCAATCTAAACAACAGAGTATCAATTTTCACGTCGGGTCTCTGGACAGCAACATTGAAACTATCATAACTTTCTACGTTCGTCCGAATTTCATGATCTTTAGTTTTCCTGAAAGCTAGAAGGATTATCTACAACTTTCGTTATACTGGGGTTCTCAGATTTCCACTTTAACCATCACTTTTAATTGGTTTTCTACAATCTGCCTAAATACTGACAGAGCAGTGGAACAGCAGACTTAGAAAATCATAACTCTCTAACCGTTAATCGGATTTGAGTGAACTTGGCGGCCACTGAAAGCTAAGACAATAACCTACAACTCTCTAGGAGACCAAAACTCCAGATTCATCCTCTAAACACATGAAATTTACCCTGCAAGCCACTGGACGAAAATTGCATAACAGCAGGTCGAGTGCCATCTAAACAAAGACTAACCAAAATCTCTTCCAAGACTAATTATCCTTCAAGAACAACATGTTACCCTTGACGACGCTGCCGAAAGCGAACCCGGATGGCGATCCCTCCTCTTCCTCTTCTCCTTCTCTTCTCCCTCCTTTCTTCCCTTCTTTCTTCCTCTATGGCCGGCTGCAAGGTGGGCTTCCTCTAGGCCGGCAGCAATGGAGGGCTCTTGGAGGGAGGTTAGCGCAAGGGGAGAGGAACCAGGAGCTAGAGAGGCGTGGGGAAGGGAAGGAGGGTGGCGCCAGATTGGAGAGGTGGGGTGTGGGAGATGGAGGGCTGCGGCTAGGGTTGGGGAGGTGGGGAGTGCTGCCCCACCTTGGCCGGCCACCCCTAGGCCACATGGGCCGCCCAAGCCCAGTTGTGCTACAACAATGTCAACCCTCTTTAACAATTAAATTAAGAAATCTTCTGTTGGTCCCTCCCAAAAATCCATTGAAATCCTTCCGAAAGTTTAACCTCCCGCTTTCTTGTTCGATACAAATTGTGGTATTACAGTCTTTCCTCTTAGCGTGATTCGACCCTAATCTAAACGCCAAACCTCAAAAGGGAAACCGAGACTAGTAACTTAACAACAAAGGGTATGTACCTTAAGAGAATAAGTCCGATAAAGCTCGCATATGAGACTCAGCCTCCCAAGTGGCCTCCCTCTCACCCTGCGCACCAAAGCACTTTGACATACTTGAGGTTTTGTTCTCAATTCTTTCTCCGATCTTTCTGCACCGTGACCGTTTGGACTCAAAGGATGTGTCCCGCTCAATTGTTAGGGTTCTAATGCAATATGATGTTAGGGTCCTCAAGTATTTCCTCAACATGGACACATGAAAACATTGTGCACCCCACGATAGACTCGGCAGTCTAAACGATAAGCCAACTTCCCGATTCGAGCCAAGACCGTGAATGGTCCTATGTACCTTGGGCTAAGCTTCCTCCGTACCGAACCTCACCACACCTTTAGTGGGGACACTTTCAAGAGCACCGATCCCCACTTCAAATTCCAAGTCTCTTCTTCTCACGCTCGCATAACTTTTCTGCGCTCGCCTGAGCCGCTAATAGGTTCTGTCTCACAGAGCCACTCGCTCTACGATCTTTTGTACCCAATCCGACCCAAATCGCTTCTCTCCCACGGCTTCCCAAAGAAAGTGGTGACTGCACTACGCCATACAAAACCTCGAACAGAGCAGCTTTTATGCTTGAATGATAGCTGTTATTATAAGCAAATTCTGCTAAAGGCAATTGATCCTCCCACTACCCTTCCAAGACAAAACACAAGTCCGCAACATGTCCTCCGTGGTCCTGATGGTACGCCTGCCGCCTGCCTGTCTGTGGATGGAATGTCAGACTCAGACGAGCCAGGTGCCCAAGGCACTCAGTAAACTTTCCCAAAACTTGGAGATAAACTTGGCATCTCTGCCGGAAATGATGGTCTTTGGCACCCCATGTAATCTCACAATCTCCGCACATAGATGGGAGCTAAATCACTTGGCCGAGTTAGTAGTGCGATTGGTATAAAGTGTGCGATTTATCGAGACGATCCACTATCACCCACATCGCATCCTTACCCTTTGGTGACCGGGTAATGCAACTACAAAATCCATAGAAATATCGCCCCACGGCCATTATGAATCTCTAAAGGTTGCAACAACCCCGCAGACGCTTATGTTCCGCCTTCACCGCTGACAAACACCACATGAGGCCACATAATTAGCTATGTCCACCTTCA
Source organism: Ampelocalamus luodianensis (assembly GCA_036346255.1). Taxonomy (NCBI): domain Eukaryota; kingdom Viridiplantae; phylum Streptophyta; class Magnoliopsida; order Poales; family Poaceae; genus Ampelocalamus; species Ampelocalamus luodianensis. The sequence goes on along the minus strand of CM070621.1, from coordinate 69,101,383 downwards.
TCCTTTCCACCGTAAATTCCGCTTTAGATCACGATACATCTTCGTTTCACCGGATGAACAAAGGCACGGGTACGATGTGCCTCTTTCGAATGTCATCCTGACCTTCGCTACGTGGTACGCAAAGGCGCCCTTAAACCGCAACGCACCACACCCATCCAAACTGAAATCTCCGCCTGCCCAAATCCAACCGCCAACCCTTTGCAATAATTGATCTTCTTGCAGCCTCTCTTTGCGCTCGAATGGCCGACTCAAGATCACCGAGTTTCAACACGCGACCCCGTGATAGCAAAATGATATACCCATACGGTCAAAGTCAGCAATGAGATAATCCAATGTAGCGGCGTTGCCTTGCGACTAAGAGCATCACCACCACATTTGCCTTCCAGATGGTATTGAATAGATAGATCATAATCCTTAATTAGCTCCACCACTGCTACGCCTTAAATTCAGATCTTCTCGAGTGAAAATATACTTAAGACTCTTGTGATCAGTAAAAACATCACAACCCTCACCATACGAGATAATGCCTCCAAAGTTTCGGTGGCAAACACTACATACCGCCAACTCTAAATCATGAGTTGGGTAATTGCTCATGCTTCTTCACCGCCTTGACGATAAGCTATCACCTTCCTTCTTCGCATAAGGACACAACCCAACCCAATCCGAGACGCATCGTAGTACATCAGAATCGCCTCCCGTGCTCGGAAGTGTAAGGATAGGGCGGTCACCACTTTCCTTAAGGGTTTGGAAACTATGCTCACATCATCATCCCACGAACTTCACATCCTTCCGTGAGTCCGGATAAGGGTTTAGCAATAATGGAGAAATCCCGCACAAAACGCCGATAGTATCCCGCCATGCAGAAAGCTTCTCACTTCTTTGACGTTGGTTGGCGCTCTTCCATTCTACCATCAGAAATCTTACTTGGGTCAACTGATTCCCTTATCATTGATGACATGCCCGTAAATCCCACTTGCATATCCAAAACTCGTGACTTTTTAGGCTTGGCATAAAATTTATGCTCCTTAGTGTTTCCAACACAAGCCTCTGTGTCGCTCATGTTCACTTTCAGTCTTTGAATATATCAAGATATCATCTATAAAGACTACCACAAAATCATCCGTATTCATGCAACATCCTGCTCATAGTCTCCATGAAAGCAAAGAGGCGTTCGTTAGTCCAAAAGACATAACTTTAAATTCAAAATGCCCATACCTTGTTGAGAATGCCGTCTTCTCAATATCCTCCTTTCTGACAGGATTTGATTATAACCTGATTGAAGGTCAATCTTTGAGAATACCTTGGCCCTCTCAACCGATCAAATAGATCTTCTATACTGAGGCAGAGGATACTTATTCTTGATGGTTAGTCAAGTTAAGAGCACGATAATCAATACACATGCGCCAACTACCATCTTTCTTCTTGGTAAATAGAACAGGCTCCCATGGAGACACATCTGGGACGAATGAGATCCTTTGCTTTTAAATCATCCAACGCTTCTTTAGTTCCTCCCGAACGGACGGCCAACCGTAAGGGGTCATAGAGACAGTTCGGGCGCTCGGTACCAAATCAATTCTGAACTCTACAGACGAGGTGGGGCATCCTCGTAGTTCTACTGAAAACATCCAGAACTCCCGAACGACCAAAATTTCTTCACACTCTGAGATGAACTCGGCTTCTCCACTAGAGACAAAAGAAACCCATTCTTCGCCGCATGCACCACCGGAAAAGACTAGCCATCACAAAAAGTGAGTGAGATGGAGCGCTACATTGAATACTATCTCCGCCTGCACGGAGCTTGCAGGTTATTGTCTTCCAAAACAGAAATGACAAAGACGGTAATTATGCAACAGTCCATCCCCAAGATGACATCAAATGGCTCCATCCTCATAACCATCGATTAGCAATGAACTCTTCTCCATCTAACGAAATCACACAACCAGACAAATCAGAGCTAGAGAGAATTCCCAGAGAATTAACTAGAACCGATCGAGCTATTGGTCGCAGACTCAAACTCGCCTTACTAACAAAATCTAGTGATACAAAAGAAAAGGTAGCCCCGAATCAAATGAACAAGTGCCTCATCGAATCCACCAAGAGCGCACATCACCACATCAGACGACTCACCGACTCTGCCGTCGGCATAGCGTAGGAGACCTGCTGGGCGGTAGGGGCTCCAACACCTGCGCACGGTGCGCGGAACTGCCGAGGTGCCAAGGTGCTACCACGGAAATGGAGCCACGGGAGGGGCGCCAAAAATACCGCGGTGGAGCTCCTCCGGGAGCAGGAAGTAAGGCGTGGCGGTGCCCAAGTAGGAGTAGGAGTAGCCGCTAACATCCGAACCGACCGAGAAGAAGCCGCCGCGCCGCACCGACATCGCACAGTTCCCACTTGATGATACCGCGGATTCCGCCGACAAACCAATGCCTTATGGCCTCCCGACCACAATGGCGACAAGACCCAACCACCAGACCAAGCTCTATGCTCATCGCCGCACTTGAAGCACTTCATGCCTTGCCACAGGACCGGACGTAACCTAGGTGCAGTGCAGACGCCGAGAAGTGGAAGAAGATCGTGCCCCGTGAACTTGGTCTTGAATGACTTGCGGACCTTTGAACCTCTTGGAAGTAGGCCTCAAAGGTCCCACCCCACCGCTAAAACCCCTCTTCGCCGCCACCGCTCCCTCGAGATAACACAGCGCCTTCTCCCGGCAACTCCTCACCAAGCCGCATCTCCGCCCATGCCCCGGCTTGTTCGACCAGGAGCTAAAATCCGCAACTCAATGCTCCCAATACCGCGAACTCTTGCCCGAGCCCCGGCGAAACCTCTGGCTTTTTCCTCATCATTTGTGGCCACAAGAGAACAAAACGAACAGGTTGTTAAAACTCGCTTCAGACTCTGTCGCTATCTTCCCCGCTTGAAGTTACGCAAGGAGACTTCCATTCGCTCCACATATGAAGTGGATAAAACCTCTTCTGAAGTGCTCAACAAAATACTCCTGTGTAATCGTCCATGAGCTCTTGTCCCGCCATCGAACTCCTTCCCACGTGATATCCGCCGCCCCTTCAATTGGAAGGCCACGAACCGAGCCCTCATTTCGATGTCATCCCGAGCTCAAGTGCCTCTCCATGTGTCGCAGCCAATTAGGCTGCGTCGGCGACAGCGCATTCGACCGCCGAAGGTGTCCACCTCAAAGCGTTCCATTGATGTAATCCCATGGCATACGCCGCGGTGCCATCGCAGGGGCCACCACAGAGCGACAACAGCGCAATCGGGGGGGCACGGTTCTCTGCTGCTGAAGCAACCTCTTCCTCTCGACTCCGCAGGCTAGCTTCTCCCACTAATTCAACCTCGGCGGGGCGATGCTCGCCTCGCCGGCTCCCGGCCTCGACCACGACCTCGGCCTCCACCCCTTGCCATATCTAATCATCACAAAGAAACAATCAAACAATAAGCAATTTCATCATCTAGGGCCACAAGAGAAATCAAAATCTCAAAAAAAGATAATGCAATGCATTAACCCATTCCCACCTACGTGCATAGTGTGTCAAATTTAACCTTTCATATTCCACGGACCTACAACTCGGCTCGATACCAATCAGTAACACCCGTGTTCGTCATGAGCCCGAATGCTACTAAACAACTCTAATAACTCTAAAGAAGACAATTCTAATAAAAATTTTAGTGAGAACCTCCCTTGTAAAGTTAATTACATGAAGGTTCCAACACACGTAATAATCAAATATTAATTAAACTTCCATTCCAAATCATCAATGAATAATCGTAAACATGCTAAGAAACCATCATAACTAGAGAGGTATAACATTCCACTACTCCTCATTATTACATTTAATCCATAGCATAAGACAGATCATATTATTCAAAGATCAATAACTCTCTCAAGATCAATCATCCTTATTTAGTTCATGTGGTATGTGTGTGACTAGCACCTAATTTCCCCATGCATGTCATTCTTGTCTCGGGTACCTAAACAACAATAAAGCAAGAGTGAGTCCATAGACTCAGCAAGTACATTAAGAAACCATGGCAATAACACACATATAAAGGGAAATTAACATTAAAAACATCTCATATGCAAATGCAATGCTCAAGGACTTTTATCTTTAACTTTCTCGTGTACATTACACTGTAATGCAGTATGCACGCATGCCAGATACCCATGCTCTTGCGCGCACGCACAGGACCAATTGCCTGTTACTCGCAAGTAACGGGGACCTCAAGCCCACACTCCACGAGTGAGGATCTCGGCCCGTCACATTCATGACGGGATCTCCAAAGGAAACATACTTGGGCACCACGTGACCAAGCCTCAACATGATATCTTTATGCAAATGCTTATCATGTAATCATCATCAAATTACCAAAATTCAACATCACTTAATCATAGTAAAGCATGAGCATCATTTGAGCAATAACCATACTTAAGCATTCATTAAGTATACCATCTAGCAATGCATCCATACAGCAATTAACACACAATTTAGACAATCATTCAAAACAACAATGCACTTGCCTCAACCGATGCGAAGGTGGATGTCGGGAATGAGGTACTGCTCCCGAGCCAAACCCACACCTGACAACAATTGAGACAGGCTAAGGCTACCATAAGGGCCTAATAACGAAATCATAAACACAACATGAGTACATGGTCCACTAAACGCAACCCCAACGTTAAAGCTAGCTGTCAGATTTCCTTCCAGAGAACAGCCCCTTCGAAAAATCATAACTAAATGTACAGAAATCCAAATGGAGTGATCTTGGACATTCTGAAAAGGTTATTGAATTCCCTTCTAAACCTAGTTGGTGAGGTTCTCTGATTCGGCCATTTCCTAGTCCTACCAATCTAAACAACAGAGTATCAATTTTCACGTCGGGTCTCTGGACAGCAACATTGAAACTATCATAACTTTCTCTACGTTCGTCCGAATTTCATGATCTTTAGTTTTCCTGAAAGCTAGAAGGATTATCTACAACTTTCGTTATACTGGGGTTCTCAGATTTCCACTTTAACCATCACTTTTAATTGGTTTTCTACAATCTGCCTAAATACTGACAGAGCAGTGGAACAGCAGACTTAGAAAAATCATAACTCTCTAACCGTTAATCGGATTTGAGTGAACTTGGCGGCCACTGAAAGCTAAGACAATAACCTACAACTCTCTAGGAGACCAAAACTCCAGATTCATCCTCTAAACACATGAAATTTACCCCGCAAGCCACTGGACGAAAATTGCATAACAGCAGGTCGAGTGCCATCTAAACAAAGACTAACCAAAATCTCTTCCAAGACTAATTATCCTTCAAGAACAACATGTTACCCTTGACGACGCTGCAAAGCGAACCCGGATGGCGATCCTCCCTCTTCCTCTTCTCCCTTCTCTTCTCCTCCTTTCTTCCCTTCTTTCTTCCTCTATGGCCGGCTGCAAGGTGGGCTTCCTCTAGGCCTGGCAGCAATGGAGGGCTCTTGGAGGAGGTTGGGGCGCAGGGGAGAGGAACCAGGAGCTAGAGAGCGTGGGGAAGGGAAGGGAGGGTGGCGGCCGATTGGAGAGGTGGGGTGTGGGAGATGGAGGGGCTGCGGCTAGGGTTGGGGAGGTGGGGAGTGTGCCCCACCTTGGCCGGCCACCCCTAGGCCACATGGGCGGCCCAAGCCCAGGTTGTGCTACAACAGCGTCAACCCTCTTTAACAATTAAATTAAGAAATCTTACATTGGTCCCTCCCAAAAATCCATTGAAATCCTTCCCGAAAGTTTAACCTCTCCCGTTTTCTTGTTCGATACAAATTGAGGTATTACAGGCTGCTCCAGTCTTCTTAGGGCATTGGTTCGCATAATGCCCCTTCTGGCTGCAGGAAAAGCAAGTGACCCTGCAGTGGATTGCGGGGCCACTTAGCTGACTCGCAGGTGCACGTGACTGGGGCACGGCCTGCGGAGGGCGAGGGACTGGTGCCGACAGCCTCGGCGGTGGTAAGGCCAAGGAACGGGCCCCTGGTGCAGGCCCAACATGAGGACGGGGAAGGTCGGCCTGTACAGACCGCTGGGCCTCCCACTTGCGCTTGCGGGACTCGCCTAGCGCCTTCGCCTTGTGCTCAGCAACAATGGCCTTGTCCACCAAGGCCTGAAAGTCGGCAAAGTCCACAATGGATAGCTTGTCTTGCATCTCCTCCGACAAGCCCTCTATGAACTTCTCTTGCTTGGCCTCATCAGTGGCCACCTCGGATGGAGCATAACGAGCCAAGTGGTTGAACTCGTAAAGGTATTCCATCACTGACTTATGCCCTTGCTTGAGCGTGAGAAATTCCTTCTTCTTTAGCTTCTTCAAGGCGGCAGGGATGTGAGCTCGACGGAACGCAGTCCGGAACTCATCCCAAGAGCGGTGTGGCGGCAGTGCATGGCCAAGAAGTTCTCCCACCAGAGAGTGCCGCCCCCTGCGGTGATGGGAGGCAAAGAGTGCCTTGTCGACATCCGGCACTGGCAACGCCGAGCTCGCTCAACTCGACGCAGCCGGTCATCTGCGTCAGGGTCCTCGATCCGAAAACGTGGGAGGTGGGTGCGAAGAAACTCAGCAAGGCCCCACGAGGTGAGTCCACCCCTTGCCGGATCCTAAGGCGGCAAGGGCGGAGGTGTTGCGCGCAATAACATCCAGCAGACCCTCCGTCCTCCGAACGGTTGCGCTCGATCGTAGAAGAACCTCACCATGGTCGGAGGAGGCGAGCTCCTCATCCAAACCAGTCACGACCACGGCGCTACGAGTACCACCACCATCCCGGGACAAGGAAATTTGGGTTAGCAACCAAAACCTTAAATCTAGAAGTTGATGAAAGCGAAAAGCTAACGATTAGGGGAATGAGGTATCACCCTAACCGAAAGCCAAAATAACAAGCATAAAAACTTTAAATGTTTCCAAAGAGGCTCCAAAACAACAAGGGGAACACCAAACAAAACCCCAACTTCTCAATGCCATTATCCCGTATTGAATGAACGAGCAATGGGTGGAGAAGATAAAATTTCAGCACACTACCTCAATTCTAACACTACTCAAGAGCAAGGTTAAGGCGGCAAAAATAGGGTTAGATACTTAGCTAACTAGTATCACATCGTACCCTTTTATTCCCACAAGTTTTAGTTGATTAACCTCTCATTTTCTACCCTATTTAGGACCTTTGAGCTTGCTGTCCGGAAATTGACGCTTCGCTGTCAGATTTTGCATCCAAGCTTCTAAGTCGAAATCTTCAACTCAAGCTTCAAAACCTTGTAGAGGGCAGCTAACACTTCAATTTGCCAAACTCAATGGTTCCCCAACCCAATTAACGATACAACTAACTTTTGAGAGAAGGAAAAGAGAACAACTTTTAAAACTCAAATTAGAGCAAGATGAGATAGAAAGCTAAGATAGGTAAGGAGTAAAATCTGAGAACTTACTTAAGCTTTCATAAATCATTTGATACTTTGAAATTATGTTTTCCAAAATATCCTAAACACGATCAAGCTTGGGTTACTACGGTCGGAATGGCTCTGATACCAACTTTGTGAGGACCCCGGTTTATTTGGCTTGTAATGCTTAACCATCCATTGGTCCTAGCATCACAAATCAGATAAACCAAGCCTCGAGATATGTATACTTCCCGGAATTGCAGTATACACACCCCGCTACAAAATCATGCATCAATTCCATTCATTCACATAGAACCGAACAAGCAACGAGCTGAAAGACATACTTAATATAAAGAGTTATTACAAAGAGAGGTCGACTGCCAAAAGACATACAACTAGATAAGTACACAAGAAAAAAGTGCCATAAGATGGCGATAAACAAAAGCCAATCGGTGTGCCTTTACCACAAGGCAACCAACCGGACCGCCAAGCTAGTCGTCCCGAACCCGCACATCTCGCATAAAAGTAAGGCCCTTGGGGCTCACCTTCTTCCTCTGCAACAAAACAATTAAGCATAGCATCCGAGTACAAAAATTGTTTTTGTACTCACAAGACCGACGTGTGAGATAACGGAACTATAATTAGCTACATGCAAGCTTTATTTAAGTGGATGAGGCTCGGACTTATTTTCATAAAGCAAGTTTTATTTGCAATAATGTAGTACACTTAAAAGCAAGTTTGCAATTAATTCTTATTGTTCAAATAAAAGAGAAACAACTATAACAATAGGTAGATGACAACATCCCGAAGTGACTAACCCAATAGCCACCACAACAATAGCATGAAGTACCCTTCATACCACCCATGTCAAGTTTAAGTTTTCTTAAAAGGTTGTAGTCTAGTTCTTGTGGGAAATAACCAAGCGTGTCCATAACCTAGGACGAGGCTATTCGAATAGTTTTAACCACAGGGTGCACCAATGTACCCACACGATAGACCGCCTTTCCACCACCACGGTTAGCATACTTCCTTTGGTATGCGTGCACGGCTAAGTCTAACAAGACACTTTTCAATGGACGATGCTAATTAAGAGTCAGAACCACGGGATAAGGACACATTAGACAGCCTAACCTGATTGCTAATGCTCCCATCCCACACCACACACACACACACACACATGAACACACCCAGGCCGGCTCATAATTAACACCTCCCAAAGTACTTAGTCAAGAGAGGTTCCATATCCCCTCGTATGGTTAGCACGCAACAATTGCTTGGATCAATGGCACAAGTAACTCGGTCCTTAGGGACTTAGGCACCATTCCATTCACACCCAGATCACACCAACATACCATTGTGCCCAAGTCAAGATATAGTTTTTGTTTTCGCTTTTGATTTGTAAATCAATAAAACACAAGGATTGGACATAATGGAATAATATAAGTATTTGTGTGATCAAGATCATCGACTAAGTCGATGATCATTTAATACTACCGATAACTAGGCATGGCTAAGCAATATTTATTCGAAATCTACTAAGTGACAAGAGCTCATCCAACGAACTCTAATCACAGCAAAAAAACTAGGCTCGGGTAGTAAAGGATAATTATTTACCTACAGATTATGCAACTAGAGGATTAACTAATCAATTTAATCAACAAAATAGCGATGCATACATAGAACTTAAACAAAATATTAGACTTTAAAAGTAATGGGACCAAATGGGAAATGATCAAACTGCTTGCTTGGCTGCTGTTGCTCACTATGCTGCAGAGGATCACTCTCAAGGATGGCACAATCGTCGGAACCTACTGAAAGAGCGAAAAAGAATCGATAAGAACAAAGAAAATGAAAAAGACTCTAAAACCAAAATGCGCCAAATGCTCTAAAAATTTTACAGCAGCAAGAGCATGATTTATAACAAATTTAGAAACAAGAACCAACTGATTTGGACTCTCACAACAAAAGTTATGATCAAAACAATTTTGCTCAGCTTGAAAAATTGCAATCTGTTACTGCTCAACATAATTAAATTGTTTGGCAAAAGTTTCTAGAAAGGTGGTGCAGCTGAAATTTTTATGATAGGTGGCTACTGACATTTTAAGGTTAACACAAGTGGTCTCACCTCATTTGGAGTTAAAATGATTTAGTTATGATTTTTCAAGTTATGAAAATGAACAAAACTAATTTGCATGCGAAATCTTGTTGGAAACAGTAACATGCCTAAAGTCAGTTTTATTAACAAGTTTATTACTAGAGGAAGCTAACAGAATTGGATTCACTCAAAAATGAGTTAAAATGAAAAAGGTATGCACATTTGAAAATTAGAACACTTAAACACTTTGAAAACTTGGAGCTCCCGGGAGGTCTGAGGGAGCTAGCGAAAAGGAGAAGGTCTGGACCATCGATGCGGGATCCAACGGTCACAGAGCACCGATGCACAGCGCACCAGCGTGGCGCGCACAGGGGAGGTCCTGACCGTGGATATCGAATCCAACGGTCCGACCACGGAGGCACAAAGACGCGCGGCGATCTCCTCGCGCACTAGGGAGGTCGTGGCCGTCGATCGATCTGGCGGTCCCGAGCTCCACGAGGAGGTCTCTGACTATCTCACTAGTGGGGAGAGTGCAGGCGGTTAAGATCTCCCGAGGGAGGTCATAAACGGTCCAGATCTGAGGTGGGGGAGGTCCTAAAGCCACGGATCTAAAGGAGGAGGTCCTAGACGGTCAAGATCTCCAGGAGGAGGTCCTGAACGGCTAAGATGAAGCGAGGGCGGTCCTAGACGGTCAAGATCTCCAGGGAGAGGTCGTGACGGCTAAGATCTCATGGGGGAGGTCATGGATGGCCATGATCTACGCGGGGAGGTCCTATGAGACAGGTGTTTAATAGAGAGAGGTCTTGCGGCCTTCTTCACAAAGGACCAGAGGTGGTCTTTTTGTAAAGAGGACCCCAAAGCTAGTTTCGAAGGTTCTCTTTACAAAAGACCGGGGTGGTCTTTTGCAAAGAGGACCTCATCTTGATGGCTCGGGGTGGTTTTATTAAGCGACTAAGGAGGTCTTTTGCACAGAGGACCTCGGGAGGTCTTTTGCAAAGAGGACCCCAAGGAGGAGGGTGATCCTAATGGCTGGGATTTTAACCTACGGAGGTCTTTAACGGCCACGATTGAAACTAAGAGGTCGGGGATAAAAACTATACCCACGGCTTGCCGACAAGAACAACATTTAACCCAAATGATTAGGCTCTCGGACAACTTAAATGCTAATCATTGGGCTACAACACTTGTCCAAGTAAGGCACGACGAAAACATGAACTCGGTTTTTAGCTCACCGCCGGCGATGGGGACCTCGCCGGCGAGAACCAAAGGCTCGGCTGGGTTCCAAATAGTGAGAAGAACCTAAAGGTGCCAACAGCTAGGGCTAAAGCGCACCCTACCGGCGGCTAGCCGGAGATAACCGCCAGAGACCAAATGCGGCCGAAAACGAAAACCGAAGAGGTCTAAGAGGATCGGGTTTTGGGCCAAGTACTCACCAGGGAGTGAAGGAGAACTGGGAGTGGTCGCAGGAGCTCCGGTGACAGTGGTGCTCGCCGGAGATGAGGAAGACGACCAACTCGGCCCCGAAAAATAGGCTCCCCAAATTGTCAACCTCTGTGAAGGTTTAAACAAAAAAAAGTTAGGGAGACTTGAGGTGACCAAGATGACAAAGAGACAGCCAATATTGCAATATTGAACCACTGAGCTCGGAGGTCGCTCAGGAGCTCCAAGGTCCAAGCAATGGTGGCAAAGACTTTCGGGTGTTTTGAGCACAAGAGCGAGAGAAAGAAGTTAGAGGTGCAATAATGGATCCAAAGAAGCTTAAGGGAGAAGCTCGGGCTCAAGATATAGCCGAGAGGAAGAACAAGGCGGTGCCCAGTTTCAACAAGCTAGGACACTCGACATGATGGGAGTAGGTTGTCGAGAGACTTTGAGCAAAAGGGCGCGGACATTTAATGTTGGCAGACATAGCCATTTGTCGACCCTAGAGTTGACAAGGCCTTCGCTTCTCTTGCCATGCACAAAATTTGATAATGACCAGGCCCCACGGTCGGTGAGAGAACCAGGAGGACCGGTCAAAGAGCTCAACAGTTAAAATCAGCACTGAGCTCCACTAGGGAGGTCGTGAGTCATTAGATTAAAATCTAAGGGCTCAGATTTAGAACTATGTGTTAGAGGTCCTAACACTTAGGGGAGGTCCGAGCCACAGATCTCAAGATGGACGGCCCACGATCACCCAAGTGCTAGGGGTGGTCGTGGAGGGCTGAGGAGGTCGCCCCAAGGTGGTCTTTGCAAAAGGTGCAAAGGAGGTCCTAGGGGAGGTCCTCGAGGGTTGTCTTTGCAAATAGAACAGGAGGAGGTCGTGCGGGTGGGGGGTCTTTTACAAAGACCAGAGGAGGTCTTTGTGGTTGGATTGAGATTCAAGGGGTGCGGGCTGGTTCTTGTAATTGGTTTGACCGAGCCGGTTGGCACGAGCAGGACTGCAGTGCGCACTGAGGAGCAGTGAATCCCATTTTAGTTTGAAATTAAAAGTGAGACTTGGGGATTTATTTGAGGTAGCAAACTAACTCCAAATTTTATGAAATTTTGCCAAGAGCTTGCTAAGCTTGAGATGGACCTTGTATAAAATTTCAGAGGTTTTATGCTGAGTATTTTTCTCAGTAAATTATACAATGCTTTGAGCTAGGGTTTGTGGTAGGTCAAACAAGTTTGACTGACCCTTAAAAATATTCGAACAATTTCTAAAAATTGTGAAATTTTTCGGAGGGGTCACATATCAACCCTAGGACTTAGGAAAAATATTTCCCTGAGAAGGATCACAAGATTGGATCAAAAGACTTGTGACTTTGTATTTCCATACTCTTGTACAATAATTGTTTAGTACACACAGGAAATACATGATGTAAGAAAAAGTTTTAAATTCTACTCATTTTCTTACATTTGAAACACAAGTACAGAATTTGGGATGTTACAGCTTTTCAAGAGTTAGACTACAACCTTTTAATTAAAACTTGATGGGTAGTACGAATCAGGGATTCGTGCTATGTTGTGGTGGCTATTGGGTTAGTCACTTCTAGGTGGTTACTTGTATTTATCCTTATTTCGCTGTTATTTCCACAAAAAAACAAATCTGCAAACTTGCTTTCAAATGTACTACCTTATTGCAACTAAAGTTGGCTTTGTGCAAATGAGACATACAACCTCCACTTAAATAAGCCTGCATGGAGCATATGAATAGGTCTGCTATTCCACACGTCAGTCTTGCGAGTACATTAATGTACTCATTTATCTTGTTTAAATGTTAATTGTTGCAGAGGAAGAAGGTGAGCTTGAGGGGCCTCACTTTTGTGAGCTGTGTTGTGGCGATATTGGGCGACTAGTCATGGCGGCGTCGGTTGCCTTGTGGGTTGTGTGGGCTAACTGGTCGACTTTTGTTCTTAGCCATCTTATGGCGCTTTTGCTTCCGCTGTCATTCTAGTTTATTGTGTCATTTGGCCGGTCGGCTCTTTTGTGATAACTTTACTTTATGTATGTCGTTGTTGAACTTAGTGTTAAATGTTGTATGCAAATGATGTATGATTTTGTGATGATGAGCGTGTGCTGCAATTCTGGGAAGCACATGTCCATCGAGGCTTAGGATATTTGATTAGTAATGCTAGAACCATATGGAGGTTAAGTATTACTAGTTAAATACCCCGGGTCCTCACAGGCAGCAAAGTGATTCACTTTTCTTTTGACATGAGAGTATATTGATTAGTCCTACCATGATGCACAGTATCTTTATCATATTGACATGGTCTACCTAACAGTAATGAACAGGCTTGCATAGGTATGACATCGCAATCAGCATAAGCATGATATGAACCAATAGAAAAGTGTACTCTCACAATGCGAGTTACCTTCAGCTTACCACATGAATTAAACCATTGAATGTAGTAAGGATGAGGGTGTTGTTGTGTGGTCAAGGCAAGCTTCTCAACCATATCAATGCTAGTCAAATTGTTGTAACTTCCTCCATCAATAATCACATGACAAGAACGCTCATTGATCACAAATGTTGTTTGAAACAGATTGTGGCGTTGATTTTGTTCCGCACTCTCCATTTAAGCACTCAGGATAAGCCTCACAATTACGCTCGGAAACTTATCACTTGTTTCAGCTCCAAAACATTCTTCGTCGTGTTCAGATTCATATTGCTCGCTCATGGGTCGATTATAAGCAATGCATATTCTTCATCAATATCACTAGCTGAAGTATGCTCACCATCATCTTGAATAAGAAGTGCTTGCTGATTTCGGCAATCTCTCATCATGTGCCCGAAGCCTTTGCAGCGATGGCATTGTATGTCTCGCGTTCTCCCAATGCAAAAAACTGAAGTAGAACTCTTAGCTTGCTGAACTGAAGTTGATTTACTTGCGTCAGAGGCTCGGGGAGTGGGAGTGGTGCTCGCTGGTCGCCCACAGCCAGAGGGGGGTGAGGGACAGTTAGGAGTGGCAGGGACAGCAGGGGGTGGTGCCCTGCCCGAAGACTACGCCTAATTCTGCCTACCTACAAAAGAAACTCCAAAAGAGCCTCGCGTGCGAGACTATCTTCCCTGTACTTCACGTTCAGCTTTGCAACCAAGATAGAACAAACAGGTGATAGAATTATACTCTTTATAATCTAAAATATCCTGAATGTCCCGGTTAAGCCCTCCTAAAAATCTAGCCAATTTAGCATCTTCAGTTTCTTCTAAACTACAACGTAACAAACTAGTTTACAATTCTTGATAGTAATTTTCTACGGTGTTACTACCTTGTCTTAAACGTTGTAATTTATTCAGCAAATCATGAGAATGATATGAAGACACAAATCTAGCTCTCATAGCTCTCTTCATAGCATCCCAGGTTCTATGTATGTTTTGTTCATTACGACACAATTCATTCCACCAAATAGATGCAAAATCAGTGAAATCACTAGTAGCAGCCCTAACCCTTTTATTTTTAGGAAATTCATGGCATGCAAATTTTTGGTCTACGGCTAACTCCCATGTGAGGTAAGTATCAGGATCATATTTGCCAGCAAAAGGAGGCATAGTGAATTTAATTTTTCCAAGTGCATCATTACGATCACGTACCTCACGTAATGGGTCTCTTCTCATACCTTGTCGATTGAAGCATCGTTACGATGGTCACGATCATTGTTGGGATTGAAACCACCATCGACTCGTGACGCGAACATATGTGTTTGCTTCATCTTCTATCTCATCGGTCAATGAGCTAGCAACGGAGGGTTACTGCGCGGTTGTGCAATGCCGATAGCAGCAGGAGGTGGAGCTCTCTCGAGCTGCTCCACACGTGTAGCAATCGCAGCAAGGTCATTATTGGTGTGATCCAGAACCCCCTCAATACGCTCCGAATGTTGATTCAGCAAGCGTGAAAAGCGTTGCATGATGTCTTTCGTGCGAGGCGTGAGAGGCGCATCATCCTCAATGTTAGTCCTACTCCCATGTGACTCTGAACCTGCCATTGTTAGTATCAACAAGGAAAATACACGAGTGTATAAAATTCTCTATGAACTACTAGGTTCTGGTGATTACAAGTCACACACGCTCAAGCTCTTACCAAGCTCTTGTAAATTCTTACCAAAACAAACAGGTGGTGCAACCGGTGGCTAGTTCGTGATAAGCGTGACACAAGTGATGAGCAAAGCGATTGCAAGGGTGCAGTACCTGTTCAGTTAGTGGAGCTTGGACAGGCGTAATATATGTAGCAAGGATTAGCAACAATCAAATCAGTAATGCAAGTTGAAAATTTGTTCAAAGTACAAGTCAAATGTTGCTGATCCTAGCCTAATCAGAACTAGCAAATCAAAGCCCTATGAAGCAAATTGTAGGAACACACGCGCAAGGATTAATGTGACTTGATGTAAACAATGGAAAGCCTCACAACAAATGCTAGGAGAAACGCT
Organism: Ampelocalamus luodianensis; assembly: GCA_036346255.1. Lineage (NCBI taxonomy): Eukaryota > Viridiplantae > Streptophyta > Magnoliopsida > Poales > Poaceae > Ampelocalamus > Ampelocalamus luodianensis. The sequence goes on along the minus strand of CM070621.1, from coordinate 69,086,011 downwards.
AGCCAACTACTCAAACTTCTTTCTAAGGGCACAAGATTATTCGCGCGATGTAGAGCACAAAACAACAATATCGGTGCAACACAAACAGCCCTCTAAATTGAGCAGAAACAACAGCTAGTCTCAAACGATGAACAAGCAAAGTTTTATATGGCTTATATATACTCGTTTGAAAGGTTTCAACGAGATCTAGAACTTTCTCAATTGGACGAACCCCAAATTCCAAAAGGAAGACCGAAAGAATCGCCAAAAACAGAAAACCAAAAACTTACGACGCGATTTCAAGGCTAAAGATGGCCAATTTTGAGGGTCTTGGAGGGCGACAAGCGCCATGCATGTTGGATTTTTCAGATGCACGTCGTCGTTAGCTTCGAAATGAGCACAAGAATGTCAAATTCGGTATGCAAAAGTTATGCCCGTTTTACTGAAGGTATGTCAGAAACGGACTCGCCTCGAATTGAAATTGCTATAACGGTGGAGGTGGTGATTGCCACGGTAGCGCTTGAGGAAGCGGCGGCAGCGGCTCTGGTGGACGCGGCAAGGAGGACGCCAAGGAGTGGTGAACGGTGGCAGGGTGGTTTTGGTGGTTGCCGCGGCAGGGAGATGTGGTGGCGCGGCGGCAGGGAGATGTGGTGGCGAGGCAGGGATGATGATGGTGGTGGTAGAAAAAAGATAAAGCTACGCAAAGGATACACAACGAACAAGATGCAAACTAGACAATGATGAACTAGACTCCAACTAAACTAGAAATCAGCAACTAGACACGACGATGCAATCAATAATTCAACAAGCACAAACTGAAAAGAAATATGGCAAAAGGCTCATATTGGTTTGGACTATAAGAACTAACCCTTTTTTTCATGGCTTTTGGACTGTAGGAAAAAACATTTCTCACAGATGAACTGTACCTATGATACCACTTGATTAACTGTAGTTGTCCTGGTCTTTCGATTGGGTGATGATTAACTCACGATCCAGCACGAACGAAAGACGCATTTGAACCAAGCAATCGCTGAACTAATCACCAAGTTGTTATCAACCATGCCAAAGACCCGATTGACCTGATCACGAGGATCAATTCCTACAAGCAATCGAAAAACAAGCAAGAACGAAGTAACAAGCAATCTGAATTGCAAATATATAATTGAGTTCAAAAGGTGGGATTCTGCAAAGGTTCTTTACGGTTGGTCTAGTCGACACAAGCGAAGAACAAGAGTTTTCACAATGGAAAAACTAAGCAAACGAAATCCGTCAAACCCTAAGGGCGGCGGCCACTATACATAGGAGGGAGAGGGGAAACAAGGGGGTGGTGGTACTGTTCACATGTGAATAGTGACCACGTGAACAGTGCAGGCTGCCTAGGGTTACAAGGCCCATGGGCCCAAGTTCAACTCAAAAATAGCTTCTGACTCTTTTGGCGATTGCAGTGCGCTCAGAAGGAATTTGGAGATGAGGCTAGATTCGTTGGAAAGAGGACGAAATAAACTTTCAGTCAAGTACTCGTGCGCCTCAAACGGAGTCCGTATGTGGAAGTTATGCACGTTTGAAGTTGGTGCTATCTCTAGTGTTTGAATTGGATTGCACAAGCTTCTCTTCATGATCAGCTCCTAAGTTCCTGATTAAAAGAACATCACATGCATTAGGTAGCAACATATTCTTATTCGAAACAAATTGCACTCCTAGAAACGAAGTTATCTGATGGTTCAATTGACGTGCACGAGCTCTTGTGATTGGACCTTGCAAGTGTATAGGTTCAGATCTATTGTGAGGAGTGTTGATTGTATGCATGGAAGTGATGTCCTCATTAACTTCTACAAGATGGCAAGGTCGGGGAAGTCTGCAGCCAGACCTAGGGAGTGCTCGCTACGCCTCCAAGATGGGAGAGCAAACAAGTACATCTGAATGTACTCCACGTCCTCATGGTTGTCATGCAAGAAGAGCTGATTCTATACGACGGTCACAAAATAGGACAACTCTACTTCGCCGGCAAGGTGGCCAATGAGAATCTGAGGTGGAGGTCGATAGTGAAGAAAGAAGGAGGGTCAGAAGGTGCATTGAAGCCATCAAATACCTCAGCACCAAGGGATTGACTTCCTAGCAAGTCGTGAGGGACTTTTCCTTGCGTCGGATAAGCCCCTTAAGGCTCTGGTCACGTTCCATGCTCTGGTACATCGGTCGTGATGATGCGACCAGGGACTCTAGGGAAGGTAAGACTTGGAAAATCCCGACCAGTATGGTTTATTTAGTTGAATATTTTCTAACCTTGAAATCTCTTCTTTTGAAGTCCTTTCCCTGATGAACTCAGGGAGCAGATCAAAATGATCTGCGCTGGGGAGCCTGATGTTAAGGCTGTGTTTCCCCCACATTTTGGTTGTTATGTCCACACAAGAGAGAATAACAAGACTCAAGGTATATAAAAAAATCCTCTTTTCTTCATCTTTTATATATTCTCCGATCAGTATGTAACTCCACTCTTATATGCAGGTGGTCGGGTTGAGGGAAAAAGAGTCTGGCGAGGGCTCAACTCCAACCATTGTGCCAACCGACTCCTATTCGGTGACCACTCAAGATGATGGTTTGCCTGAGGTAAGAAGAATATTGAAAAGTAGCTTATATTTCAGATGGAGAATTTCATCACCTAATTAATTTAATTTATGATTTAGGTGGAAGAGAAGGTGAACCCGTAGCGCAGAGCTGCGGAGGTCGTTGCCCCAAGAACAGTCGTTCACAGTCGCTATCGAAGCGACTATTCTAGAGGTCGAAGAGACCACACCCTCCGACCAGATGGTCAGGAATCTTGTTCTTGACCACATACTCAAGGACATTTCTTCTGACATCATGTTGATGGATGTGAGGGGTTTGACCAGCCCTACTAGCTCAGGACCGGTAAAATCAGTTGAGAAGAAGAGAAAAGCGAGCACCACGGATTTTGCTTAAGTGCGTTTCAAGATCAAGACCAAGAAGACTAAGTAAGTGCACATGAAAAGAAACTTATGTAACTACTTACCTTCAATGTCTCTGATATTATGAAATCTTGACTCTCCTTTCTTTTGTTTTGATAAATCTTCTGGTGTTCCGGTCTTGGTCGATCAAAGCACCCCTCAGGAGAAAACTCCTAAGGTAGAAGTGGTCGTGCCAGCCCTTGAGCAGGTGTCTGCGCCAGGACCTGCTCAGGAACCTATGACTGCTCCGACTCCACCAAAGGAGGCAAAGGTTCCTGAGGAATCCCAGCAGGTTCTAACCTCTGCTAGGGAGTCTCCTCAGGCTAGCAAGTTCCCTCATTGCTCTCGATTTATCAACGATAAAGAACTTAATGAGACTTGGGGGAGGATATCAGATCATCAAGCAGAGACGAGTCCTGATACCATTTTTGCCAAATATAATGATGTGGTGATACGGGTAAGTATACATGACCGCTTTCATAGCCTTTCCTTTAAAGTTTATGAAAAACTTAAAAGGAGTTTGCTATTTTGTAGCATATGGTGGAGAATTTCGTAGTGGTCAGAGGACTGACTGGGTGAATAAAACTCATGTAAAAGAAAAACTTGGAGCTAGAAAGTAAGTACTTTCTTCTTGACTTCTCCTCTCGTTCTTCTTTGCCTATTTTGCTTCTCTTTTGTTAATTAACTTCTTTCCTTATCATATTTGATATATTTGGAAAAAAATTAAAAAAAAAAGGTCATGGCTAAGGAAGCCGTAATAACCAAGCTTGAAGAAGAATGCTAAGCAAAAGACCAGTCGATCGAATATTTGATGACCAAACACAAGGAAGTCATTGTGACTTTCGAGAAAAGGAATCAAGGTAACCGGTCATACACTTGACCAGTGTCTATCTTTTCTAAGTATATGTATTTATCCTTAGTATACTTGTGCAGAGCAAACTCAAAGAATGGCCAAAGCAGAGAAAGCTTTGAAGTTCAAGCTTGGCAAGAGGGCAGTTCTTGAGTGGAGTCTTGATGATAAAGTCAAAAATCTCAACAAGATGCTCTTCAACATGGGATCAAGAGCGCAACTGCCCACTTTAGAAAATCCCGTGAAGATAAATACTTTGGCCAGCAACTTGAAGACCTCAAAGATCTTCTCAAAATGTCGAACCCGGGAGCGAAGGATCCCGAATTCTCTGTGTTCAAACACCGGTCCAAGATTTTCAGTGTACACAGTCTCACAAAATGGATATCACATTCATATCACGAAATCGTAAATGACATTAAGTAAATAATTGTTTAATACAAATGAGTCTGAACAACAATATCAAATAACAAATGATAAACACAGCGGAAACATATGGTAGTACGATATGACATAGCAATAAGCGGCTCAAAGACCGGTCCTCAATTGACTTGGGCGTCATTCCTACAAACCATGGGCCTTAATCTTAACCAGATCAATCCCGTGCATAAACCTGCACCCACCATTCCGACCATTTCGTCCAAGTCCAAACCCATTTTTTATTTTATTTTGAATAAAACTCTATTTATAAATCCATGTGGTAAGACAATACCACAATATCAAGTTTGAAACAAATTTGTAAGAAATTTGGTGAAAACCCTCCCAAATTCTGTAAGTGTGAACTAAGCTTGGCTAAGCATATGTTTAATTTTGATAATATTTTGCCTATGGTGTCAAGGTAGTCAGATACAATATCCAAATTGGCCATACAATAAAACATGGGGTAACTATACATAAAACAGGATATTAAAGTATTTATACAAACATATGCATGCAATAAGGAATTTACAAACTGAAAATAACTTAAAATACTGGGGGCAATATGGTCAATGGTGTAACTTGCCTTCGTTGATGTCTTGGAATTCTAAATCCTCAGATTGGTCGAACTCTCCGAGTTGTCGAAGTCTAAACGTGAAAATACGACAAATTCAATATTCAAATTCAATTAAATTCAAACACATAGATCAAAATAACTCCAAATTGAAATATTTTGGTTTAGTTAGCTAGATTATAATTTTATATAAATTTTGCAATTTGAATCACCCAATTTGGAGTTCATATGCAAAAGTTATGAATTTTAGAAGTTTTAAACCTAAATCTGAAATTTAATTGGATTTCACGAATTATTTTTATACTGAAAAAGCTATTTATTGCGCAATGCTGACGCCAGCAACAAAATTTCGGAATTTAAAAGAATTAAAGAATTTCTGACACATGGGCCCCACATGTCATGGACACGGCTCACGGTGGACCAAGCCCACCGAGCTCTGGGATTTGGTTGCGGTGGACCGTGCCACGCGGGCGTGTGCGTGGGCGCTGACACGGCGCCACGTCGGAGGACACGTGTGCAAGGGGGTCAGGTGGCGATGAGTGGTGAGCCACGCCGACGGCGGCGGCGCCGTGCGGGGCCGGTCGTCGCCGTGTCTTCTGTGGCGAGTCCGGCGAGTGCACCAGAAGAGAGAGGGGAGGTCAGCGATCATGATGCTCACCACGGCGACTGGGAAGAGTGAGGTGGTGGCTGGCGACGTGGACGAAGGCGGCGGCGAAGGTACGATCGTCCACGATGTAGGGGTTCCGGTGATCCTCCGGTGGAATGGGTGCGTGCACCAGGATCGCGACGAGGTGGCGAAGCCGATGGAGGTCGTGGCGAGACGAGGGCGTTGACGACGGCGACGAAATCGGCGGCGGAAGCTTGAAGCTTGACGGCGGCGGCTTCGGTCCGCGAGCTTACGGCGAGAGGGAGGCGGGTGGTGGCCGAGTTCGGAGTGAAGAGAGGCTCCGGTGCTCCCTTTATGGGGTGGGAGGGTGCAGGCGGCGTGGAGGAGGTGAGGCGTGCGTGGCGTTTTGGCGTTCATGGGTAAAATCGGCGCAGAGGAGGAAGAAGGTGGGGAGTGGGGCGGTTGGAGGCGCCGAGTCGCGTGCGCATGTGCGCGAGGCGGCGAGGCCGTGGGCGGTAGTTGTGAAGCTTCGGTTGCGGCCGAAAATGGCGGGGCGGCGGTTCTTTGCGAGGAAGAAGGGAGGAGGAGGAAGGAACACGGCCGTTGGATCTTAATCCAGCGGTCACGATTATTAGCGATGGCGTGGAGAAGTGCGGCGAGATCTAGTCGTTGATGTAAGATCCAACGATCGAGAGAGAGATGCGTGGGTGATTGGCAGCCGTCCGATTTAAATCGGACGGTGGGAGAGAGAGAGAGATAGAAGGCGCGGGGCGGGCTGAATGGGCCGGCGCGGAAGGAGGTTTCGGCCGGAGCCTTTGGGTTTCGGCCCAAAGCTATTTTTGACTTTTCTTTTGCTTTTCTATTTGTTTTAATCCTAATAATTCATTTAGGCTTTAGAAAATAGTAAAATAACTCCAAAAATTATGAAAAAATTCACAGAAATTCCCATACTTATTTTGGACTTAATAAAATTATTTTCAACTCAGTGTTGGCTTTTAATTTTGCAAATAAATTTGTTTTGACTTTAAAATCATTATAAAAGCTTTTTAAAAATTCCAAAAAATCCACCAAAGTAAATAAATTTTAATTTTTACTGAAATTTGAAATTTGGGCTGTTACACAAAACTACTCGGGAAAACTATGCCCAAACTATGAAGGAAGATGCCGCGAACGGAGTCAGCTTTGCTTTGGCAAAGCTTAAAGCTTCCAACCCCTCTCTATTCATCTCTAAGCCGTGGAAGAAGACTTGAACTGTTCGGGTGAAGAGGCGACCAAGTTGTTCGAGGAAACAGGGCCTCTCGGGAAAAAGGTCACAGAGGAAATGGAGGTCGGGTCTCCGTCTCGCAGTGACCAATTTGGTGGCCCCAAGAAGTAGATGATTGTAAAATTAGAATTATGAATGCAAAAAACTACCTTTTATCATCAATAAAGTCTTTGTTTACTCATATGTTTCCTAGGCCCATCGCTTGTGTTAGTAGAAGATCTTACTAAAGAACCAGAGACTAAGAAAGAGCAAAGCTACGACCATGGTACAAAGTATGTCTTGATTATGTTATAAAATGATCTAGTTAAGCACTAGGAAATCAATTTGGTCAGAACCAGTGTATGATTTCAACTAGCTTTAGATCTATTTCCATAATCGAAATACTATATAGTACGCTTAGTGGTCGGAAGATGTTATTAGACTTAGCTTGATGATAAGAAATCATGCAAGACTGTATGAAAAAACATTCAGTGGTTTTATTTATATAGATTATCCAAACCAATTGTGAAGGTTGCTAAGGACCAAAGACATGACAAACCCTTCGTGAAACGTATTCATGCTTAAGTCCTGACTGGCAGCAAAAATTGTAAGAAAAGGATTGTCGCTAGGAAACTCCTTCCAGTGGGTAGGACCATATGTAGAGAGGAGAGATTTCGACTGGGAGGCTTTCCATGTCCCGGCCAATAGCCAAAATAAGAGTATAATAGAATGTTGAAATGAAGAAGGTTAGTCTCTAAATTCTAAGCATGTAAGTAACTATACCAAGTTGTTTATGTAATGCTCCTTTACTCGTTTGCTTCTTTGAGAAAAGAGTGAATGGTCACGCGTGAGAGCCATTGCGGTGATGGTCACGACTAGGACCTCGATAGCTTTTGACAACTATGTCAAGGCCAAAGTAAAAGAGATCCCTTTTGGAAGGATATCGGAGAGAAATGCATCTTCTTCGATTAGTTTAAACAACAATAGTATGTGACCAGAGAATGGATAACAGATATATAAACAACAGCACTCATCAGAAAGTAAAGGAATGATGCATCTTTATTGAATTAAAGAAAAGAAAAGAACAACTATACATAAAACTTACGTAATTAGTCAATGTTCTAAAAATTAGTCAACACACACCCATTTGACATAGCTAGTCGTACCGAACTTGGTCGGGTGACTTCGACCACAGTGTATGGACCTTCCCATTTGGGAGAAAGTTTATTGCGATTCGCCTGGTTCTGAATTTTCCTGAGAACCAGATCACCTACAGTAAGGCTGCAAGGTTGCACCTTACGACTGTTGTACCTTCTCATGGCTTGTTGGTAGATTGCCGATCGTATCAGGGCTTGGTTTCGTCGTTCTACAAGGAAATTGATGTCGTCGAGTCGTCGTTCTTCTTGTTCGCTTTCAGTAAAATGATCAGTTCGAGCGGAACCAATTTTTAGTTCTAGAGGAAGCATGGCTTCAACAAGATAAACCAGAAAAAATAGTGTTTCATAGGTCGCACAACTGGTCAGGGTTCGAATGGCCCATAACACAGAAGGAAGTTCTTGTACCCAAGCTCTTGACCATTTTGCTAACTGGTCGAATACTCGATGTTTCACTCCTTGCATTATTATACCATTAGATCACTCGACTGCTTCATTACTCTATGGATGAGCAACAGAAGCGAAATGCATCTTAATACCTAGATCCTAGTAGAATTCTTGGAAATTATCGCTTGAGAACTAGGTACAGTTATCTGTGATTATCGATTGGGTATACTAGAATCGTGTGATCATGTTTTCTATGAGAAACCTCTTGGCAGCCCCAGTTGTTGTTTTAACAACTAGCTCGGCTTCTATCCACTTTGTGAACGTGTCAATCATGACGAAAAGGAATTCGAAGTCCACGAGTGCTCTTGGAAAAGATCTCAGAATGTCCAGTCCCCAAGTTGCAAAAGACTAAGAAAGATGTATTGTTTGCAAAGCTTGTGTCGGCTGATGTACTTGTCAACTATAGAATTGACATTATACGTACTTCGTCACGAGCTCTTTTGCATCATAGAGGATAGTTGGATAGTAGTATCCTCGCCTAAAGGCTTTACCGACAAGTGTTCTGTAGGAATGATGTGCTCCACAGACTCCTCCATGAATGTCAGATAGCAACTGAATGCCATCCTTTTGAGATATCTCATCAACACACCGTGAGATCCCCGTTTATAAAGGGTACTTTCAATCAAAGTGTGTGATTTGACTTTTCGAGCTATACGATCAGCCTCTACATCGTCTTCAGGAATAATGTCATGCTGAAGATAATTGTAGATCAACATCATTGAATTGCTATAGACATCGATTTGCACGACCTCCAAAGGAGCATCTAAGTCCTCGAAAGGCTCGACCACCGAAGGTGAATCGAGTTGCTCAAGGAAAACTTCGAGCGAGATGGGTGACCTTGTGGAGGCCATTCGTGCCAACTGGTCTGCCAGAAAGTTTTCCTTTCTACGAATATGTTGGATTTGGAAACCAAAGAAGTACTTTTTGAGTTTTCGTACTTCCACCAAATAAGATGATATCTTGGTACTTGAGCATTGATACTTTTTTTCGACTTGATTCACTACTAGTTGAGAATCGCCTTTCACTAGAAATCTACGAATCCCGAGCGCTCTGGCTGCTCGAAGTCCTGCCAGTAAACCTTCATATTCTGCCACATTATTTGTAGTAGGAAAGTTTAACTGAATAGCTTATTTGATTTGTTCTCCCATAAGGGATATCAATACAACTCTAGCCCCTGAGCCCTTGAGCATCAAGGAACCATTAAAGTACATTGTCCACTCATCATGGTGTTCGTACCCGGGCCCTTGGGTGGGTTTACTCAGGCCCTTGGGTGGGTTCAAGGTTGATTGTTGTTCGTGAAATGAAATGGAGGTCGAACGCCCCAAGTTCGACCGCCCATTTTGCTATTCGTCCTGATGATTCCCTGTTTTTTAGAACTTGACCAAGAGGATATCCAGTTGATACGACCACTCTGTGGCCCTGAAAGTAATGCCTTAGTTTCCTTGAAGCCATAAGGAGACCATAGAGCAACTTTTGTACCTGTGGATATTGTTCCTTTGGTCCATGTATGACTTCGCTTATGTAATATACTAGTCGTTAGATGTTATCACGATCAATGACCAGTACTGCACTGACAACTTATGGCGTTGCAGCCACGTATATCACTAATGTTTCTCCCGATCTTAGAGATACTAAGATCGGGGCACTCACAAGGTACTTCTTGAGCTCCTCAAAGGCATCATTTGTTTCTTTGGTCCATTTGAAACTTCCATATTTTCGGAGAAGCTTAAAGAAAGGTAATCCTTTTTCTCATAACCGTGGTATGAAATGACTTAGCGTTGCCATACAGCCGATTAGTTTTTGAACCTCTTTCTTTGTGGTCGGAGGGTGCATCTACTCGATGGTCGATATCTTTACTAGATTTGCTTCAATTCCTCTAGCCAAAACTAGGGACCTAAGAAGCTTTCCAGAGGAAACTCCAAACACTCACTTTTCCGGATTTAACTTAAGGTTATGTCTTCTTAAGTTATTGAAAGTCTCTTGTAGGTGGGAATATGATCGCCAGCATTGATGCTTTTCACGACCAAGTCATCAACGTAGACTTCCAAATTTTGACCTATTTGAGGATTAAAGGTTTTTTGCATCAGCCTCTGAAGTCGCACTAGTATTTTTTAGACCAAAGGGCATCTTAATATAGCAATAAGTGTCGTAGGGCATGATGAAGGACGTTTTCTCTTCATTATCTTTACTCATATTGATCTAGTGATACCCCGAATATGCATACAAAAAACTTAACAACTCACACCTGGAAGTGGAGTCTACAAGTTGATCAATGCGTGGAAAGGGAAAGTAATCCTTCGGACAAGCTTTATTAAGATCTGTAAAGTCAATACACATTCGTTATTTTCTATTGCTTTTTCTAACCATTACAGGATTAGCGAGCCACTCTGGGTGTTTGACTTCACGAATGAACCCAGCCTTGAGGAGCTTGTCGATCTCCGACTGGTTTGCCTCCTTCCGATTAGTTGCAAAACGCCTTAGCTTCTGCTTGATCGATTTCTTAGCACATTGGAGAGCTAGCCTATGCTCGATCACTTTCTTGGGAACTCTGGGCATATCGGATGCTTGCCAGGCGAATACATCCATGTTTGCTCATAGGGAGGAGACGAGCGACTCTTCCTATTTAGGATCGAGTCTCGCTCGACCAAGTACCTTTTGGATAGAGGCATTAGCATTCCTAACCCAAATGGTGTTTTGGCGCTTTCTGGAGAAGCGCTTTTGTCGAGTGGAACCTCCTTGGTCTGGTTGGATGGTTTTGGGGCCATCTTCGATCTTGAGTGCATGACCTGCGTTGAAGGTGGATTAGTTTCCCTGGTCGGAAGTTCATCGATTAGTTCTAAGGATTTTCGATCGCATGCATATGCCATCTTTCTATCTCATTGAACCGTAATAACCCCTTTTGGTCCTGACATTTTTAGACTCTGATAGCCGTAATGTGTAGATATCAATAATTTCACCAATGTCGAACGACCAAGGATTCCATTGTATGCGGTTTGAAGTCCACCACTTCAAACGGATCTTTTCATTTTAGAAGTTGTCAAGTCTTACGAATGGCTAGTAGGGATAGTTGCCCTATAGGTTTTGCAGTAGAATCAGGAACTATGTCGTGGAAAGTATATTTTATAGGTTTTACTTTAGATCTGGGAATTTGCATTTCTTCCTATGCTCCCATAAATAAAATGTTTAAAGAACTACCTCCATATATCAAAATTCGATTAACTTTACAATTATTAATAGTTGGTTCAACGACAATAAGGAACCTACCTAGTCGAGTTGACGGGATGGGGCAGTCTTCTTTGCCAAAGGAGATTACGGTCTCCGACCACCTAGATGGCTTGATAGTGATCGGAGCTTCAGTGAGGTTGACCTCCCGCTCCACAGCCTTTAGATGACGTCTTGATTCGTACAAGGAAGATCCGCCGAAGATCATGTCGACGGTGTGCTGAGGCTCCTGGTACTCTATTTCTTCGTCGCCATGTTTTTCCTTCTTGGAGTTTGGTTCTCCAATTTCTCTTATGGAGGCGAACGGACCTTCACCTGAGTAGTAATCCTTTAGTTCCTTTTGCTAGGCTCGGCAGGTACGCAGATCATGCCCTGCTGCTTGGTGTAGTGGACACCACTTCTTGTTCTTCGTGTAGTTGTCGGTCGAAGCCTTTGACTTGTTTCGACCGAAATAATCTCTCTTGACCTTAGTAAACTTTTTAGGAACCACAAGGATTTCCTTATTGTCAGGCTTTGTAAGCATCTAGGCCCATAATTTGTGTTTTGGTGATTAATGATTACTTAATCATCGGGACTAACTCTTTTGTGTAGCATAAGTTTAAATTAGGTCTCGATGGTGGTTTGGATATGTGGGCCAAGTATTGACCCTAAATGGACATTGAAGGTAAAGCACAAAATGTGTTGAAGATTAAGGACTTTGTGTTTTAGAAATGATCCAAGGAGTCGAGGATGGATCATTGCAGTAATAGGTCCTTTGTTTTTGTTTTAGCCGTACTATTAAAGGGGGTCTAGACTAGTAGCTTGAGCTTAGTTAGGTTGAGTAGCTAGTAGTGATGCACGCTAGACTTATTTAGCTCATCTCTAGTCAAAGGAAGCCCTTGAAAGAGTTGAAGTTGCAACGAAATCAAAGTTGGAGCTTTATTGGATAAGTTTGAGAAATGTCAATGCATTCCGGATGATTGAGAAGCTAATGGACAAGCAAGCAAATCATTGGATCAGAAAGGTGTTTTTCAATATGTTGGAAACTCAATGCATTCCGGATGATCAAGAAGCTATCGGAGAATCAAGCAGATCATTGGACCAGAATGGTGTTTTTTCAATATGTTAGAAACTCAATGCATTCCGGATGATCCGAAAGCTATCGGATAATCAAGCGGATCATTGAGACAGAGAGTTGTTTTTGGAATAGGCTGAAACTCATGTACATTCTGAATGATCCGAATGGAAAGGATCATCCGGATGTAAGGCTAATCCGAAAGCTATCAAATGATACTTTAAGCCTACAACGGCTAATTTTTTGACCGTTGGATATCAAGCTTCAGGATGATCCGGAAGTGCTTCGGATGATCCGGAATGTGCTGTTTTCTCAGGAAATTAGGTGTAACGGCTAGTTTCTTCAAGAAGGCTATAAATACTGTTCATGGACGTCTTTGTTAGCTGTCTTGGCCACTCTACAGGTTCATCTAACACCAAGGGAAGATGAAGAGAACTTAAGAGGATTCAAGAGCATATTTTGAGAGATTTGAGAGGTAGCATAGGCTTTGTGTGCATCACTCTAGTTGCTTTATCTTTCTAAGTTCAAGTGATGGTCTAGGCGTGCTCCAACGAGGAGTAGGGAGATCATCGAATCTCAGAACTCGGTAAAAAATTGGTTGTGTCTCTTGTCTCTTTTACATTTACGTATTTACTTTCTTGCTCTTTATAATCTTCTCTAGAATTGTGTAGGAGTTGTTTTGACCACACTAGAATCCATAGACACATAGGTTGGGTTAGAACTTATTAGATTTTAAATTGTCCATTAGCAAAAAGAATCCCAATTCATCCCCCCCCCCCTCTTAGGCATTCGATCCACTTCGGGCTTGCGATTCCTCTTATTCTTGAGAGCCTTCTTATGCTTATTTTCTAGCTTATCCAAGCCAGGTTGAGGATTTTATCTTTTGATTAATAGCTTCACACCTTTCAATCGCTTCGCTAACAATTTGCGTATTTGTCGACCATGTCAAAAAACTTGTGATCGTTCGTGGAGAGTTTATTGCAATATCCTTCGTGAACCGCCGGTTCTTTAGCCCTGCTTTAAAAGTTTGAATGACCAAAGACTCTGCCACCTTTGGTATAGAATTACGAACCTAGCTAAATCTTTTGATATACTGCCGAAGAGTTTTATTGGACTTTTGCCGGATTCGGTGGAGGTCGTCCTCCTTCCCAGGGCAGTCGTACGTACCCTAAAAATTTATAATCAAGAGGTCGCAGAGCTGCTCCTAAGTGTAGATCGATCCAACAGGCAAGTTGAGCAACCATGACCGGACAGATCCTTCAAGTACCATGGGCAGATAGTTGGCCATCACGTTGTCATCACCACCAGCAGCTCTGATGGCGGTGGTATAGATTTGGAGAAACTCTAATGGGTTCTGAATCCCATTGAACTTCTCTACATTTGCTGATCGTAATCTACCCGACCAGTGTATAGCTTGGAGCCCTGCTGAGAAGGCTCGACAACCTGTAATTGAGTCATGGCATCTTCTCTGGAAAGGTGTCGGATTATAATCGGTCGGAGATCGATTTCTCAAGTTGTTATACCGAGGATTTGGTGTACCGAACCAGTCGTAGACATTGGTGTGATGCCTTCAATCAAATGCCTGGTTTAGGTGATGTCGAAGATCGCCTAGAACAAGCAATTGCTCCTCATAACGAGGGGGAGGAGTGGCCTCAGGAAAAAGTCGTCTTCCCTCGTGACTCCCCGGTCAGAATCTTCAAGGAGGTCTTTGTGCCGATCGGTCTCGGCCACCATGTTGTTCTCTGAAGGAGAAATGTTGGGATGAAGTCAAGGTTTGACTTTGCGAGGTCCACCTCTCCCGGTACGTTTCTGTACGCTGCATGGTTTGCTAAAAAAAAAATTGATACCCTTCCTGCAAGTTGAGCATATCCTAGATTTTCTGCTATAGCAAGATCCAGATTATTCAGAATATCACAAACTTGTTGCGGGTTTTAAATAGTTAACGGATGTCTTGGTGGATTTCTGTTAGTAGATGATGTTCGATGACTCGAAGGCCCTCCGTCTTGCCCTGTTCGACCCCTTATGCGCAGTGGGGTAGAAGCAGATGAATTAACTGATGGACATCCATCAGCTCTGATACCTCTGACATTTGGTGCTTGAGTGCACGTACCATTTCCATTAGTACGTGGTGGTGGGTTAAGCAGAGAATGATCATGCAGGGCGCCTTGATCAGTATCTCTGATCACATTGACCTCATGCCTCCAACAACGATCTTTCGACGAACTTCCATCGTAGCTAAGGGAGAGCCTTCCAGCGTTTCGTCAAGGAGCCTCCAAGACGGTGAGCGGTCAAAAATTATCACCTCTGGTAGGCTTTGTGGTGGACTCAGCCTGATCCGGCGAATTGCCGATTGTATGTTGAGTTTTATCATTCCCACTTGGCCTACGACTGGTTGCATCTTCATTGACACCCTTACTAGATATTGATTGGCCCCCGGAATACGTAGGAGCCGTTGGCGAATACTGGTCGCCCATGACCATATTGTGAGTACATTGACCCTCGGGCTGTGGTTCACATATTTTGTCGCCCTTTTTGTCAGTCGGAAGGACCGGTCTTGCAGAGGCCTTTGGACGTTCCAAACTGGTCAGAACGGTTGGTCCCTCTGAAGGCACCACTGGTGGCGTGTCTTCCTCCATCCAGTCGATCTCGCTAGTTTTAGCGAGCGGAGAGCCGGCGACGGAAGAGGATGATGACGACATTGCGTCATGTTCCATGGCGCGAATACATGCGTCCATGTCTATGTCAGAGTAGTCCGCCAAGTTGAACCAGTTCTCCTCATCCCAAGTCCCTACCATGTTCGTATGAGCGATGATGGAGCGAGGGAAAGTGAATGAGGATTGTTTGAACAAAGAAAACTTCAAGAACTCGACACCTTCTTCCCTACGGATTGCGCCAGCTGTCGACGATTGAGTCGCTGATCTTACGAAATAAAATAGAGAAAAATAGCACAGAGTTCTTGGGAGAGAATGGAACTGCTCTTTATTTATATTAACTGGTTAATACAGGGGGTGCCCTTGACAAGGCAGAGGACTAGTCCTAAGTACACAGAATGTGTTGCTATTCTAATGCTTTAATTGTCTTTGAATCACTAGGTCTTGTGTGTAGTGTCGAATTGCGATCGACTGGATTGACCCTCTCCTCCTCCCTTGATATTTCTTTAAATAACTAATGAAGTGGTAGCAGTTACTCCTTGAAGAGGTACTTGTTAGAAGCATCGCGACTGGTCGGAGGGGACGGCAATTGACAATGTATCAACCGTTCGGCAGTTGATGCCAGTGGAAGATATAACTACATGGTGGTTAGCGTCAGTGACTCAAAGCTGTGGAACGTCGTGTAGTTTGGAACGAATAAGGCGCATGTTCCATTGATCACATAGAAAGAATATACTTAGAACGGGTCCAAGTGACAATTCATTACTTTTACGAGCAGTTACCTGGTGAGGCGGCAGGTACAGAACCTCTCCCATCAGGGTACCCACGATATAACCTCTGGAATCCTTATGACTACGAGGATCGTTAGCTTTAGGGGTTACGACCACGAAGGATGTGTGGTCTTTAACTAAATAAAAGAATGTTTAGAGATTTTAATCCTTGTTAGCCGCCTGCACCATGCTCCTTTGTTCCTTTCTATCTATCCCCTCCCTCTTTCTCTCCATGTGAAACACTATTTGCACCACACGGCCTTTATTTTTCGTTGCCACCCGGTGATGGTTTCGCGGCCGACATCCCAAGCTCATCGAAAGAATAGGCATTGGGCCCGACTACCTTCTCGCCCCGCCATATCCTGGTGCCAACAATGAGGCATCGGGCCACTACCTCCTCCTCATCCGATCTCATCTCCTCACCTCGGTACCGCTATCTCCTTCGATGGATTTTGTTGCATGCATTTTCTTGATTTGTTGTAGCAACCTTTCCTTCGATGGATTTTGCTGCATGCATTTTCTTGATTTGTTGTAGCAACCTTTCTCAATTATTGAAACTAGTGTTTCATTTTGTTGCAGTGTGTACTCGCAAAAATGTTATAGCGAGCATTCTTGTTGCAATTGTTTTGTTGATTTATTGTACCAAAAAAATATTTGTTGCAATTGGGGATGTGATTTTGTTTTAGCTTTGGTGCTATAATTTGTTGCCATTGTACGCTTAGCGGTCATTGTTGCGCTCGCTATCAGTTTTGTTACGGTTTTTTGTTAGCAGATCAAAGTTTATTTCGTATTCGTTGCACCACCGGACGGCAACTGGCTGCTGATGGTGACAAGAAGTCGGAGGCTCGGAGCACGCCGCTGAACCGGCTCCTCGACATCCCATGCTTCCGGGTTTTCGAGCTGGACCGCGGTCAACGACGCCGTACAAATGGACGCGGATGGAGAGCTTGGGCGACCACGCGATCTTCCTGGCCTCTGGGGAGAGGGTGCTCGACGGCTGTGGACGTCTCCGGCCGCGACGGTGTGGAGAGGCAACCGCATCTACTTCGCCGACGATTGGTAGTTGGTACTCGTCGTTCGACGCGTGGAGGGCGGAGCTCGTGGAGGGCGTGTACTGCATGGACGAGGGAGATCGACGCCGCTACCACAGTGTGCGTTGATCGCAAATCTCTGCTCGGCGCCGCCGACGTGGTTTCTACCTCCAGGGCAATAGTAAATCTGTATACCGTAGTCTGTTGGTGTGCTGCCGCAGTACTGCCGAATCTTGCATGGCATTTGCAATGCTTGTGCTAGTTTGCAAATATATTTTGTTAACAAGCACAATCTTTTTCCATTTCAAGTGAAAGGGGGAAAAGCCATCCAGCTTCAAGTACAGTACCACCAAGCTCCAGTAGTTTCCCGCCGGAAATGTTACCGATGACCACGAAAACCGAACACAAATTCTTTATTTTTGTTTTGCGACTCTTGTATATTTGTGTATGTATACAACTTTTTTTTTGTTTTGCAACTCTTGTATATTTGTTATACCACTTTGTTTTTGTTTTGGAAGTCTTGCACATGTGCATTCTATTTCTATAATCTATATAGATGAGATGCATATGGAGTTCAATCATAAGTTCGTCTTCCCCACAACTACGCCTAACTCGCCACTCACGTTTTTCTTTGAACCATGCCGACCCAGCCCACCACCCGTCACCACACCGAGAGGCAGTCGTTATTTATCAACTATTTGTACATGTGACCAAGGGCGAATCTACGTTGGGCCAGCAGGTGTCACGGAACTACGGATCAGCTATATTTTTCACTAGTACAATCCATATAATTAATGGTGTAACTCCGGTGTTGAAAGCCCAATGACACCGGCGCAAGCGGCTAGCATTGCACCTCCCAATCGACCAGCTGAACAGGTCAATGCACGGCCCAAACCAGCATGTGGCCCAAGTGGTAGGCCAAGGCAACAACATTAGGCAAGGCATGTGCCTAAAAAACATCAGTTGAGTTGTTAAAAGACTTCAAGTACTAGTTGAGGTGAAAAAACCTAGTCCAGAGAGTTTAATTTTAGGTTTAGCTTTGGGCTTGCTGGCTAGTAGGTCTACTAATATGTCCTCAGTCCAGTATGCACTTTATCCAGTTTTTGTTGTTATCTGGCTAGTGTGTATCGCGCCTATTGTAAGCAGGAGTCCCCAACAATAACCAGTTTGTTTCCAGTTTATTTTACTTTATATAAAAGCCAGGCCATTTAGACCTTTGGTCAAAAAGAAAGAAAAAACACCTTGCCAATGCAAGACGCCCTATTATCATTTGATTATTCGATGGTTCAACTCAGACAGCATGAGACAATGAAGTTGTCGATCGGCCTCGCAGGAGAGGTTTGTTGCTGATGTCATGCCGCCTAGTCGGCTCTCCGCCATCATGGACTAAATTTGTAAGGTAGGGTTTCAATTTGATGCTCGTTGGTCTTTTTTTGTCAAATCGGCCCCTGTATGTGACCACACAAATAGATTATCAAGCTTCAAGTACAGTACCACCTAGCTCCACTACTTCCCCGCCGAAAATTACCGACGACCAAGAAACATGGGAACAGAACCAAACACAAAATCTTTATTTTTGTTTTGCAACTCTTGTATGTTTGTTGTACCACTTTGTTTTTGTTTTGGAGGTCTTGCACATGTGCATTCTATTTCTATATTAGATGAGATGATTGGTAATGAGTTCAATCTTAAGTTCGTCTTCCCCGCAACAACACCAAACTCGCCACTTACGTCTTTCTTTGAACCCTGCCGACCCAGCTCACCACCAGTTACCACACCAAGAGGCAGCCGTTATTTATTTTACATGTATACCACTTTATTCTTGCTTAGGAAGTCTTGCATATGGAATTTTTATTGGCACTGTTTGCGGTCGTATTTACGAAAATAGCTATTATCACACTGGATTTGCAAAAATAGCATCTGGACCGCACGGCCACCGCGCGGAGAACTATCGGGCCGACACGTACCCTCTACCACACTATCACCGTACGGTGGAGGCTGCTGCCACACGGTCACTGTGCGGCGAGAGTAGGGAAACCGCACAGCTACCGTGCGGCGAGGGCAGGGAAACCGTACGGTCACCGTGCGATTTAATTTGCTGCCGCACAGCCACCGTGCGAGCATATTTTTCTTCCGATGTACGATTGTCGTGTGGGATTATATCCCTTGTCCGACACCATACAGATAGCATGTATATATACAACAATTGATCTGTGTCGTTAGTTGTACTAGCAATAAAAAATTAGAAGATCAGCATGCTTCTTACTTTCCTGATTACTGCAGTAATTTCCAGATTTTTTTCCTTTTTCTATAATTATTGTGAGAATTTCTAGAATTATACCTCCTAGGATACGACTAATATGGGGACAGTTAGAGAAGCATCCAATTAAAATAGATAAAGAAAGATGTATAGTTTTGGTCCTAAACAAACACGGCAAAATCCGAATCAACTAAAACATGACTGCGCGTATGTAATTGATCACTTGTATGCAATTTGTGTCGTGGGTAATTAGTGAAGATTAGATTACTTGTAATTATGTACTATTAATTAGTTCAATCGTATTAAATCTGTGGCTACTATGTACCATGTTTGGTATATCACGTATCGCGGATCGGGTTGTCGTGGCTTTAGGTAATTTTGAATATGCTGACTTAGTACTATTTTATGGCGATAGTCTCGTACGGGCCGGACCCGATAGGTTAGACCTATCGAGATGTCAGTACAAGATGGTCCGGGCGAAGGGGCTCGATGCGAGGAATATTCACGAGCTTCAAAGCTACATCTAGAGGGAATTCGTCACGGAGGCAATGACGAAGAAACATGCGATCGAGGGGATCACCTGCACGAATACCGTGTGAGCTGATCAAGGTGAATGAAAGCGCAGCATAAAGCCAGTACATGCAGATTGCCTCCCAACCTGAGGTGGCCTTTTATCGAAGGCTGATGGTGTACAAAATTAAAAACGACTATTTAAACATAACTAAATTAATTATGATTGAATTAATTAGGGCTAACTGATTACCGTAACATACTGACAATTACATTATTCACGACTAAATTAATTACGATGAACTAAACCCTACTAAAATAATTGCTACTAATTCGTTACCACATATTAATAACAAAAAGAATATTAAGGCTTACTAGGGCCACAAAATTAATTAACTAATTAATTGATGGCGTCCGCAACTAATTAATTTATGACGTCCGCAATGTGACCATGCGAAGGAGACTGCAGACGAGAGAGAAACATACTGTGACCGTGCAGATGAGAGAGAAAACGGACGGAGATAGGAAAAATGCAGAGTCATACGTGCGGTATTCATGCTATTTTTGCAAATCCAGCACAACGACAACCATTTTCGCAAATTGGTTGTCGCAAATACGATCACAAACAGTGCTAATACACCCAAAAATTCTTGCACATGCTCATTCTATTTCGACATGACATGTGAGATGATTGATATGAAGTTCAATCTGTAGTTCGCCTTCCCGCAACACCTAACTCGCCACTCACGTTTCTCTGAACCCTGCCGATCCAGCCCACCACCAGTCACCACACCAATCGCCAATCCAGCTCGTTGGCCGGCGACGACCCACTACCGTCAACGCCCCGTAGCATTAAGCCTTGACGCACAGATAAAATCTGATTTGAAGATGGGACTGCAGGGTTGCAGACTCCTCGGTACCTCACTTGCTCTCCTCAGTCTTCTAGGCTCAGAAGATGGGACTGGCTCTGGTGTTTTCTTTCAGAAAGCAATGGAAGACTTGCTGGAGTAGTACTCATTCAAAGTACACCGAAATGACAGTGCCGATAAATTTCAAACAGATCCAATTCAACTCTGCAACTGTTAGTTTCGTTAGACAATATAAAGGATAAATAAGCCGCTAATATTCTAAGCTTGATAAATATAACGCCCTGAATAATGGGCCAAAAAAAAACCGAAACCCTTGAACATCACGAGCATGACATTAAGATGATCCATCGAAAGTACTTCTCAAAGCACAGCTCAAATATCACAATTCAGCCTCTGTCAAACGTAAGTCAGCAATTTCATGTTTATGTGGAATTCTTGCCACGACATAACCAGCTCTGCTAACGAATAGGGTTGTATTGCGCTGATACTCGTTTCGGTGGAAGTTTGCGAAGGATGAATAGGACAAGGGCAGAGGGCAATATCTCTGTCAACTGTATAGAAAATAAACATATAAGAATATAAGTGGTAGCACTAAGAAGGCAATGGACTTCTGATGATACTTACCATATAGTAGAAGAAATCCAGGATTGGATGATCCAAAACCTCAAGAGAGATATCAGGATCAAATGATGACATTGCCACCTATCGTAACATTAACGCAGTGTAAATTTATTAACTTATGAAGAAAAAAATAATGAAAACAATGAAAGGCAAAAGCACACATGTAGACCTCGCACTGGATTTGTTAATTATAGGCAGTCAAAGGTGTGCAAAATCAAGCCGAACCTAAAAATACTTAACTGGTTTTACCAAAATTTGTGGTTTATTTAGTATTCAGTATGGCATGAGGTTCAATGGAAACCAATATTTGGTATTGTATTTGGGCCATGAAAATTGAAATACTGAATTACTAATGTTCTAGTTGTAGGAATTTTATAAAATAATCTATTTTTTATTCCGAAATACAAAAATAATACTACGTTTTTGTTACAGTAATAATCCTATGTCGCTCCACGGTTGGATGACTTAGGCTAGTATCATGATTGCACGCCAAGTGTCCAAATCGCTCAACCGTTGAGCGATTAGTCCTTTCGGCTACTAGTCGCCCAACCGTGGTGCGACTAGGGGCACTTGCCGCTCGACCGTTGGATGATAGCACCTAGTCGCTCCACGGTTGAGCGACTAAGGGCTTATAACCCCTGCGCGTGCACTCGCCCAGCCCTCGCCGTTTCTCATTTCACTCGGGACAGAACAGCCGAGAGGAAGAAGAGAAGAGAGGAAGGAGAAGAGGGGGAGAGAAGGAGAGGAGAGGGAGAGGGGGGAAAGAGAGGATCTGCGTGTCGACGACGGTAAGTCTCTTGCACTTCTTTGTAGATTTAGCTTGGAAACCATGGTAGGTTAGCAACCAACATCATTACATTTGTAGTAGCATATTGTTAATAGTTGTAAATAGTGTAGTATGTTAGCAACTAAAATCATGGTAGGTTAGCAACTAAAATCATTATATGTGTATATATGTAGTGGTATATTGTTAATAGTTGTAAATAGTATAGTCGTAAGAACTAAAATAATTAGATGTGCAGGTGTGTAGTGGCATATTGTTAATAGCTGTAAATAGTGTAGTGGGTTAGCAACTAAAATCATTAGATGTATAGTGCCATATAGTTAATAGTTGTAAAATCATTACTTTCGAAACCATGGTAGGTTACTAAATAAAATCATTAGGTGTCGGGTACGTCGCATATTGTTAATAGTTGTAAATAATGTAGTCGTAAAACTAACGCCAATTTAGTTGTTAATAGTTGTAATGCGGCTATGGCCATACCCTAACCCTAACTCTAACATCTTAACCCCATACCCTAACCCCTAAATCCTGAAACCCTAATACCAAAATACGGCTATAGCTATATATGTTAAGGAATATGCGACATATGCAAGAATGCAACTAAATTTTTATAATTTCCGGAGCTGCACTATAAATAATTGAACCACTAATTATGTCGTAATTGCTAACTTAAAATTGATTTGCAGGTATGGCTCGAGACCTTGGTGGTTCGGACCGGCCCTTCGACCTGCAAGACCGACGCGTCGACGCGGGTGGTTCGTACACAGACACCCTAACGGGCTTGGAGACTAGACCCATGCTGGAGGGAGAGGTTTGCATGCAAACTGTGCCACTTTGTATCATATGCCCACTATATACATACTTCTTCGTGCTTTATAGGCTGAGCGATACTGGCCTTCTACCTCTCGTGCGGATGGTAGAGGCCACCGGCAGCGATGGCGCTCGGTCAGGGCGGCGGGAGGTCCAGGCGGCCGGGCGATCACGACGTTTCCCGTTCGACCGGTCGCTGCTGACAACTCTGGTGGACCGGTGGCGCCCCGAGACTTACACCTTCCACCTCCCATACAAGGAGATAGCCCCCACTCTGCAGGACGTCGCGGTGCTGCTCAGCCTACCTATCACGGGAGCCGCTGCCTCCCTACCGAACATGTTCATCGTCTAGCGCGACGCCCTGCTTGGCAGGTTTGAGGGGGTTCTTCCGGCCGACGCCATGGCAGCGTACTTTGTCTTCCCAGCGTGACAAAAGCATGGCCCGCCCCTGTGGTGGCTTTCGTAGTTCCGGATACGTATGCTATCCTTTTCCATGTTAAGCGATGCACTGTTCTTGCCATATGAAGGACTTACTAATTATTCGCTTATGCACATGTCGAACGGATGGTCCCGAAGACCACCGAGTACCAGGTGTCACAGCACATCAAGGCGTACTTGCTGTGGCTGTTCAGCTGGGTACTATTTACCAGTAGCCACGGTGAATCCGTCAACGCCAGCCTCGTAGGGTACGCTAGAGCCATCGCCGACGGGGAGGAGGTGCAGATCATCTGGGGATCAGCCGTACTTACCGCGACGTACCGTGGCATGTGCAAGGCGTGCTGCAAGACAAGGCCGACCTATATCCTCACAGGTTGCCCCCTCCTGCTGCAGTTGTGGTCGTTCGAGTGCTTTCCACTCGGACGGCCGATGTTGCTTGACTCCAGTCCGTACCGCGAGGACAGGTACCACGAGTGCGCGGTGGACCGGCCGACCGCAGTGTCCCTTTGGTGCCTTAGGCGGGTACGTACTCTCCTGGATCTTTACTTTGGTTGTATCACGGGTCATCCTTTGTAACCACTGTTCTGGCTCGCAAGCATAGTTTGCACACGTGCAGGTCACACGTGCGTACGAGTACTTCGTTAAGCAGCTCGACTGCCTCACCGTCAACGACGTGCGCTGGGAGCCGTACTCTGCCCAGGAGATGGAGTACCGCGCCCGACGGCCATCCTCGCTATCTTTGAGTGCGACCGAGCATCGGCCGACGAAGAAGGCGGTCATCGACATGTTCGTCGAGGACTACGCGGTGCAAAGGGTGATGCGCCAGTTGGGCCTCCGCCAGGTTGTTCCAATCCCTGTCAAGAGTCAGGTGCCCGACTCAGTCCACGTTGAGTTACACAACACGTGTTCCTATATTGTTTTCAGTTCTGTTACTATGGCTTCTAATTGCGATGCTCGTTTGCGAGCACGTAAGAGGTGGAAGCGAGCGAGTTGGCTGCGAAGATGGAGCCGTGGCTGGCGGAGTGGGCAGGCACCCTCGAGGACTACGTGCAGGAGGGCGCCCCGTATGACCCCAGCGCATACAACGAGTACCTACACTGGTATGCTCCACAGACACACACCAGGGTGGTGCATGTCGTTGACTTCCCCCGCTCACATACCAGCACGGACCGACACATAACCTGTACACTTCTCACAGAACATGCACCTCACGGTACGTATTCTCGTGTTTCTAAATGTCTGAGTACGGTTACCTCAATTACAAGTTTGACACTTTCATGTAATCTTTGCAGACGGACATCAACATCGGGATGGTGAGGGACTCCGGGTCGATCCTGGACAGGGTCACCCACGGTGCGAAGGTGACGCGCAACGAGCTGCTACAGTTTGCCCGTCGGGTCTACAATGGGGCGAGGCGTGCCGTGACCCTGACGTCGTGCAGGACGGTTGTAGAGGTGGCCACATCGACGCCTACGCCGAGACCGCCACGTCCTGCAGCCCACCGGTGAGGCTCGGAGGCACGCGTGCGCGTGCTCGCTAGTGTCGAACTAGGTGGAGGTTAGGTGGGCATGTGGCTACCCGTGCCGTCGTTCTGAGCCCTACCCGACAACGCGCGAGCGATGTCGTTCCTCCCGACTGTTTGGCGGAGGCGGGCGGTCACGACGAGTATGACCATTGGACACGCACCATGGCCCATGCCGAAGGTACGTTTCGTCTCTTCAGGTTTGTTTCGCGCCGATATATTGCACGAATAAACAAAATTTGTCCTGCAAGTTTCGCGCCCTAGCTGAGAGTTCATCTGTCTCCGCACGAGGAGCCCGCGCAGGACGTGGACGTCTTCTTCGTGGACGACCCGGGGGAGGTCATGGGAGCACCTCAGCCTCACTCGTCGAGGTTCTTTCCGGGTCGCAGCTCAGCAGTGCCCCAATGGGCACACAGGCACCTGTGGAGTCAACCCCACTCTTTGGGAGCACGGTCGTGGGGCTCGACCGCTTCGCAGCCGTCGAGGCCCGACACCTGTGTTGAGGCCCAGCGGGCCGTGCAGCGACACAGGCGAGGGGTGGGACGTGGCGACGACGGAGGAGGTGCTGCGGATAGTGTAGCGGGCGGCTAGGTCTTCATTGTGCAGGTAGAGCTCAACGATTATTATGCTAGCATCATGTTTCGATCTTTCTTTTTTGTACAACTATTATTATGCTAGCCTCGTGTATGAATTCTCTGGCGTATCGCAAGAATCACTTACCTTCCTACTTACGACTCATTGCTACCTCAATCGTCCTTACAATATTCTTCAGAAATTTACCGCACTACAACAACATACGACGGTTACAAAATGTTATTGCGAGTCTAACAGATTTCGTACCCTTGAGAATATGCGAAAATCACAAACAGACAAACCAACCCTATCGCCACCCTTTTATTTCCAAAAAAATAAACAACCTACAAATAAGATTTGCTAAATGTATTACCTACAAAAATTACCATTTTTTCTCCCACGATTATTTCTATCGGATTATTAAAAAAATAGTGTTGTTATTTTAAATCGCCCATTAGTGGAGCGACAAGTGGACTAGTCATCCAACCATTAAGCGACTATTCCACGTTGCTCAACAGTTCGGCGACTAGTCCACTTGGTGACAGGATTATTTCTGTGAAATAAAAAAAAAAAGACAAGTATATTTCTGTATTTTGGAATAAAATAATGATTATTTAAAAAAAAATCTAGTTGTAGAACCAACTACTATTTAGTCCAGCCCGCTTTTGTGCAACCCAACACCCCACAGAAACCCACTGCCCACTGATCCCTCATGGGCTTGCAGTGCGGCAGTGGCATGCAGTCCTTAGTGGCCATTGTGCTAGGTGCAAAGCTCCCGCAACCTGTGAGCTATGGAGCACATAAAGCAAGTCTGCAGCAAGGCAATATCCAAGCTGTAGTCTAAAATTGTAAATTTGAGTTAACCATCTATATCGTCTTATGCTACTGCAACTGTAACTTTGTGTTCTAAACTGTTGCCTCGTCTAATTTAAAAAGTGACAACTTGGTATTGATAATAATGTGTTGAATTGTAGCTTGGTAAATTTGATATTCGCATTAGCAAAATTATAAAAATACACAACACCGAACAGAAAATACAACATACACTAGGGTAAAATGACATGGGTGCACATTCAACATAGAGTTGAAAGCAGGGATCAAAATCCCGGCCGGTAACCGCCGATAACTGGATTTACCGGTGGGGACCGGGTGAACAGTAACCAGCTGGAAAATTTCAAATTTGATTTTGGATTTTTAATTACGTAATGCACTTCCTATGTTGGTTTAGGCCTTTTTTATGCTAGATTACGTATTGTATGAGCTAAATATGCTTGAAATGCCTAACTCTTTGATTCTACCATAACTTAAAATGCCGATTTTACCATGACTTGAAATGTCTAACTCTCTGATTTTACCATGACTTGAAATGCCTAACTCTCTGTGGTAAAATCGGCATTTCAAGTCATAGCATGACTTGAAATGCCTAACTCTCAAGTCATAGTAAAATCGGGAAATATTTATCACAGACGGTTTTTAATACAAACTGTTTATAACTATCATCAATATTGGAAGAGTTATAGTTAGCATTAGACTTGTCATATTTAATTTGAAGGAGAATACAAATAATGTGTTAAGTCTAGTTAACTCTCATCAATTAAATTAAGTTTTCCGGTTTTGGGTCCGATTTTCCGGTTTTTCCGGTAACTGGTTTTCAAAATTCGCAATTCAAAATTCAGTTCACGAATTTCGTCTGTTTTTTTTTTCGGGATTTCCGGTAATCGACCGGTAACCGTTACCGGCCGCCGACCGGGATTTCAACCGGTTCCGATTATTATCGTTGGTTGAAAGCATCTGGGGATTTTATATCTCATGTTCTGTCTGAGTTTATGTTTTGTACCAATAAAGAAATAAGCATAATTCTTGAAAGTACTTCTAAAAGAAGGGGAGCTAGGCAAGAACAACCAAATGAATCTACTCACCACAATGCATCTTATCAGGAAACATGTAAAGCAAATTGCTGTCACAGTCCCAACCTGACAAGACATTTAATAAATGCACAGTTAGCACATTAGTTTAGAGCACCGGAGCAGCTTAAGCTAGACACAGAAACAGAAAAATTAAGTACAGTCATGCATCTATAAACATTATGATATCAAAATTATTGTGATGTTTCAGCATTCAAGTTGAACTAATGTTTGTTGAAACGGAAAGTTGTTTTGCAAGACAGACCAGCAAAAGTATGGGATTTTTTCTCCACAACAGCCTAATGTTACAAACAAGAGGAAATATGTAATGTTACAAACAAGAGGAAATATG
This sequence comes from Ampelocalamus luodianensis, assembly GCA_036346255.1. Taxonomy (NCBI): domain Eukaryota; kingdom Viridiplantae; phylum Streptophyta; class Magnoliopsida; order Poales; family Poaceae; genus Ampelocalamus; species Ampelocalamus luodianensis. The sequence goes on along the minus strand of CM070621.1, from coordinate 69,058,412 downwards.
TAGAAGCTACATGTAAAATAGTGTAATGACCTCATAAAGCTTCTTTCTCCGTCCCTTTGATTCAATTGGGAAGCGTCTCAGCATTAAAAATAGCCTAAACAAAAGGAAAAAACACACCTTCCAAATAAATCACTTACTGAAAGCCACATATGTGCAAAAGAAATTAAACAACTACCTTCCACCATATATTAAGAAACCCAGAAGGGCTATAAAGGAGACAACTGCAAATAAAGAAAAAAAACCATCAGTGAGCTACAAAGCTGAAATAAACAGACATTTTTTCTGGCAACAGCAAGAACAGAAAAAATACCTGATATAAATATTTTGGTCACAAGCTCAACCAGAGGATTATCATTTATTCCAAGGTATATCCAAATAAAAACCTGTACACACCTTCTATTAGTAATAAATCACAGTACAGAAGGATCAACTATGCAACAAGTTGGATACCCGTAGATACTATTAGATGGAGAAGGGAGTGCAAATATGAATAGTTGGTTGTATTGCAATAGCCCAAGAGGATAATATATAGCACAAGGACACACACAAGAGTAAACTCTAGACTAGAGTGGAATACCACAAATGCCCACATTTGAAAGGGTTGACACTGTTAGATGGAGAGGGGGAGTGCAAATGTGAATAGTTGGTTGTATTGCAATAGCCCAAGAGGACAATTGGGAAAGTCCGAATCTTGATAATGTCGGCGTAGCGTGCAGCTCTTGCAAAATATGTCGAGTATCAAAGATCTCCTATCTACGGTGTCATGCGACGACCATAAAACACAAGGTACAGGGCTAAGAAAGTACATGCAAGTGGGAGCAAAGTCAACCGCGGTAACATGACGAAGAAGATGATGAAACCAACAGAATAGAAAGCTATCAAATCAAGCGAAGATGAATGGATAGAAGCATGACGGTGCGGATCGAAGACCAGAGGCAGCGGCGCAGATGCACAAGAAGCGCGGCGGATCGCGATCTGAAGCAACACAGCGCCTTAGAAGCTCGGGACGGCGGCTCGAGAGAAGCGGCGGCACATAACGACTTCTACGATCTATAGCGGCTCAAAGAGAAGAGCGCTCTGCTGCCATGCGAAAGGGAAAAGAGGGCCACACTCGATCCAAGGCGACGGACCATAGCTAGCAAAGCAATCAAGCGATCGACAAGGAATTTGTGGACTAGCACGGTTTAGATAAACTCAAAGATAGTGTTACGAACTTGGATGGACTCAAAGGGAAAAAGTATTCAAAGGAGCAGCAGATACTAGAAGCATAACTCTTTAACAGGGAAATATGCGAAGCGAGCGAGAAGCCAAAGCGGTGTACCTAGAAGTTGGGCGAGCGAAGTCGAGCGGCTCCGACCAGATCTGGTTATAAACCAGATTGACCACTCTTCCTCTCTTCTTCCCTCTTCCTTCCCGCAAACTTCCCTCCTCTCTTCTCCCTCTGGACGGTTTGGTGACGCGGGCGATGAGGAGATGGCGGCGAGGAGCAAAGCCTTGGCCGGCGGGACGCAAGCGTTGAGGCTTGGCGGCGTGGCCCAGCGGCAGCAGCAATGGCTGGCGCAGTGGAGGACGACGCGGAGACTCGGCAGCGCGGAGGGGCCCAAGGCTGCACTTGGCGGCGGTGGTGGCTGGTGCAATAGCCCAGCGGCGGCACGGCCTTGCGGAGACCCAGCGGCGTGGTGTCTCGGGCCAGGGAGATCTTGTCCGGGGAGGAGCTGTGTCGCTGCTGGAGGCCGGCGCGCCCCGCCTCTGGCCGAGTGGCGAGGAGATGGGTAACCAGATCCAGTGAGGAAGAGCTCGATCTCGTCGGATCCGGCGACGAAGAGGCTCGAGGACGACAGATCTGGCCGGTGATGGGTCGGATCTGAGGCCGACGCGGTCGACGGCACGAGGGAGGCGGCTACAAGGGGGAGTGCTGCTGCTGCTTTTACTGAGGAGAGACTACGACTAAGAGGGTGGCCACCCCCGGGAGTGGAGATTGCTCCTCTCGGGGGCAGCGGAGGACGAGCGAAAGCTAGAAGAGAACCTAGAGCTCTGATACTATGTTAGATGGAGAGGGGGAGTGCAAATGTGAATAGTTGGTGTATTGCAATAGCCCAAGGAGGCAATATATAGTACAAGGATACACACAAGAGTAAACCCTAGACTAGAGTGGAATACCACAAATATCCTTAACAGATACATGAAATACTTGTCAAAGACAGTAAGAATAATTCAATTGACATATGCATGTTACAATTGTAATTAATTGAATAAACAATTCTCATGAAAAAGCTTACAAGTAATAGAATGACATGGCTAGGTAAAAACCAACCTGAATTACATATATGGTGCTATTAACTGCACGTATATAATCCTTAGCTTGTCTGTGGGAAGATTCTTAGCCTGGATAGATATATAAATTAACAAACAAATACCTCCATCAGTTCATGGATTAAATTTTTGAAAAGGCAAAAGGAAAAGTAAAAGATGTAGTTAGTACCTGATGGTATATTTCTGCCCAGAACAGCACAAGCAACGTATAGGTTGAGAAAAATAGAAGACCAGGAAGGTCTAATAACACCAAGGTATACACCTGTTAAAGCATAGGTGTTTTGTTGAGCAATCAAACTAAAAGACTAACATCAAAAGAAGGAAAAAAATCCATCGAGAAGACCATAAATAAAACTATCAATTGTGAACTGCAAGCAAATTTTTTTCATAATTATTAGTCTAACAAGAATTCAGATAGAAAAAACAGAACTCAATAATTTTTGTACCAGTCAGCTTAGGTGAATGGTTCTTACTTTTGTTTGAGAAAGGAACACATGTGCATGAAATCCAAATACGACAGCACGAACTGCAAGAGGAACACCATAGTTAGTGACAATGGATCACAAGGAAGACAGCAAATAAAATAACAGCACAGCACATTACCCCCATTTACTATGAAGTTCATAAGATGGAAAACCTTCTGTGTGGTCCAACCAAATTCAGGCACCCGCAACTGAATTCTGATCAATTGAACCTGCAAGCGGAAATAAATTAAGCTAACTTATAAAGGTGGAGTCAAGCGAAGGTAAAATCATTTTGTGGTATCATAAAGTTTGACTATCCAATAAGGAGTAACATTAATGTCAATTACCACCCATGAATGACATTCATAAACCAGATGGAACTAAACTTCATTTAACTCCAAATCGAAGTCCAAAGTAATGTCCTCACATGTTTCAGCTCAATGACTTGCATCTTATATGGGTAGCGCTGTAGTGATAGCACTTCATTTCATTAATCAATACTCAACAGACATTTAATCAATACTCAACAGACATTTCATTAAATTAATACTCAACAAAACAACATTCTTCCAAACAATAGCTGAATAGGAACATCAACATTTTAGAAAAACAAGGTTAATGGAAAATTTAAGAAAATACTGGAGAAAAAATAAATCAAATTATAGGAAAATAGTAACAACAGTCCCTTGTCACTGTTCAGTATGAACAGAATCTTTTTAAAATCTTAGCTGTGATAATGGCAACACTCGAGCCTGGGTGTTCATGGTGCCATGGCGGTGATGCTCACGCAGTATAAGTAATGCTTATCCGCAATTTGACGGTGACCAACAATCTGAGGTAGTTGCAGTGGACAAGCTCAAGCCACAGTGCTAGACTACATGGCGGTTTCGCTGCATCCACTGTTGTTATACCACTCAACGCTAGCGCTAGAGCATGCTTCGACAGTGGTAGTTTGTAGAAGTTACACGCAACAAAGGGTCAGCCCTCAAGACATGGCTGACCCTGAGAACAGCAATGTGATGGACAACCAACAGTTATGGCATTGGCAACGTGGCAATGGATTTGAGGTAATTTGTGAATCAAATGGATTATAGAGCTTGTGTTTATGGTGCACTGGGCCTTTTTTTGAGCCTGCAATATTCTAACAGTCTAAAGGGAAAGAATGCCTTGGATTTTGGTATGACGGCAATATATTGACTGACTAACAATAGCGATGATATTAATCCTTAATTTGGACATGACAAGATATCAGTCCAAAATAGTTTAGTGTAGCGCACTAGCACATGGAAGCCGGTGGAAACACACCTGAGGCAGAAAGGGATGCAGGCCCCCCTCCCTCTGGCACAACAGTCTAGTACAGTTGAGTCTGCAGCTATATAAACATGAATACTAGCTGTCAAATGGTGAATCTGATAGATTCTGAAATTGGTAATTGCAAGTTGGATCCTCCACCATCCGTATTTGTTCAATATTTTTTAGTCTTTTTCAGTTTTCGCACCTCTTCCTTTCTCACTTTGTATGGCGCATATACTTATTCTGCCGACCCTTCTCCACCGGTCAGCCGTCAGCACCCCCCTCACGCAAAGTTTTAGTGCTGTCCCTGGTCACGGGTAACAATTTAGAGTGAACCATTGCCCATTACAAATTACCATGATTCACTAACTAGGATACCAGTGCGAATATACGCCATACTTGCAATTTCCCATTCAACCCATAATTCGAAAAGGAAATCCAGGCGGGTTCCTTTTGCAATTGGGTATACATGGTATAACATGCTAAGCCTCAAGATAAATGGCCACACGCTAACCATAGCTTTAGTGTACGCAAACAACATTATGTAGCCACAATCGATTTCAAACAGTAACACCCTTCAAACATTCATGTCACAAATACCCCCAGAAAACGAACTTTTGGGACAGAAACGCTACCAATCCCCATAGACTAAGCATCCCCACCCCGCAATTTGATACATCGCAGGTTCCGATCGGGATTAGCGATTCGGCGAGGTTAGGGTTACAGGGTTTGAAGAGTGGTATACCAGGGCGACAGTGGAGACAAGCGCGTAGGCGGCGGAGAGGGAGAAGAAGGCACCGTCCTGCCACGCCGGCGACTCGTTCACCTCATCCCACCAGCCCCGCAGCGCCACAGCGAGCCCTCCTGCCGCCGCCGCCGTCATCTCCGGGGACGGCAGCGTCGACAGGGACGACGAGACCAACTTCCTCATCTCGCTCTCCCCCTCTCTCTCTCTCTCTCTCTCTCTCTCTCTCTCTCGTCTGTGTGCGCGTCTGCGAGAGCTCCTGTCAGAGATCAACAGAAGATATAGATGGGAAGGAAGGGGGAAACGGAGGAGAAGGCGGCGTCTCGAAGGGCCCAATCAGCTTTCTCGCGCTTCCCTTGCGATTGTTTGGGCAGACCCCGGACATGTGGGCTCGGGACCTTCCTGGCCCACATATCATGTGGGGTTTGACCGTGAGTGGGGCCGAAATGCAGTGAGAGGGGGATTGGATCGCTTCATGGGGTCACGACTCGGCCTCGGGTGGATCGCCGGATTGGGTTATTTCTTTGAGGAATATTACTGGGGATGCTCTGGGCCCCACCTAGCTTTGGACACACAAGTCAGTCGATATCGCAGTTGTGGGCCCGGTTCGAAGTAAACAAAGAAATGTTTCCATCTCATCGTGGGTCGGGCTGTTGCCCGTACGTACAAGTTTTTCACGATATATGGCAATATATAACCACGTTCAAAATTTAGAATCCATATCCATCGTGATATAATCTGACCCAAATTTATAAATTCCTCCGACACTTATCATAAAAATGCAAAGTAGGAGTAACCAATAAATCACCCATGCTCTACAATAGGGTTCAAAAAGAGACAAATCCCACTTGGAGTTCATGCAGTTTTCACTATGGTCTAGAAATGCGACTCATGAAATTCATAGCTAAGGAACTGGGGCAGTATGAAAATTGCGGAACATAAAGTTCTGTATTATCGTGTCATCCTAATATAAACACATCCCCAAACTGCTTGATTAAGATTTCGGATCATCCTCTCAAGAATACATACAAATTATTGCAGATATCACATATATAGTAGGGAAAGAAATACTCACATATTCTAAAAAAAAAGAAAGGAAACTCCTCAAGAGTTGCTACCTAGAAATGACAATAGGGATTGATCCCCACTTACAGCTCTATTGTAGATGGATTGATCCTCATTAGAATCTGCTGGGTGAATTTGCAGGACTAACAAAAATTCCATATGATATTTCATTCAATCATTTTAAAGATCCAGCGAAACAACATACATGAGTACGACGGTAAAACCCAAGCTTTTCATGCAGTTCCACACATTTTGTTTCTGTACTATTTTTTTCGAATTACTAATTCTGTTTGTTGAATAAACAAAAAATGGATTTCAATCAATCAAAACCAGAGTCGTATTGATCATATCATACGATATATCATAGAGACATTTAGGCCCTGTTTGGTACAGCTCCTACTCCCAGATTCTCAATCAATTCTTGTGGAGCTGTGCCAAACACCCAACTTCTCAAAACTACCAGATCCTGATTCTCGCGAGGAGCTGTATCAAAAATGAACTAGCAACGAGGAGCAGTCTTCCCGCAGCTTCTCGTGAGAATCCAATCTTACGAAATGAAAATACCCCTTTGAGTTTGAAGATATTACCCGCAATGCCATCGAACTACTCCCTGGAATTCCCTTCCGCGCGACCCAATCCCCCTACCGCTTCGCCTTTCCCCTTCTCTTCCCCTCGTCTCCTCCGGCTCTCAAGACAAAGCGATTAATCGCCTCGGTTCGACATCGCCGCCTCAGTCCTCTGCGCGCGCCGATCTGCATCGCGCCGCTCGGTCATCGACACGCCACCGCAGTACCGAAATCTGCGCCGCCGTGAGCACACGAGCCTCCCACCCCGAAAACCCTAGGCTGTCGATCCCGCTTCTTCGCCGTCGTCGTTTCCCGAGCACCACCGGCCGGCTCCTGTGAAGGTTAGCTATTCATCCGGCCGTCCCCTTGTCCTCCCTACTCCCTTTGTCTCCTTCTCGCATGCCGCTTGAGTGTGGATCGATTTGTTTTTTCCTTTTGATATCTTGTACATTTCTCTGAATCTGTATTTGTGAATTTGTGGATGTGTACAAATCATATTTGTGATCTGTGTTGAATCCAACTCTTTTTTGTGTATACATATGAATCTGTGAATGTGTATATCTATCCTAAAATTTGATTGTTGTTTATGTCTATTTCGGGTGCTTGATCTGGGAGTTGTTAGTATGCAAATTGTGTGTTCTTCACTGTCAAAGATGGAGATTAATTGATGCAAAATGTTTCAAGGGATGATGTTCCAGTTTATTGAGATCACTGGCAGAGAGAACATTGTATGTTTCAAAATGCAGATAGTTGCCATGAATTTGTTCTGAAATGCTCTGTACAGAATGCTAATTTTTGAAGTGACAGTGATAGTTGCCATGACAGTGATTTAGCTGCAACCTTGTATGCTTGTATGCACATAGCTCTATTATGCTCATACCAACATTGAGTGTCTGCAGTGTGTGTCTGCATGTGTGTGTCCCTTTGATTCCATTATGGCATAGCAAGTAGTATGTGTCTGCAAACATGTTTTTGTTCATGTTTTGTTTATATGTTCATATGTTCTAGTGCTACTCCTACATTGCACTGCACGAGCTGTTGTTGTTCATATGTTCTAGTGCTACTCCTACATTGCACTGCATGTTCTTGTTCATGTGTTGATCTACTGATATGTATTAAAAATTAGGATTCACTCATTAGCCTAACCTGGTGCTGTACAATTGATGTGTATGTGTATGATATATTAGGATTCAAAGTGGAAATAAATTCAGATGTATGTGTATGATATATTCTTTGGAAAGCTAAACTTTAGGTGACTTTAGCTGCAACCTGGTGCTGTTTGATTGTTGAAGTTTCTGATCCATAGTGTTCTATAGCTGATACTCTGATCCATAGTGGTCTGATGATGAGGTAGGAGTGTATAGCAGCCAGGAGGTAGTAGTCTATAGCATTCCATGTTTGTGCCAGGAGATATGTATTTGATTCTGTGATTGAATATGTGATTATCTGTGATTATCTGTGATTGAATATGTGATTATCTCTGATTATCTGTGATTATCTATGATTGAATATTTGATTCTGTGATTTGAACCATAACTAGTATTGCATTATGCTAGCTCTAGAAGATCGAAGTCGAATGGTGTCATTGCATTTGCAGATGCACTCTGTTGCGATATACTAGTATCCCCAATTATGTTCTTGCATGCACCATTCTCACAGTAGTATCTTGTACGAGATGATCGTTGGTCATGTTGAAATCGTGAGTGTTGAAATCAGAATCCGCATTGGAAATCGAGTTGCATGCACCATACGAATCAAGAGTGTTTTGTATGGTACCCGATTATATAATCGTTATATGCCGAAGCCTTTGTTGGGGTTTTTAACAGCTTAGGTCATATTAATGATTAGTAATGATTGCCTATAGAGCTCAAGATTATAAACTATTGTTATAATCATTTAATGAAGAGTATGGACTGAGTATTGAAAAGGCAGAGATTTAGGTCGACCCAATGCGTGCTCACGTATTTTTTGCCATTCCATGACACCTCTGTCTACTTGTATGCCATATCTTTTTGTTGATGTCAATTTGATAAACAAAATTAATGGGCCAAATAAGCAGATGGCTGATAACGCTGAGTGGAGCAGCGAGAACATGAGGATAGTGTGTGAATTATTCGTTGAACAAGTAGAGGCAGGCAATCGCCCGAGTACCCATTTGAACAATACAGGGTATACTCTTGTGATACAAAAATTTGCAGAGAAGACTGGGCTGCAATACAAAAAGTTGCAATTAAAGAACAAATGGGATAAATTAAAGAACGATTACAACATTTGGAGAAAATTGAGGACAAAGGAGACAGGCTTAGGTTGGGACCATGAAAAGAATACAATAAAGGCCACGGCCGAACGGTGGAAGAAATTAAAAAAAGTATGTTATTACTCATTAACTATTTCTAAATGTACTAATGTACACACCTAGCTCTATTATTAGTGAAGGTTTAACGTGTAACACTTGGCATTGACAGGAATATAAAGGATGTTCCAAGTTTGAGAAGGCTGGACTTCAAAATGAGGAGTTGTTGTCCAGGATGTTTGACAACATTCGCAACACCGGTGAAGACCATTGGTCTCCTGTAATGGGAACATTGCCTCAAAGCCCTATGTGTGCACCAACAGCTATTGATATTCAAGAGCTTGAAGATGAGTGTGATGACAAATATAACAGTGATTGCGAAGATGAATCACCAATTGGTAGGAAAGGAAAGAGAGCTTGCGGCCCTAGTAATGATAAGGGGAAGAAACCAAAGAGTGGTTCTGTGGTCATGCAAGATCAACTGAGAAGAATTCTTGAATTGAATGATAAGTCGCATGCATCTTTTGAAGCATTTGCAAAAAAAAAGAGGAAAACTCGGTGTGTAGCATCAAGGATGTAATGGAATCGGTTAAAGAGTGTGGTGCTATTAATGGGAGTAATGAGCACTTCATTGCATCTGAAATTTTCGTCAAGAAGGAGCAAAGGAAATGTTTATGACCTTGTGCAAGAGTGTGAAGAACGATTTGCATGGCTCAAAAGGAAGTACGATGCCAAGTACGGCAAATAGAAAATTTATTGTAACGTTAGGATGATTATGTAGACATTACTACAAGTAGTTTATCTTGTATTCGCCTTTATTATTCTCTATTTCTCTAATAGTTGTAAGTCCTTTTTTTGATAATAAGACATTTTTCACTAGTTATAAACTGTTATTTCGACCCAATGCGTGCTCATGTAATTTTAAATTGCCATTTATGTTGTTGTGTTTTTGTATGTTCATGCGGATGTCGTCTCAAAGCGATAGTGAAGGAGTAATTTATCGGATGAGGAACATGAGTGTGACGTCATGGATGATGCATCGTGGCAAGAAATGTCAAGTCACCTCGCTGCTACCGCAATTATCATGGATAATTATCACTCAACTTACTTGGACAAGAATGAGCCTAGGACTTCTCGGCTTAGTGGAATGAGTTGGGTGAAAGAAACTTTGACCACTCCGGGAGAAAGCTACCACATGTTTCGTATGAATACTACGATCTTTCACAGTCTACATGACCTTTTGGTGAGTACATATGATTTGAAATCAACTACACATACAAATTCAATTGAAGCACTAGCTCTTTTCCTATACATATGTGGTGGCTGTGAATCTAACCGACGAGCGCAGAATCGGTTCAAGCATTGGGTGAAACAATTAGCGTGAAGTTTGATGAGGTTTTGCAGTGTGTGGTAAGAATGTCTAAAGATTTTGTGAGGCCAAAGGATCCAAACTTCTCTACGGTTCACAGTAGAATTAGAAATGATCGAAGGATGTGGCCACATTTCAAAGATTGTATTGGAGCTATCGATGGTACACACATTCTTGCAACTGTTGCCCCAGAAGATCTAATTAGATATATTGGTAGATCAGGAAGTGCAACACAGAATGTCATGGCGGTATGTGATTTTGACATGCGCTTCACATACGCATCTATTGGATAACCAGGAGCTATGCATGATACTAGTGTGCTTTATCATGCATTGGATGTAGACCGGGAAGTCTTTCCACATCCTCCACAGGGTAATTTTCTTTGCTTCGTATCATTTACAAAAATATTTACTTGTAATGTTCATGCATTAGATGTTGATATACATGAATTTTTCGTCTTATGTTGTAGGTAAATATTATCTTGTCGATCTGGGTTATCCGAACAGGCACAGGTACTTAGCGCCATACAAGGGCCAAAGGTATCATGTTCAATTTGGAGAGGTGTTGCTCTAGTGGTGAGAAAGAGAAATTCAACCATTTGCACTCGAGTGTTCGCAACATAATTGAGAGGTCATTTGGTGTATGGAAGATGAAATGGAGAATTCTTCTTAAGATGCCGAGCTTTCCTATGTCCAAGCAAAAGATGATTGTTGCAGCAACCATGGAATCCACAACTTCATACGTGAACATGCTTCGCCGGACATGCATTTTCGTAGGTTCGATCGGGATCCTAATTATGTGCCCACAATACCATCAAGATACGCCAAATATGTCATTTCTCAGGATGCATCGGATGCGTCAATGTCGCAAACTAGTGCTACTTCCATGGATAGTTTCCGTGATGACCTTGCAAGTGCAATTGCTCATTCAGAATGATGGACACACTACTTGCGAATTTTTGTGGTCTTTTGTTATGACTCATTTATCATTTTAATACTTGTACATAATATCATTTAATAATCATTTTCACACTTTTACGATATGAATACGATATCTCTAGCTTCATCTATCACAGCGACAACAGTACAAAATTTGCTTATACACAGTTGTAATCCATTATGAAGTGTAAATGCAATATAATCTGGCATTGTGTAAAGATACAACGTATATACATTCACATGGTGTAAACAAATTTAAGAGAAAAAATTCTGTAATTTATGTACAAATACATAGGAGAAAGACGCAAATACAATTGAATTATTACAGCCAGGGGTAACATAGTCTATTTGCTTCTCATCCCCCTCATATGGTTTTGGGAGCCAACCTACCAGCCAAACGCTTTTAACAGATAGCTCCAGATTCTCAGAGAAGTGGATTCTCAGAGAATCAGGAGCAGAATCTAAAAAATGAGAATCCAGAGCTCTACCAAACAGGGCCTTAAAGTGAAGTTCCCCGCAAAAAAAAAAAGTGAAGTTTATGAGACAACAATCCTCCACCAATTGAGATGCAACGGTGGACCACTAATTACTGTACGGACCAACAAAATTGCTGAACACATGTCCCTTTGAAAACTACAAAAATGCGTATTCGCTTCCCACTATTCATGTCGACATTGATATTAATGAAAAAGAAACTTTGGTTACGAAATGCATTTTAGGCTTTGTTTGGGAACGTTGATCCCGGCCGGGATCCCCGGCGATTCCCAAGGAAAAATCCCCCCGTGCTAAAATTTCCCAGTCCGGCCTGTAGGGGCATTTGGGTGACGCGGGGACGTGAAAATTTCTGCCCAACCCGGGCGAATCCAATGGGGAGAAAATCGCCGTCACCTGAGGTCGGGTTCTTTCTCCTCGTCGCCTTCGGTCTTGCTCCCGAGTCCGAATTTGTTTCTTTCTCCCATTCCTCCCAAGTCTGATCGCCTCCCTCTCGACTGTCACCTCCACCACCTTCTTCCTCCTCCCACTCCGGCAACAGGAACTCGCCGGTGAAGTCCCCTGCTTCCTCTCCTCCTCCTCCCACTAGGGTTCCACACCTCATCTTCTTTTTCTCGTAGATCTCGGTGGGAGACGGCGACCGGAGGGAAGGCTGGAGGTGGAGGTGGGTTGTGACTTGTGGGAAGAACACACAAGGCATGGATAGGGTTTGAGAACTTCCTACCAGGTTCGAATCGTACCCCTCCTCTTCTCTGTTTGGTTTTTAGTTTTGAGTTTTGGCATGAGATCTGGTATCATTGCAACCCGATCCGATGATCTGATGCTTAGGATGATCTGATGCAACCCGATCTGGTTTCTTGTGCACAAGTTTGTGCTGCATGATGATAGTTCTCGGTTTCTTGTGCACAAGTTTGATTGTAGTACCAGTCTATTTGTTCGGATGTCTGTAGAGATTTCAGATTTATGCAATGGTTTTGTTTTCTTCAGCTTAGTTTGTTGCTGATAAAAAAACTATAGTAACTTGTTGATGATAAAAAAAATATATTAACTTGTCAGGTAACCAAATCTGCAACTTTAGGCATTGGCTAGTTTGATACATGTTAGACAGGTATCGTGATAGTAAATATTTTCTTCCACTGCATTCAGGAGTATTGGTGGCTTTTGTAGTTTCGGACTTTCAGATAGTTTGATACGTTTGCTAAATGTTTGTCCGCATCTTGTGATGTGGTAATTAAAGATCGCATGTAGAAAGAAGCTTGGGTCAGGTGTTGGAGCATATATGTGATAGTTTAATTGGTTCATGTGCAACAAAGGAGTAGAGTCGTGAGAATCGCCAAATGGGATGGTCGCCGATGGGGCATGGTGGGCATAAATAATCGGCGGTGAAAATACCGAAGCATCTGCTTTTGGAGATTTCATAGGGACAAAGAAAATTGTTGTTTTTGCGTAGTAATACTCCTCGAATCCTCTCCACACTACCCAAGAAAGTTCATGATCCCGCAGTTGGTGTCGTGAATTTCACCCATGGCCATCAAATGAAAGGAGTATTTGAAATGGAGATAGTATGGCCTACAATTTTTGCATCTCGACATATTATGCTCATATCGGACATATTATCGCATGAATGTCTTCACGTAACTCTTTATTGGTGTGAAAATGATCTCGTTACTTCATATTGATGGTCTCGATGTCTTCTCGGACTCACCGTCATGTGACGATTTTGGTCCTTTAGTTGGTTGCATTCTCGTATTCAGATTTTCATTCATTCGGCTACAACATTCATTTTGTTTGGAGGTAAATCGATTATCGATGGGTCACATTATCGTGAGTACCGCACCGTGGCCATGTAGTTCATTCCCTATATCAAATTCAATCGCCTGGTATCATGCAAATACCTTTGTGTAACATTATGCGTGTATGTTTGCAGGAGGCTATCAAGTGTTAACTGCAGGCACACTAAGCAACAAAGATCGGCCAGCTAAACCCACTTGTTTATCCGTAAGTCGCCCCACCATGAAAACTCTAGCCGCAAACCGCCATGATTTACGATCATGCATGAGCTTGGAATTTGGATGTCAGAGCATTTCGATTATTCGCACCGTTGAACTAGTCGAACGACTTTGCTTCTAGTTTATCAACTCGCTTTCTTGAGGGTTAAGCTCGGCTGACCCAATCAAGTTTACCAGGTTTAAGTTTGACTGTTTTGGTAATGTAACATGGATTAGGTTGTTTAGTTGATTAAGACCAGGTAATAATGTATGATGCAAAATCCACTTGAACATATACTATCAGAAACAAAACTTGGATGAAATCATATGTAACGTTCTCAAATATGTTGGTATACCAAAATAATCTCAAATATGTTATTTTGGCATCTAATCTCAAATATCCCCACATCGAATCTCAAACATGTGGGTAGCGCCTCTTCCTGACTGCTTACCATTTCTTACTACTAATATGTTACATCTGCATGTAATAGAAAATGGACACTAGAAAGAAGCTCCTTAGGAAATTTATGCTTGATGAAGAAGAGGGGGGCGATGAGTTGTTTCTTGTCCTAGTTCCTACTTTGCTTTCATGCCTGTATGATGAAAAAAGACCAATCCACACATCAGCTCTTACCGGCGCTAAAAAAGTTAAGGAGATCTTAGAAGGCCATGAGAGTTGGTGTAGGGTTGAGTTCCGGATGGAGCCAGAGATATTCAGAGCTACATCAGATTTCCAACTGCCATCTTTGTAAATATTTACAGTGTTCAGCTGCAACGAATTGAACTTTTCATTTGTTTGGCAGAGAAGCCAAGGGATGGTTGTTAAATTACCAGGAGGAACCATTCTCAATTTTTTTAAACAACCTAAATTGAAATTCCATTAGTTGCATAAGTTGTGAATTGTGCAATGCTACAACAACTTTTGTCAAGGGTTGATATTTTGTTCACTCTAGCCTTCGATCATTGTATTGTGCATTGCCTGCATGTGATCTATGTGGGTAATATGCTGAATTGCCAATGAAGCAACAATCTTACACCATCTGACAATGTTGTCTATATTAATTGATTTGTTTCTTTGCTAACGTGGTACTCATGATGGTATCATCTAACTAACAGCAGGCAGGTGTCTAAATTCTTGCTTGTCTCCATATGTAGAAGGAAGTGGCTGGATCTGGACCGGGTGGATGCTTGAAGTGTTAGATTGCTAGATTTGCAACATGGTGCACATGGCCAATCAGATGTTTGAATTCAACTTTTGCATGAACTGGACTCGTGCCTCGTGTTACAGATGATTAATTTGGTTGTATGTAACAGATGATGAATGTAATAGGTACAAGTAGTACTAGTTAAACAAGTTTAAGTTTTACCCATGTATGAATGTGATTGGCATGTTTGGATGTATGATCTGATCTGAATGTTGGTACAGAAATTTAGTACCATTTTCTCAACATTTTCATGATTTTAAAATTACTTTTTTATTATCTTATTTGTAATTATGGGTTTTATGGTTTTTCTGATTTACGATTTTTTAAAAAAAAAATCTGAATTTTTTTTAAGGCTGGGATTTTTATCCCTGTTGTTTCCAAATGGCAACAGAGATTTTATTCCCGAGCGGGAAGATTTCCCCTTGGAGTTGAGGGGATTCCATGTACCCTCAAAATCCCTCTCATGAATTATTTTTCCCTGGGATTTTGCCCTCTGGCATCCAAACAAGCCCTTAAAGTTCTCGATAGGCATGTATTGATCGAGTAACTTATTGTGTAGTCCATTTCTAACTCCATAAGGACATGTTTTGTCTGTTGGACCACATAACATATCTCCACCGCCCCATTGCAAGTAGGAATCTAGAGAAGAAATTTAATAGATTAAATGATTGCATAAGAGTAAATCCAAAATACGAAGAGCTTCTTGTAGGCAAGGTATTTCTAAATTTATAAAATCGTAAAATTTGACAGTTTGACAATGTAGTACATAGCCAATTTTTTGGTGCAAAAAAAAAAGAACTATGAACGTAAAGTAAGCGAGATTCATCGCATGCATGCATTAGGTAGCACTACTACAAAAAAAAAGTCTTCACAGACGGTTCAAAAACATCATCACAGACGGTTTCGTGAGCTGTTTGAGTTTATGGGTCAGTGATGACATGAGGTCATCACAGATTGTTTTCGAATCGTCTGTGATTCATACTATCATAGACGGTTATTAACTCAGAACCGTCTGTGATAGTTGCCTATTACAGATGGTTTGTAGATAAAATCGTCTATGATGGCTGATGTATCACAGACGGTTTATAGATAAAATCATCTGTGATGGCTGATGTATCACAGATGGTTTGTAGATATAACCGTCTGTGATATATATTCTCTATAAAGTCTCTAGCAAGGATCGCTTGTGCCTTTAAAATCGGTTACATTATATATATATATATATATATATATATATATATATATATATATATATATATATATATATATATATATATATATATTGTTCAGTAGTACCTGACCACTTTCGAGGATCGTGAGGAGGATGAGATAGCAGCCACGGGAACTTCATCGAGCCTGCAAGTTCAAGAAACATGGCTGCTAGGAGAGCGTGTGGATATACAATTACTTGGATGTCGTCGATAGGTAATTGGATTTGACATCAAGGAATAGTTGGTTGTTGATATATGAAACCACTTCCCAGTCGGAGTACCTGTGCATCCACGCCACTTTTCCGAACATAGTGTGGAAGCACAGGTACTTCGACTGGTATCAGGTGGTTCAATTCATGTATCAGTAACCAACCATTCCTTGATGTCAAATCCAATTAGCTATGGACAACATCCAGGTAAGTGGATGTTCACGTGCTCTCTTGGCAACCATGCTTCTTGAACTTCTAGGCTCGATGAGGTTGCCTGTGGCTGCTGTCTCATCCTCCCCACGACCCCCCAAAAGTGGCTGAGGACTACGAACAATATATATATATATGAAGCCGGTTTTAAAAGCATAAGCAGCCACTGCTTAGAGACTTTATAGAGAAGAAGAGATTAGGAATGGAATGGTAGGGTGTACTTGAGATGCAAGGGAGGAGAACTTGACCAGCATGAACATAGTTACACAGAATATACCATATAGAAATATACCATAAGATTAGATACATGTACAAAAAATTGTACGTGTGCGACACAATACCGGCAGCAACACCTCCACCATGCATTAACCCACATTCATTTCATTTACTATGCTTAATCAATAAATTAACCCGCATTAGTAAATAATCAACTCACATCAGTAAACCAAAACAAGCTCAAGCATCAAACTAAAATAACAGAAAGAGCGATTCATTAGAGCTCAAATATGAAGTAACTAATTATCAATTCAATTTCAGCATAAGATCAGTATTATTAACATCATTGAATAGTTCAACATATCATACAAATATCAATTTACAATACCTCCCAGTGCTAGGCACAGACAAATCACACAGAGTATACAAACATTTCTATCCACAACTAGCAGCACTACCATCTAACAGTCATACACAACCCCATTTCGATCCCCACCTCCAGATCCATCCATCCATACAGCCAGCCAGCAGTCATAGATCAGGGCAAGACAGCAAGGCCAAGGGTGTCCAAACCGATTATCAACCCACATTGCAGCTCGGTTCACATGAATATACCAACAGTACAAACCAATATAGGTGATAGCTAGCTAGATCTGTACGTCTTACCTCGACATCGCTGGTGTCGGTGGTGAGGTAGCCAATGGGAGGTCGGTGGAGAGGTAGCCGGAGGAGGTCGGTGGCTGAGGTAGCCGGGGTCGCGCACGTCGGGGGAAGGAGGAAGAAGGGAAGGCAGTGTCACCGTAGTTGTGGCATGATAGTGACACTGCATAAGACACTCTTATCGTACGAGTGTCTTGTGCAGTGAACCGTGGTGTCACAACCGGCGGCGACGGGAAGAAGCTAGGGCTGCGTCGGCGACGGGGTCGGGCGGCGGCGTCGAGGTTGGGGACACTCGGGTGGGGAGGGGAGAAACGGACGAGAGTAAGGGCGCTGGGGATCGAGTGACGAGTTAGGGCAAACCTTATCGGGCTCCACTAATAAAGAGTGATACTACTTATCACTGACGGTTCCATAATAGAACCGTCTGTGATATGGTCTTATATCACAGACGGTTCTATTATGGAACCGTGTGTGATATGGTTGTTCTCAACTTCTACGTTTTGAGCATATTATCATGTATACATTTACATAACATAAAAGAATTACATGTTTATATGTCAATTTTGTCATTTAAATACTGTTGAAAATTTGCTTTAACTAGGATGCATGTCACCAACGGATATTTGCTCTATACTCTAAACTGTTTGTACATATATAATTCAACATATAAATATACCTCCAAACTAGATTTTTTTATTTTGAAATTTACATATTACCAAACAGCGTGGCCAGTCGCTTCTTACAAAGATTAGAAAAAGTAGAGACCTAAATAAACAAAGTTTTTCTAGTGGCGAAGGTAGGCTGTTATCTCTGTCTTCAAAACTTCGTAGGCGGCAGCGTCAGCATCAGACAGTTCGTGATCATCAGCGAACAAAGCCCGAAATACGTCCACCCGCTGACGAAGCGGCATTGATGCGACGAAGAGACGCATCGGCGACGAAGAAACTCACCGAGAACTGTAGCAACATTATCACATACGGTTATAATTAAAACCGTCAGGAAGTCTACAATTATCACTGCATCGTTCAGATAAGAACCGTCGTGATACTTCACGACGGTTTTAATAATGAATCGTTTATGATATTACGCCTTGATGACGCTTTTAGCGAGCGAAGAATACGCATTTGTCTCTAAACCAAAACCGTATGTGATTTTATGTAATACATACGGTTTTTTTCAACCGTCTGTGATGAGGCGAGTATTAGCCTTTTTATAGTATTGTAGTTAACCATGCAAAACGGAATATTTAGTTGCCATATTTTTTAAAAAAACTTTCTTGCTTGGTTCCTTCCAAGTAATCCCTTTGACTCTCACAACTCACACGTACACAACAGGTCAAGTTCAAATCACCCAGCAAAATAGGCCGAAATGTATGCTAACCATTTAATCTCCATATTCCTTCCCGTAGATTAAGGGCGACAACTAACCATATCATGCACGTACAGATGGCACGGTATATGACAGTAAGCCGCAAGCTGTGTGCGATTGTGTCAACAAGAATTTCGCCCGGGCCCAAACAATTTATTTCCTTTTTGTTACAAGAGATATAAATCTTTTCTTTTTAGAGAGTACCAGTCGAACGCATATACTTAACACACACCACACTCACACATGTGTGTGCGCATCCCCGAACGTACATACTTAACACACATCATACTCTCACACATACGTGCGTGTCTCCTAAATACATTTGGAATTTATCGGAGGCACCCAAGTCCTCACGTGTAAGGTGGGAACATGATTTCCCACGAACATGTACGCGTGTGTGTACTCCTAAACCGATGGACACCAGCGTAAAGTCTAGGACCTGGATCCTGGTGGGCTAGGTGCACACCAGCATGCCTAGCCATCTGGCCACATGCTAGCTTTCGAGTATAAATCTTCTCATTTCGGTCAAATTTGCACACAAGAATAGAAGGTTTTATCTTCTTATCTGAACAGAGATATAAATGACCTAAATACTACTTTTAATCAAAATTGAAATTTCAATTCATTTTTTTTTATAAAAAAAAAACGGCCGGTCTTTAATTTCCCAGTGCTGCCAGGGAATCCGGTTACCGCCCGGAGTTGAAACCCTGTCTACATAGTAAAAGCCGCGATCAAAGTTGTGTTAAGATAAAAGTTTAAAAATGTTGACATATCTGATAGGAAACTTGGACTATGAGCGTATAATAGAGCAAAAATCAAATTGCAAATTGCACCATGCATAACCCCATGGATATAGAAGCATGACATGTGTTTTTATATCTTGAGTAATATAAAAGAAAGAGTCGGTGGTGACTGTAGAAAACCCTGGGCCACCTTGCAGGTCTAGCCCACGATAGGCTCCTCATCCACTCTATAGACTATATAAAGGGGACCCCCAACCATTATACGTGCTTTTGTGGAAGAGAAATAAAAAAAAGAGAAGAAGTCCTCCATATCTCTGTGTTCATCTACTATTCTATTCTTGTATTCGTATGTGCGGTTCTACGCTTGTCTACGAGGTAATCGCTCGGACTGGACTTGCCAGCGGCGGTTCCTCAACACGTTATCAGCACGATCGACTCTGGCCTACCTCTAAGTCTACTCTACTCTGATTGAAAGGTAACCGTCGAAGAACGACGCTCGTAAATCGAATCATTTTTCTAGATCACTTTCAATTCCGCAAATTTGGCTTTCTTGATTATATCATACGGTGCAAATCCACTCTAATCTACCGCAAGCCGACTTGAAGTCGTCGGTAGATCGCATGAAAGAGTAGATGAAGATTGCACTATGGATTGTAGATTGCAAATCCGCTCTAATCTACCCCGAGCCGACTTAAAGTCGTCGGCCAAAGCCAATCGGTGGGTTGCATGAAAGAGTAGATGACGATTGAACGATAGATTATACATTGCATCGCATCAACAGTAAAAAGAAGAAAAATGGCGCATGGCCATCGCCCCGAAGCCGCACCACGTGCTTTGCCGCCACCCGCGACGCGGGTCGCGCACCACCGCGCAGATCGCATGCACTCGCCATCGGCCGGAGCCCGCACCGCCGGCCGCACGCCGCCGCTCGAGCCGCGACGGCCACCTCTTGCATGGCCGCCAACGCCTGAAGCCACGCCACCATTGGCCCACCGTGCGCCCGAAGCTGCACCGCCATCGGCCACGCTGCGCCACCTCGCACGTGCTCCGCGCTGGCTTGCCGTCGACCCTTTCGTGCTGCGTGCTCCCGCCGACCACACGCGAAGGAAGACAACGCCGCCCTGCTCAATCCCTCCCGCAGAGCAGCCACCGTCGGCCTCCACTCAGCCCTCCCGCACGGACACCGTCGCTGGGACCGCCCAGTCCGCGTCGCCGCATGGCCCAGACCCCGCCACGCCGCGCCTTCCCGATCCACGCCACCGCATGGCCCAGACCCCGTCGCGCCGTGCCTTCTCGGTCACCTACTTGCACGCTAGCAGCCGCCACCGCCTTGCTGTGTGGCGGATTGAAGAGGTTGGGCAGCTAGGGTTAAAAGAAAAACCCTAGCCACCAGTTGGGCCGAGGTGGGCCAAAAGGGGCTGGCCCGTGTAATTTCAAAAAAAAAGGGGGAAGGAAAATCCCAAAAATTGCTAGAAGACCCTCGAAGTTTTGAAAATTACAAGGAAATTTTGTGCATAAGATAATTTTGTGGAAAACCCCCTAAAATTTTGAAAATTACGCAGAAATTTTTTCAGAATTGAAATTTAGCGGTTTAGCCCCTAGAAATTGCAGAATATAATGAAAATTCATATTCCAGCAGAAAAATGCATCGAGAATTCGAATTTTGAATCATTTTGAGCATTTGAATTATGTTTAACTTTGTTATTATTATTTGTATGCAATTTATGTATTGCATTTACTTTTTTTATTATATGTGCTTGTTTATATTGCTTTTAATCACTAAAAATAGTAGTAAATCATGAAAAATGAATAGAAAAATGCAGGAACATTATGAGAATTTTTGTAATCATTTTTATGCAAATTACCAGCAGTAATCTTATGAGCTATTTGCATAAATATGCAGATAACTGGTATCACAAACCAGAAGTTCAAAGAGCTGGCCTAGTATGGCCAGAATTACTTGACTTAGGCATTAGATGTCGAGATCGTACTTAGGGCCAAGAATCTCCATGTAGCTATCGGACTTGGCATCTAGCAGAATGCCAATCCCACTGCTAAAGAGAATGATTAGGCACTTCATTTCCTTAGACACCATCTATGCTTAATGCTCAAGAATGAGTATATGGTGGAGAAGAGCGCACTACCTTTGTGGACCGCACTAAAGAAACGGTTCAAAAAGCTGAAGTACACCATTCTTCCTTGGGCAGAGCAGGAATGGAGTCAACTGCGTTTTGCAGACTACAAGACCATGCGAGAGTACAATTTTGCATCGCACAGAATTTATACCAGTCTTCAACTCTGTGATAAGGTAATCACAGATGAGGAAAAGATTGAGAAAACTCTCTCTACCTTTCACCCGAATACAGTGCAATCCGTACACAACTATCGTCGGGATGGCTACAAGGAGTATGCCGAATTGATTAACATCATGCAAGTTGCGGAAGCTCAAGATGAGGTTCTATTGGAAGAACTACATCTCACAGCCACCTAGTAGCAATGTTGATCATGTAATCAATGCTAACAGCTACAAGGTGAGGAAGCCTCACTCAAGGGAAAGAGGCAAGAAGGGTAAGTTCATGGGTCGCAAGACCAAGCCAAATGCTTAATCCAAGAAAGGCGGACAAAAGAAGCACGATGCCAGGCCCTATAGCCAGCAGGACCAAAGTTGCTACAAATGTGGCACATGGGGACATTGATCACGCATTTGCCGTGAGCTACAACACGTGATTGATACTTTCTAGTCTAAGAAGAAGGGCAAAGGGCAACATGAAACACACCTCGTCATTGCAGGCACGGAGGATCCATAGTCATTGGTTGCACCCATGGATGTAGACAACCCAGCACTAGTGAAGCAAATAGAGAAGTCTAGAAGATAATTGATTTGCGAGTATTAGCGAATCAAATGCTTGACTACTTTAGTGATTTGAAGAGCGTGACCAAGTCGCATGTGCCTGCACATAATGCACCGAAAAGGGTTGAAATACCAAAGAAAATTGAAGGTACCCTTCATCTCGTCTAGAGGCCTTAGAACAAAAGGACGAAAACTCCAGCCATTCGAATCTCAAGTAACCGAGGACGCCTGACGAAAAAGGATAAGAAGGACTTGACACAGCCGATCACTAAAGTTCCCCCGAACCAGAAGGGGAGCCAGTTAAGACCTAGCACCAGTATGGAACCTTCACTAAAAGGCATACCGGATTTGAACATCTCCACGGAGGGAGATATCAGCATGGATGTGTGCGCACACATCGGAACTGAAAAACTAAAGGGACTTGCCCCCGTAATTGAAAGCAACGGTGAGCAAGTAAAAGCATTAAAAGATTCACCCCATGAAGAAATAGCTATAAACTATGTGACCTTGGGAGAATCTATGAATAGGACAACAGTCAATGTCGATATTTACTTTGCAAAAAAAATTGCCACAATCATAAATCTTGATTCAGAGCCTGCATCGCTCGCTGAATGTAAGAAAAGATCAGATTGGGAAGATTGAAATAAGACAATAGCAGTTGAATTATTATCTCTGAATAAAAGAAAGGTGTTTAGGCATGTAAGTCGTATACCTCCCCATGTGCACCCCGTAGGACATAAGTGTGTATTTGTTCGAAAGAGAAATAAAAATAATGAAGTTGTAAGATATAAAGCAATGCTCGTTGCACAAGGTTTCACTCAATGACCAGGAGTTGATTATGTAGAAACCTATTCCCCGATCATGGGCGAAACTACCTTTAGATATTTAATCTCAATGGCAGTAAACTTGAATTTAGAAATAAAATTAATGAATGTGGTAATTGCATATCTTTATGGAAACTTGGATTCATACATTTATATGAAGGTACCTAAAGGTATCCTTGTCCCGAACCAAGACGGAGCAAATAGAAATCTACACAGTGTGCAACTCAGAAAGTCAATGTACAGACTTGAGCAATCAGGCAGAATGTGATATAATCGCTTAAGCGACTTTCTATGCAAGAAAGGCTACACAAATAATGAGGATTGTCCATGTGTATTTATACGATGATCCTAGGATGGATTTTCTATAATCTCAATATATGTAGATGATCTGAATATTATCAGGACCCTAGAAGATATTAAGAAAGCAAGCTCTTACCTGGAGTCAGAGTACGAAATGAAAGATTTGGGTAAAACCAAATATTGCTTAGGCTTGCAGCTTGAGCATGCCCCCGAAAGGGATATTAGTGCATCAGTCAGCCTACACTCAGAAAATGTTAGAAAGGTTCGGCTTTGAGAAGGCATACCCTTCGAAAGTGTCAATAGTTGGAAGATCCTTGCAGCAAGACAAGTACCCGTACAGACTTAGAGAAGAGGGGGAGGAAGTCCTGGGACCGAAATTCCCGTACATGAGTGCAGTAGGAGCACTCATGTAGTTAGCAAACTGTACTAGGCCGGACATCACATTTGTCGTGAACCTATTAGTAAGATATAGTACATAACCTACCAAAAGGTATTGGTAGGGAATAAAGGACATCTTCTGATACCTCCAAGGAACCAAAGATCTTAGTCTGTTCTACAGGAAGAACCAAGACCTAAATATGACTGACTATGCAGATGCCGAGTACCTATTGGACCCGCATAAAGCCAAGTCGCAAACAGGCTATGTATTCCTATATGGTGGAACTGCAATTTTATAGAAATCGTCTAAGTAAAGTCTTGTATCGACTTCGACGAATCACTCAGAAATCATAGCACTGTATGAGGTCTCACGAGAATGTGCTTGGCTTCAGCGGATGATTCACCACATCCAGCAGTCCTGTAGATTGAATACCGAACAAACTCTCACTATTATCTATGAAGATAATACAGCTTGTATTGCACAAGTGCAGATGGGTTATATGAAGAGTCAACTCACAAAGCATATCAACCCTAAGTTCTTCTATGCTCATGAATTGCAAAAGATGGATGAAATTAAAGTACTACATACTAAGTCATGTGAAAATCTTGCAGATTTATTCACTAAGTCACTTCCAGCTTCTAGCTTTAAAGGTGTATACGTGGAATTGGAATGACAAGATTTAGAGAAGTGCAGAATTCAGGAGGAGAATCTTCACGAACTCATTATTGAAACTTGACCATGAAGATCGAGTACCCAAAGAATAAATCCTAGAGATTAAATGAAATTGGGTGGATTGTACTCTTTTCCCTTGATGAGTTTTCCCGAAGTTTCTCGGCTAAGGTTTTTAATAAGGCAATTCGTACAGCATAGTAGAACGTGTATCATGTACTCTTTCTCTAAAATTTTTCCACTGTGTTTTTATGAAGTTTTGACGAGACATGAACATGACGGATAAGTTCCCAAGGGGGAGTGTTAGGAAACCCTAGGCCCAGACCTTGCAGGTCTGTGTAACATCCCAAGTTTAGACTTGTGTTTCAAATGTAAGAAAATGTGTAGAAATTAAAAACTTTTCTTACATCTTGTATTTCCTGTATGTTCTAAGCAATTCCTGTAAAAGGATTATGGAAATACAAAGTCACAAGTCATGATCCAAATCTTGACCCTTTAAAAACATTCTTGCCAAATCTTGTGATCATCTTCTAGAAATATTTTTCCCAAGTTCTAGGAATGGTATGTGACCCCTCTGAAAATTTTTATAATTTTTAGAAATTGTTTGAATATTTTTAGAGGGCAGTCAAACTTGTTTGACTGCTAGTCAAATCCTAGTTTAGCAACTTGCATAATGTTTGGAGGAAATTGTACTGCATAAAAACCTCTGAAAATTTTATACCAGGTCAATCTTGAGGTTAGCAAGACTCTGTAAAAATTTCATAAATTTTGGAGTTGTTTTGCTGCCTAAATCAATTGCACTTAGTCTTAGCTATAATTAAAACCCTAAAGTCAAAGGTCAGCTGGGCTCGGTCGGACCCTGTCCAACGGCCGCACTCGGGCTCGGGCGTGGGCGCTCATATGCGCGCCATTGGATTAAAATCCAACGCCCCAGACCTCCTCTGCGCGTTCGGACCGCCCGAGAGTCACCTCCAACCTGAGCCGTTAGATCGCAATCTGACGCACACGACCTTCCCTTGGCTCTGTTCTTCTTCATCGCACGCGAGCGGCATGGCGAGGGCAAGGTTAGTGCCTTGTCCTGTCACCTCTGGCTCGAACGGCTCTCTTTGCTGCCAAGCATTTAATGCCAAGCAGTTTTAACCCCCAAAGTCCTCACCTTCTCTGCTACTCACCTGCCCTTGTCAAATCGAGTGCGCCCTTGGCAGGACCTTTTTGCTCATTGCACTCTTAGGGCTCTGCCATTGTTCCCATTGCCCTCTCAGCCTTATAGGACCCTGAGCTCTTCCTTAGCTCCTCTTAGACACCATTTTGTCAACCCAAGTTCATCTCTGTGCTCTTGTTTTCCCAATACCCGAGAGGGCCTCCTCGTCGCCATTGTCGGACCTTGGAGCTCCTCAAGGCCATCCGAGCTCCAGTGGTTCATTTGCAATTCTTGGCGTGCCATCTTGTCCATTTGGGCACTTTGAGCATTCCTCTAACTTACCTTGTTTGGCCTCCTCAGGGATTGCCAAATTGGGAACTTGTTCATTAAAGTCGGATCTGTCTTCTCCCTCATCTTCGGCAAGCTTTTGGTCACCGGAGCCCTTTCTGCTATCTCCTTGCTTTTTCCGAACTCAGGTACACTCTTTTAGTCCCTTAGCGCTTGAGATTTTTCTCTGTTATATGGTGCGGATCTACTTTAGTGTTGCATTTTATCGTATTTCGTCGTCGACGATCACCTCCGGCTAGCCGCCGGTGGAAAGCTTTTTAGCACCAGTCTTTGGCACCTTTTGGTCCCCCTTGCTATTTAGAGCCCAACCGTGCCTTTGGGTCTCGCCGGCGTGGTCCCCTTCGCCGGCGGTGAGCTAAAAACCCGAACTTGTGTTTTGTCGTGCTTTACTCAGACAAGCCCTGTAGCCGAATGATTAGCATTTAATTTGTCCTAAAGGCTAATCATTGGCGTTTAATGCAGTTCTTGTCGGCAGAGCGTGCGTCCCGTTAAGTCTCTAGACCTCTTGAGTTAAATCGTGATCGTTAAAGACCTCCTTAGATCTAATCTGGGCCGTTAGGATCACCCTTGGTGTTTTCGCAAAAGACCTCCCTTGGTCGTTTTGCAAAAACAACCCCAAGACCTCCCTCGGGGTCCTCTTTGCAAAAGACCACCCCTTGGTCTTTTGTAAAGAAAGCCTTAGGACCTCCTAGGTCAAATCTCAGCCGTTGAGACCTCTTGGAGGTTTAATCTCAACCGTAGGATCTCCCTCGCAAAACTTTAGTTTCCAGGACCTCCCCGGGCTTTATCCTAGCCGTTTAGAACCTCATTGGGTTTAATCTGAGCCGTTAGGATCACTCCTACGCAAAAAGACCACCCCCGCGGTCATTTTTTTGTTGTTGTAAAAACCACCCTCAGGACCTCCCTCCGCTTAATCTGGGCTGTCCAGGACCTCCTCGGTGAGATCTTAGCCGTCCAGACCTCTCTCTATTAAAGCTTTATCTTTAAGGACCTCCCTCGTGTAATCTCGACCGTTTAGAACCTCCCCATTGAAATCCTAGCCATCCAGGACCTCTTCTCGATTAGGTCTTATCGCTCAGACCTCCCCCCGATTAAATCTGGACCGTCCAAGATCTCCTCTGGTAGATCCTGGCCGTCCCAGACCTCCTCCGTAGATCCCTAACCTTAGGACCTCCCCATCAGCTCTGGACCGTTAGATCTTGATTTAACGGGCCGAACCTCCTCGGCGTATTTAGTACTCTAAGTGCTCCGATCTCTTTTTCACCGTCCGATCTCTTTTCAACGCTCATGATTAATTGGGCCGTTCGGGTCACCCAAACGTCCCATTCATTTTGACTGTTGGATCTAATCCAACGGTGACCTCGCGTGAGTGCGCGTGCGTGACTGTGATCAATGTGCGTGGGCCGTGGGATCCCGAATCGAAGGGCCACAACGTTCCACGTTATTTCTTTTTGAATAGGCTTTGTTTGATTCTGGTAAGTCTTTATTTGACAACTAAAAATTGCATTAAACTTTGAAAACTCATAACAAATTTATGTTAAATCCTTTTTAGATGATTCCAACTGAAATAAATTCATGTGTAACTAAAGTTTAATCTAAAAATGCATTTAGACTTTGTTCTGTGCTAGAAAACCTTGTAGGTAATATTAACTAGTTTTCAGCCATTTTGAATATTCCAGAAATTCAACTAAAACTTGTAAAATGCATAACTTTTTCTGTATATTTCCAATCTGAGCAAACTCAAGCTTGCAAAATTCCTCTGTTAGTATGCTTTAACATGAAATAGGTTTTGCTCATGTTTATATCTCTGAAAAGTGAAATTTGCTAGTTTCATAACTTAGGAAAAATCATAACTAATTCAGTTTAACTCCAAAATGTGCAAACTCAGTTTTGCTGTTGTTAGGATACTATTACCTACCCACCATAAAAATTTTAGACTCTAGATCATTCTGGAAATTTATGCTACGAACAGTACCAATAATTAATTTAGTTGATTTTCCAGGCTGAGGGAAATTGTTTTAGCTATAACTTTTTCATACTTAGTCCAAATGACTTGATTATTGTTTCTAAATTCATTTAAAATCATACCCTTGCTGCTATGTAAATTTCATGAGATTTGGATAACTTTTGCTTTTGGATTTCTTTCGGTGTTCTTCGTTTTTATTGGTTTTATCGCATTTTTGCGTTAGATTCCGAAGAAATTATTGATTACGTGAGTGATCCTCTGCAGCAAGAAAGTGATCTCCAGTAAGGCAAGCAGTGTAACATCATTTGATCATATTGCTCCTATTACTTTTAAAGTCTAATATCTTGTTTGCAAAACCTAAGTATTCATGCTTCTTTGTGTCAAGATTTATTTTGTCGATTAGAGGTAGCTAATCCCATTGCATAGTTTTCCTGAAATTGTTCACCCCGCCACTACCCTAAGTTATTATCCTCACTGGTGAATTAGAGCCCAGTGGATGATTTATGGTCTTTTTATTGTCTTTATGATACGATGCTTAGCAATGCTTAGTTACCGGTAGAATTGGGCGGTTATCGACTTAGACGATGACCTTGATCACAAAAATTATTATTGCTTGTGCTCAATATCTTATGCCTTGGTTATTTGTGAAAACTAAAATGAAAACAAAATGATTTGGACTTGGGCACAAGGGTATGTTGGTGTGCTTTCGGGTGTGACTGGAATGGTGTCCGAGTCATTTAAGGACCGAGTTACTTGCGATACCGTACTGAGCAATTTGCGTGCTAACCACACTAGAGGGTATGGGACCTCTCTTGACTAAATACTTTGGGGGGTGTTAATTAATAAGTCGCGTGGTGGGTTGTATATTTAACTATATGCAACATGGACATGTTTGTAGGGAGGGGAGCACCCGCCTAGGCCGGTGTATCCTACTCTATGTATGGGTCCTTAGTGGGGGCCGTAAAGGTGGTCCACTAGGTGATAACCCCCATACGTGCGGCTCTTGATTAGCATTTTCCATTGGAAAGCGTCTCGTAGGACTTAGCCGTGCTGGCATACCAAAGGAAGTGTGCTTAATAGCTTGGCAAAAAGGCGGTCTGAAGTGTGGGTACATTGGTACACCCCTGCAAGGTTTGATCTATTCGAATAGCCTCGTCCTAGGTTATGGACACGCTTGGATACGTCCCGTGAGAACTAGACTACAACCTTTTAATTAAAACTTGACATGGGTGGTACGAATGGGTAATTCGTGCTATGGTTATGATGGCTAATGGGTTAGTCATCTCCAGGTGGTTGTTATGTTATTACTTATTGTCTTGCTATTATTTATGCAAATAAAATTCAGATTGTTAAACTACCTTCAAACTATTACTTATTGCAAATAAAACTTGCTTTATACTGAAAATTAACCTTGAGTCTTGTCCTTTGATTAAAACCTGCATGTAGTAGTAACTAGGTTTGTTACCCGTAAGTCTTGCGAGTGCATTTTTGTACTCATTTGCTTTGCTTAATTGTTGCAGAAGAAGAAGGATGATCCCTAAGGGATCAACTTTGACGAGTTTTGCTGCGGTGTGGACGACTAGCTTGGCGGCCCGGTCGGTTGCCTTGTGGGTTATAGCTAACCGGTCGTATTTTGGTTAAAGCCATCTTATGGCACCTTTAGCTTCCGCTGTTATTTGATGCTTAATGTCTTTTGGCCAATCGGCTCTTTGTAATAACTTTATATTATGTATGTTTTTTACTAGACTGGTTATATTTGTGATGTATGGAATTGATG
The DNA here is from genome assembly GCA_036346255.1 of Ampelocalamus luodianensis. NCBI lineage: Eukaryota > Viridiplantae > Streptophyta > Magnoliopsida > Poales > Poaceae > Ampelocalamus > Ampelocalamus luodianensis. Next base: position 69,028,809 of record CM070621.1, on the reverse strand, counting down.
CATGATTTTGTAACGGGGTGTGTATACTGCATTTCTGGGAAGTATACATATCTCGAGGCTTGGTTTATTTGATTTGTGATGCTAGGATCAATGGAAGGCTTTACATTACAAGTCGAATAAACCGGGGTCTCACAGTCTGGCCCACGATGGGCTCATCATCCACCCTGTAGACTATATAACGGGGGGACCCCCAACCATTGTACATGCTTTTGTGGAAGAGAAATAAAGAAAGAGAAGAAGTCCCCATATCTCTGTGTTCATCTACTATTATGTTCTTGTATTCGTGTGTGTGATTCTACGCTTGTCTACGAGGTGATCACTCGGACTGAACTCGCCAGTGACGGTTCCTCAACAATGACGTTGGTATGTCGTCTCCTCTCCCATCTCTCTTGTTACCTCCCTAAAAAGTCTCCAACAAAAAATAACCACCTCCCTAAAAAATCTCTTATAAAAAACATAAAAACATTCTCACAACGAAGATTGATGGGGTGTGACGGCGGAGCCGAGGGCACAGTGTAGACCGAGCACCTCGGTGGAGGTGCAGCGTCAGCTTGGTCGGAGCACAACCGAACCCAAATGTAGAGCCAAGGGTACGAAGCGGATGATCCCAACTATGTCTACTCGACGTGCACTAGTAATATTACCATAGGACGGCACACAGTCCGCCGCTATGCATCTGAAACTGAACCCACAGGGTTTTGAGTTGTGTGAGTTGTGGCGTGTGTTGGACTTAGGTCAGTGCATATATATGTGTTGCTTGCTGCATGTGTTAGACTAACATGTGTTAAAGTGCTTGGACATGGTTTCTGTTGGTCTTTGCTTGTGTGTAGGTTTATTGGAGGAGATGTCAGCGGCTTGTATTTGTGGCGTGTGTTGGCAGCCTTGTACTTTGCTCCAAGATCATTAGTTGGTGAAAACAATCATAGACAACACAAGAAAAGTTTATTTTTTATTTTGGGTACTTGGGGAAAATTCCCAGTGAGAAGTAAATCACACCAAAATACATTCCACACACTTGTACATGTAGGTATACATACTATCTTTGCCCTCTAAAGTGCTTTGATATTTGTGCAATTACATCACAATGACTAGAAGATGGGACGGTGGTTTGAATTTGAATGTTTGCAACAATCTCGAGGCACATTTAAAAGTGATGATAGTACATGCCCATATGTACAAGCGCTAAAACCATTCTGATGAATTTTGATGGCAATGCTAGAATCCCATTCCACCGCATTGAAAGATAGCCCCACAAGAAAAGTAATCACATATTTTTTGAGAAGTAATCACATATATTGTCAGAAAAAATTGAAAAGACAGGAAAAATGTTGAGAATAATTCTGAACATTCAGAAATCAGAAAGTGGGAAAAATGAGAAACAGTCACAAAATTTATGAAATATAAACAAGAGAGTTTAAGGAGAACTTTTTTCATTAATCAATTTTTAAACTGACCGTGGGAGCTTAGGGCCCATTTGGATTGGAGGAAGTTTGGAGGAAACTGATTCCTAACGTTTCTTCAAGGGTTCAGTGGCGGAGCCACGTGAGACCGTGGGGGTGCAGTTGCACTCCCAAAATATTTTGTATGCAATTTTTTTATACAGTATATATACCTAGTATAATATACAAACTATACAATAAATTACATTGTGTTATTCTCAGCAATTAATAGTCAGCAGTCCACCAACAAAAACAATATTTTGTGATGTCGGTTGTATTAGAAACATGTAATTTGTTCCACTTGAACCTTTACTATGTCAACTTTTATGTACATGCGAGTGCGCTTTCAGTACATATTTTGTATGATCGCGGATTTATTTCCGGCCTCCGTCTTTCTGGACATGTGATATGAGGCGCGCGAGTTGTGTCTGGTGGGATGTGTGCATATGTGTCTTCTTTGTAATCACAAAAAAAAAATTTGCACCCTCATCGGCGAAATCCTGGCTCCGCTACTGCAAGGGTTATGAATTGTGAACACGAAACCTCTGGAAAGTACGTAGTTTCCTTTGCAGCAGATTTCACATGAAACTATACATTGGGTAAAACCTCTTTTTTTTTTCTTTCCTTCGCACAGGAGAGGAAGGGCGCAAGGCGATGTCTCCATGATGCAATCCCATCATGCAACTGTAGCCACGCGAAGCCACTTCACACTACCGCCGCCGCGCTGCCATCACTACGTGAAGCCACTGAGCCAGCCTCCTTGCTTGCAACCGCGAGGTCCCGTTCCCATTTGAGCCGCCACGTCCTCTGTGTCGGGGAGCGAAACTGGTGCCGCAGCGCGCTCCCTGTCTTCCATACTTCGTTGTCACAGAAGATTAGGACGTTGAGCCTCTATCCATACGTGTTTCAGAGCGGGAGGGGGTGTTAGTCGGACCACTTGTAAGGGAAAGATTAGTGCTCAGTTAGACTTTTTTTTGCGATGGTCAGTTAGTTTAATAAAATGAGATTACTGTTCACGCGTTAAATTCCTCTATTATTCCTATTCCTGTCTTCCGAACAACCATTCCTACAAATTTCATGAGTTTTCCGTTCCTTTGTTTTATGCGGCGCCCCGTGTTATTACCCTGGAAGGTAATCACACTTAAACAAACGGATTACTATTCGCCTGCTCGGTAGGACACCGCTCCGACGAATAGTAAACCATACTAGAGTCAACAACGTAACAGAACAATAAGATAGAAACTGTGCTCTTTATTCCAGTTAGCCACACAAGGCTATGATTTTTATTACATGTACTAACTTACAACAGCAAAAGTGGGACTAAGTCCCCTCGCTTGCCTACCATGTCTCACTGATCTTCTATTCGTCCCACGCACCGGATATGGTGCCCATCTTGCCCTGTTCCTCGTAGCGAGCGCCTTCGCCTCCTGCGGTCGCATTGATACCTACGTGTCATTCGTCCCACTCAGAATAGTTTTCGACCAGACTAGGATCTAACAAAGGAGAATAATAGCAAGTTTGAATACTAATGTACTCAGCAAACATTAATAGCAAGAATGCACTGAATGACTCATCTCTGTTTGTTATTACCTTTTCTAGCTCATCTCTTTTCTGAAAATAAACAACTCATTGAAACATTAAAGTTGGCAAGTTTTAATATTGAAAAGACTACTAGTTACTCGGAGAGAAGAAAGACCCCCAGTGGTTCCCGTATGCTCGAATCCAGGAGACAGGTATGAATTCATGATTTTATTTAGCGTTGTGCGGGCTTTGTACCACTTTACCCATAGCTACTCTGATCTCTCTTCGAACTGGGTTCCCCTGCATTTCCTTTGATACGGGTTCGAGATCAGAATACAGAACGTTTTTTAAGTTACGTGATTAAGTCTCCACCCATTACTTTTCGTCGGTGTCCGGAGCGCACCCCATCCTCCACCGAGTTCCAATAATGTTGGTTGGGCTTTCCTGTGCCCCAACACTCCACCGTTGCACTACTATAACGCCTTGGATTCCCAGTTCCGGACTTATCCTACCGGCCCCTGAGTTCATCATCCATATTCAACCCATGCAATGTGGAGAGGATAAATCACGTAATAAGGTAGCATTTTCTGCCCGTCGAAACGAAAAAATGGTTAGCACTTAAATACGACCTCTGATCCGGGTGAGAGTTTTGTTGGTCCTTATATACTAACCACATGTAAAGGGGTCTCACTCTTGCCTCATCGTCATCTTTTTCTCATCTCTTTCCCCTGCCTCGGACCCCTTTACTAGCCACAATATTAACTCTTTTCTCATCTTTCTTATCTTTTTCATCTTCATCTCATTTATTCGATTTGATTTTGAGACATAGTTTTGATGCAATATATAAATATATATGAGACAGCAATATACAGTTTATATTTAATATAACTATATTTATGTTCAAGAGAATAGCTTGTCGTCAGGAGTGTAGAAAAGATCAGCGTTGACGGAATAGAAATCAGATACTCCTGCATGCATCAGTTCTTTTTCTGCAATTATTTGATAGACACAAATAATACGTAAATAAATACTTAATTGCTTTTGGTGTTAATAGGTGTACATAAATTAGTTGGTTTTCTTTTGTTAGCCGATTTGATTTTAATAACATTTTTTCGGGTCCTCCGTTAAGTTGGTACTCCCCAACCATGGTTGTTCTACGGTCTACTGGCTTTAGAGTCGAAATTGTCGAAACCTGCGTTTTAAGGCACAAAAATAAAATACTACCCATACTCGCATTTTACTAAGTTTATCAAGTTTTATTCACGCAAATATGCTTACTTGATTTTATTTAATCGCGTACGCATTTATTTACTCGTTTGAATAAACTCGGTGTAGTTTATTTTAATTATTCAACCACGATAAAGTTATTTTTAATGCCACAGACTGTTTGCCTAATTTATTGGGTTCTACAGATGATTTATTTATTTTAAAAAGTCTCATATCAATATTTTATACATTTTCCTATTTTTATTTTAGACCGGTGTATTTACTGTTTTTTACCTGCACAGGGTTTAAAAATTTATTTTTCTGGCGATGTAATATCCCGCATATCGGTAAGAGAGAAACTTGTTTGGAAGAGAAAAATTAAATTAAATTTAAGGATTCTGTTAGAATTGGGAATTTGGGCCTCACCAAGCTAAGGGTCTGTCTTTGGCCGCCATGAAGTGGGCCATTATGGGGAGGCGCCTAAGGCCCATGGCCCAAGCCCTTTTTCCTCCTAAAACCATAGACAACCACCTCACATCTTGTAGCACAGATCGTAGCGCCGCCCTGTGCATCGTAGCGCCGCTGTACTGTAGCACGCCCCATACACCCTTCATCCTGCTGCCATTGGCCAAAAGGAAGAGGAGAAAGGGATTCGGCAAGAGAAGAAAGGAGAAAGGAAGAGAAGAGAAGGATCTTCTTCGGGTGTTTGATCAGCGTCTTCCTAGGGTTCTACAAGGGTAACGAATACCGATCCTCGTCGCTTGATTAGTGGTAGATGCGATTTGGTTCATATTTGATTAGATCGAACTGCTGCGTTCAGAAAATCAATTCTGTCCAGAATGTTGCGGGTCTGTTTCGTGGTTTTAGAGGCCGAATCTGAGATGATCATCTCCTGGAGTTATGTAGGTCTTGTTCTTAGCTTTCGTTGGCCGCCAAGATCACCTCATTCCGACTTTCGAGTCAAAAGTTATGATAGATTTATTATCTGCTGTCCAGAATCCTGACGAGAAATAGCAGTCTCTGTATAGGTTGATTTATGGCCTAGTTAGATGGTGATTCAGAGGTCTTGCCCATAACAAATTTTGAAGGAGATATCACTAGCTTTCAGGATTGATAAAGAACACCTCATTTGGATTTATAGATCAAAAGTTATGCACTTTTTTTTGTGACTGTCCAGATTGTATGTCATCTGTCCAGTTTGTATGTCGCTTTCTATCTTTAATTTTGACCTGTGTGCCACTTTTTGTTAAAGACAATATATGAATGTCGTACAACTAAGTTATTGTAGATAATTCGATAACCTTTTCAGATTGATAAAGAATGTTCAATTTGGAGTTGTACAACAAAAGTTATGGATATTTTATTTTAGCCGATATTTCTGTCAATTAATTCATCAATGATTTGAGCCAAATGGGCCAAATTTTATTAGAGGCAAAATCTGAACTTTTGCCCAACTAGAGTATTGTAGATATGTCAGTTAAGAATCCATGGAAATTGGTCTCACCTCATTCCGAGTTCCAGACCAATAGATATGTCAATTACCGTGTTGCTGTCCGAATTGTTATGTCGAAATTGTTGATTTCATTTTAAGTTTTGTATTAATGACTAGAGTCATCGTGGAAGCGTGTTTAACGTCAATTAGTAGTGTTGGGTATATTATGTCCTTATTGAAATTATTTTACTTGTTTAGGAGGTGAAGCCTCGGGTTTAGGAGTATCACCTTTGCCGACTAACGCGTCAGATCGCGAAGGCAAGTACATTGCCACCCTTAATGATTGTGATTGATGAATGTTTATATGGTCATCTTTGTGATTTGGTATGATACGAGAGAAGATGGATTGTCTATGTTCTTTCATATGTGTTGAATCCATGTTTTGTTATCATGTCTTTCAATATTCAGTATTTCATTCTATGCATTCATTATGCATGTTTCCTCCACGAAAGTGGATTGCAAGTCCCACCATTCGGTGTGGGCGGTGTTGGACATTGTCATGTCCGCCCACGGAGTGGATTTGAAAGACCCATTAATTCCGAATGGGCATGTAAGACCCATTAACTCCAAGATGGGCAATGTTGGACACCGTATGAAACGTTCTTCATACGGAAGTGGATCCCGCATTTTTGTTAAGATGCGGGCTTGAGTGAACACCGACGGTGTTTCACCGCTATACCAGATATGCATGTGTGCATCCATTCCTTTGATTTTGAGCATTCATATCATGTCTTCATATGTAGTCGGCCAGATGTGATCGAACCCGATGATGAGATTGTCTTATTCATATTGAATGATTATCATATTGATATATGTACTTGCCGAGTCATGGACTCACTCTTGCGTTGTTTGTTTATTTTAGGTAACCCCGATGTTGGCTCACTTGGGAGGAGTAGACACGCACTACTCGCTCACATCACCCTATTCATGTTCAAGATTAAATTTAGTTCTATCTTACATTCGTTAATGATGAATCGTAATAATTAAATTATAATTGGTGAAGGAAGGATACCTTCTCCACATTGAGGTTGATTTATTACTGCATATGAACTTTCATTATCAACGAACTGAAATAAATAGTTTAGATGGTGAAGGAAGGATAACTTCATCATGTCCTGGTTGTTTTGATACTATCATTAGTTGATTTTTTTCAAATTCTCCCGCAATATGGATGTATGTTAGATGTTTTAGGTGACATCTTGGCTTCCGAATAGCCAGGGTGTTACAGGCGATTTGACTGGAACTCGTAGGTAATGCATTAAATTATTTATCCAACACAATGGAAATTTTATTAGATTTCTTTTACCTCATTTTCCCCGCTTTTAATTTTTCTATCTGCCGATCTACTATTAAACATTCGGATTCGGTCTAAAAATCCCTATTTCTGGTGATTCGTCTAAAACTTGCAGGTATGCTATGTACGTGTTCTCTTTACCTATTTTAAAATCCCACAAAAAATTTCTACACATTTTTCTTCTTATTTTCTTTCTTTTCTTTTCTTTTCTTTTCTTACTTCACTTTCTTGCCCATCTTCTCTCTCCTACCCTATTCTTTCACTTGGTTCAGCCAAAACTTTGCTGGCCACACACTCTTTGCTAATACTTTAGGGTGTGTTTGGTTGGTGGAATAAGGTTGAATGGGATAGGATGGTGCAGGTAGGATGGGATCGTTCTGGATGAGATGGTATAGACAGTGTATTTGGTTGGTTGTATGGGATGGTACAAGATTGTGTTTGGTTGGTTATATGAGATGATACACGAATTGAGTTTACAAATTGATTTTAATTTAAATTCAAGTTTGGAAATAATTTTGCACACTACAATGTCTTCTTTTTATTTTTTTTGTTTCCGGGAGCTTCGTTGCGTGAGCGCGAGAGCCAGCGTAAAACGCTGAACCACGTGGTTCAACTTTTTTTTTTGTCGAATGGAATTGATGAACCACGAAAGTCCTGTTTTGGCCCGATCTTTCGATGAAAAAGTATGTTCGGTAGTAGTCGCTCAGCTCTCACGATCCTAGCTACAAACTCGCAAGGTTCGAAACCACGCAATCGCTGAACTGCTAGACAAGTCGTTATCAACGTGCACGAATACCCGATTGACCTGATCGTGAAGATCGATTCCTGCATACACCGAAGAAGCACGCAAGAACAAGATAAATAACAATCTGAAATTGCGAATAAAAATTGAAATTATATTGATAAGTGGGGTTCCGAAAAACAATGTTGCTGTTGATCTCGCCGACCAAGAGGATAAAGAATAAAATATCAAAGCTAAACTTCAATCAACAAAACCCAAAGAACAAAAGGGGATGGCGACCACTATGTATAGGAGGAAGAGGGAGGGGTGGTGGTACTGTTCATGCATGAACAGTAACTATGTGAACAATACGGGCCCTAGGGTTTCTATCTGAATTACAAAGCTCGCGGCCCAAATAGGTGACGCAGCACCTTCTTTAGATGATTGCGGCGTGTACAAAAGGAATTTGGAGGTGGGGCTAGATCCGTTTGAAAGAGGATGAGATAAAATTTCAATCAAGTACTTGTGGACCTCAAACGGAGTTCGTATGTGAAAGTTATACACGTTTGAAGTCAGGGCTGTCTCCGAAGGCCGAACTTGATTCGAGAACGTGTCCAACTTGAACTCTTGCTTGGCTTGGACATAAAGTGACGTAAAAATCTTCTTTGTACTATGACGTGGAGTAGCGGTCATATCTGGAGGGCTGATGTTCTCATCGTCCTCCCCTTCTTGCATTTGAGTCGTCCTCGACTCAAGCTCATCCTCCCGCGGCAAGAAAAGCTTTAAAACTTGTAGCAACGCATTCTCATCTTTTTGCAAAATGTCAAAATGTTTGCAACAGTAGGTGGCAAAGAAATAGAGAAAACTTTAAAAATTAAAGGTGATTGTGCATGCATCAAATCAACAAAAATACCGTTTCTCCTAGTATTCAGTGTGCAACTCAATTTGCATGTATAAGTGAAGTATATAGTAGAGTTATTCATCACACAAGAATTGTTTTTCAAAACAATAAGCTTCAATTCATTTATGTGATCACAAGTTATGCATATTTGATATACCAGAAATTGATTATCTACACCATAATCTTCAATTACTTTAAAATAGTAGGTGTAGGTGCTAGAAAGAGAATTTATAAATGAAATTTTAGAAACTATCTCCATAACACATTCCAAACTAACGGACTCATTAAGCATACTATAACATAATGCATCAGCAGGGGATATTCTATCAAGTATTTCCTTATGTGTAATTAATTCGACATGTGCAAAATTATGTGAATTCAAATAGCACATGGTTCGTTCAAGTCAACACAAGGAATATTAAAAGATTACACTATAGCAGGTATATACTTACAAAGTTGTTCTATGTCTTGTTGTAGCACCAAATCAATGCCTTTGTCATTATCGCCCTCATCAGATACTGTAGGTACCTCAAATTTCTCCTCCAATGACATAAGATACGCTAGATCCTCCTTCATCTCTTCAAGCGTCTTGATGGCATCTGTAGATAGAGTAGGAGCCAAAACAATATCAGCATTTGCAGTTACCTTAGGTTGCACCTTGCTTGTGACCGTGGGTGGTGGAGGTACAAAATTACGTTGTAATTTTTTCTTTATCTTCTCCCATATGTATAACTCAAGATTCAACCACCAATGTTGAACATCACCGATCAGCGCCATCTTTGCCATGCTCATCTTCTCATAAGGATCAAGGTCCTACCTTTCAAAGTAGCTTTCCAGCATATTAACCCATAGAAAGTAGTCCGATGACATACTCTCAGCGGTGAGTGGCAATATGTATGCAGGTAGTTGTTTTCCTTTGAGTTCAAATCTGCCTGCGATGACATCGTAATCTACCAACTTCAACCAACCTGTCATTGTTAGTAGAAAACAAAGAACAAATAACAGTGTATATGTTCTTATCAACTACTAGGATCTGGAGGCTCAAATCAAGTCACACTCAAGCTTATACCAAGTTCTTATAAGTTCTTACCAATGCAGCAAGGAAGTGGTACAACCAGTGGCTGGTTCATGATACTCTCACTTGCGATTAGCTCAACCATTGCTAGGAAAGACACCTGCTGAGTTAGTAGGGAGTGGAGCTCGGAAGACTTCAATATGGTAGCAAAGATCATCAACAATCAAATCAGTTAATGCAATTTGAAATATTGTTTAAAGTACTAGTCAATGTTGCTGATCCTAACCTAATCACAGCTAGATAATCAAAGCTCTATGTAGAGAAGTGTATGTACGCACACGCAACGATCAATGTGACTTGATGTAAGCAAGGAAAAACCTCCAAACAAGTGCTAGGAGAGACGCTAGCCAACTACTCAAATTTATTTCCAAGGGCACAAGATTGTTTGCGTGATGTAGAGCACAAAAATAGAATAACATGCAACATAAACAACCCTCTATATTGAGCAGAAACAATAGCTAGTCTCAAACGATGAAAAGACAAAGTTTTATATAGCCTATATATAATCTTTTGAAAGGTTTCGACGAGATCTACAACTTTTCAGTTCAGGCGAAGCCCAAATTCCGTAAGGAAGACTGAAAGAAACGACAAAAATAGAAACCGAAAACTTGCGAGGTGAATTCGGGGCCGAATATGGCCGATTTTGGGGCACCTAGAGGGAGACTAGTGGCTTACATGGAAAGGATGCGCCTTGTCATTAGCTTTGAAACGAGCACAAGAGTGTCCAAAACGGACACCATATGCAAAAGTTATGCCCGTTTTACTGAATGTGTCTCAGAAACGAAATCCTCCTCGGACTCGAAACCGACTTGGATTCAATCTTGAAACTGTTATATCTTTTTGATTTCGGTGGGCCAAACTTGCTGAATTTTTTTTTTTATGAAAACTTGTGGCTATATGTAGAAGGTCTTCACCAATTTTTATACGTTTTTCTTTTCTTTTTCTTTTTTTCTCTACTGCGGCTTTTGTTCTTGCGGTTGCCTCTTTCTTCTTCTACTATCTGGTCAGCCCTAGAGTTTGCCGCAAGTCGTAAATAACATCAACTCTCCCAAAAGATCATAGCAATCATCTTGTTTTTTTTTTGGATTAACATCATCACAAATTTTCTATTTTTGGTGCGGATTAGAGGAGTTCTAACCCACGAATTTCTGTTTTAGATGCAAAAACTAAGAACCCTAAAAGAATGATCAAGCGACGCAAAGGAAAACACGAGATGCAAACTAGACAACGATGAACTAGACTCCAACTAAATTAGAATTCAGCAACTAGACACCACGATGCAACCAAAAATTCAACAAGCAAAATACTGATAAGAAAATTGCAAAGGCTCAGATTGGATCGGTATGGATGATAGATGCAAATTTTTTTGGGCAATTTTCTGGACTCTAGGTACGAAAAATGAATCTACTACTAATGGTATTGATTTATCATCGAAGAACTGTAGCTCTAATACCACTTGATGAACCACGAAGGTCCTGTTTTGGCCCGATCTTTTGATTAAAAGGTATGTTTGGTAATAGTCGCTCAACTCTCACAATCCCAGCTACGAACTCGTAAGGTTTGAAACCACGCAATCGATGAACTGCTCGACAAGTCATTATCAACCGTGCACGAATGCCCGGTTGACCTGATCGCGAAGATCGATTCCTGCATACACCGAAGAAGCACGCAAAAACAAGATAAATAACAATCTGAGATTGCGAATAGGAATTAAAATTGTATTGATAAGTGGGGTTCCAAAGAACAATATCACTGTTGATCTCGCCAACTAAGAGGACAAAAAAATAAAGTAGCAAAGCTAAACTTCAATCAACAAAACTCAAAAAACTAAAAGGTATGACAACCACTACATATAGGAGGAAGAGGGAGGGGTGGTGGTACTGTTCACACATGAACAGTAACCTCGTGAACAGTACGGGCCATAGGGTTTCTTTTTGAATTATAAGGCCCACGGCCTCATCAGGAATGGCACAAAATAAAAATAGAATATTCCTTCACATATAACCATCTCATCTCATATCATTTGGTACCATTCATTCAACCAAACACAAGAATAACCTTATATTCTGAATGAAACTATCCCGTTTAACCTCGTACCACGAACCAAACCAAACGGACCTTTAATCCACTCTCTCCTTCTCATTACCACTCACCGCCGACACACTCGAGGCTCATCTTCTTCTTTGCATTTCTCTTCACTTCGTTTCTTCCTCCAATCTCTCTCTCTTATCTCTTTGTTTCTCTCTCCAATTTATCCTCTCATTTCAGCCAAATGCACCCAGGTGGCTTGCTCCTCCCCCATTCTCTCTTTCTATTCCCCACTCTCTCTCTCTCTAACCCCTGATTTCTTCTCTCTTCCTCTCTTATGGATTTCTTCCTCCTGGGATTTCTTGCTCTCTCCCCCAATTCGGCCGCATGAACATCCCCTGGCTCATCCTTCGTTTATTCTTCCTCAATCCATTTCGTACTCTCTCGCTCTCTCTCATTCCTCCATTTCTTCCACTCCATTTCTCTCTTGGTGATATGCTCCAGCCGGAGTTCCTCTTGCTTGGCTTCCCACGTGCCCCGGCTTGCCGGCACTACCGCCCGCGCACGCGCGGTGGCGGCTCGCCCCCGCGTCGTCTCCCCTGGCGCCTCCGCCTCGAGCGCCGGTGTCGCCTACCTCCGTCGCCTCGCACCCGTGTCCCTGCGCCGCCGCCACGCTCCCTGGCTGCCCGGCTGGTCTCCCCCTCTGGAGTTCGGCTTGGCCCGGTGCTGCGCTGGCCATCGGCCCGCCGCTGCTCGCCTCCTAGCCCGGGCCACCTCCCGTATGGCTCGGTTCTGCCCCCCTGGTGCTGCCGTGCCGACCGGCTCGGCCTCCGGTTGGAACTCCTCCCCCTCCTACCTCCGCCTGCTGGCGCCGCATCCCCCAGGACGCCACCGACCCGTGCCGCTTGCGCCACCAAGGCTCGGTCTGGCCACTTAGGCCGTCGGTTTGGTGGCACTGATTCGGCTTAATACCCCAAGATATCTTCCCCCTTTTTAATTTCTTTAGTTACTGGTATTGAATCATTCACTGTCTTAGTTGCATTCTTTTCTTGCTTAGTCTTGATTCTTTTATTTTTGTGGGCTGATGCTTGTTGGTTCCCATGTATGCATGTGTATGGTGAGGTGGAAATTGAGATGGAGCTACTACTGCCATGGTTGCCGCGTACTGAGGTAATGATGCTACTCCGCCCTCTACTCTCTCTGCTCCCTGCCCCATAATGCTCTGTGATGAACTCTGAAAGATGCTCTGAGAGCTAAAGTTGAATGTACTTTGTGATATGTTACATGTGTATGTGTAGTGCAACTGAGGTATACTAGTGTTACCTTGTGTTGGGTTTTGGGGTGGGGGAAGGGGATGGCAGTGCCAGTCTCGTGCTGGTGCTCTCCTCTTCTCCCTTGTTGTGGGATTGCAAGCTGTGAAGAGTAGATGCTAAGCTTGCCCTGGGGTCTCATTTCTCCTGGTTGTTTGGCTGGCTCTGAGTTCTTGTTTGCCTTCTGTTGAGAAGAAAGAGATAGAGGTGACTTTGTGGCTTTGAGGGAGGCAGTGAGGGGCTGGGGGCTTTATCAAAAGGGGATGGCTCGGCCGCCCTTATCTGTTGCCTGTGCAAATCCTTTTTACTAGAATTCCTATTCACTTTTACCACGATCCTATCCTTAGAGGCTCTACTGTAAAATGGGAAGAAACTGAATGCTTGCTGGGCTCATGACTGGAGCTTTTGTGGTGACATTTGCGAGACCCTATGATGCTCTGACTGAGGGTATGGTTTATGGGGGATGTATTGAGGGATTTTATTAGGGTTGTGGTAATCTGGTAAATATGGGTGTTGGATTTTAACTGCCGGGGGATGAAACCCAAAGAAGTGACAGGTGCCGAATGATCTCGGGTGGCCTGGGTATCTTGACTATCAAGGGGCCGACTGCTCAGGTCATTCCGGGTGTCCTACTGCACTATTGGGAATCTGACGGCAATCTATTGTATTTCAACTAATAATTACCGCATCTGGTTTTTGGTAACTATTTCTGAGTTTTTGATTGCGCAAATTGAAAAGGTGGAAGATAGTTGGATGAAATGGCAAGGAGGGATTCAGTGAAATGAATGCAAGACCATGAATTGTAATTCCATTAATTGTTGTAATTTACCTCTTTATTGGTTATAAACAATTTTTTGTAATTTACATTGCAATTAGCTATAGAATGAATCTTGTATCACTGTTGGATTGTAATATACATATCAAGTCTGTTTTGTATATGGACTGTTGCAAGGCCTTCAAGGTTGTAACATATACATGTTCTCTGATGTATGGTATTGGTGTATGCAGTTTGAGTTTATGCTAGTGTTTTGATTACGATTGCAATGGACTTCTTCGGCATAAGTGTCTGCTATAATGATATTGAGGTTTGGTTACCACAATTCATATTGTCACTTATGTTGGTTATGCATTGGATAAGAACTGGTGTCATGTTTTGCTTTTAGTTTGATGGGTTTTTATTTAAGGCTAATTATTGATTACTGTTGGTTAGTTTAATCTAATTATGCGGATTATTGTTAGTTTGGCTTGGTCTAATTATGCGGATTCTCACATTTTACATATGCATTCCTACTCCATCCCTATGTTTTTACGGTCCTTTGTTTTTTCTGTGTTCCATAGCCCTTTTATTATCTGTTAGCAAATGTTAGCAAACGCCTGTTCACATGTCTGCTTCTCCATCTTCTCATACATGCTTTCACATGGCTGCCTTTCTATCTTCCCACGCATGCATGAATGCATGCACAGCATGTCTCTCCATCTCCCACGCATGCATGAAAGCATGCACAGCATGTCTCCTTGGTCTTCTAGTCTCTTCATTTCTCTCTTGTATTCACACTCATATATGTGTAGCTAGTGCTATATATATACTTGTAAGATGTAACTTCTTTCATCAAGCAATATATACGTGAAGTATTTCACGTTATCATGGTATCAAGAGGGTTCATCTCCTGTGCCTTTTCGCTTCCGCTCCACAAACCTTGAACTCCACCACCAACAACCATGTCCGGCGTCGCCGCCGCCGATCGCGACCGTGAAGCCGCCGCGACGCGAACGCCGGCGACCGCGAACGCGGCCACCGCTACACGCGAGAGCGAGCGCCGGCAGCGCCGCCGCCGCTCGAACGCGAACTTGTCGCCGCTCTCGAGCGTGAAACCCTCACTACCGCCGCCGACACTGCTACTTGGGCCGCCACCGATGCGGACCGCACTGCTCGTGCCGCCGCCCTCGACCGTGAGCGCGAGGCCGCAGCTGCACTGGAACGTGCAGCAGCCGAGGCTCGGGATCGCCTCCGCGACGACCACTTCGTCCACGACGATGCCGATCATTACGAAGCCGCCCTCATCACCAACCTGCACGCTCAAGCTGCGGGAGTTCAGAACATCCGGGCCCTTATTCCCGTTGTTCTTGATCTTCTCTCGCCACAATACAACAAGTGGCGTGACCTCATGCTCCTCGTCTGCGTCCGCTTCTCCCTCTCTGATCACGTTTTGCGCGACGCCACCTTCCCTGATGTTCCCTCGTGGCACCGCATGGATTGCGTGGTCCTCTCATGGATCTACGACACGATCTCCACCGAGCTCATGGAGATCGCTCGCGCGCGCAAAGACAACAAAGGCAGCGCCTCGCGTGGGTCGGCATCGAGCAACAATTCCTCGGCAACCGCGAGACTCGTGCTCTTTATCTCGATGCCGAGTTTCATAACCTTGTTCAAGGGGACTTGTCGATCTCCGACTACTGCCGCAAGATGAAGGGTAAGGCGGATGCCCTCGCTGATCTCGGCGAAGTCATTCACGACAGAACCCTCGTCCTGAATGTTCTTCGTGGATTAAACGAGCGGTTCCAGTACATGTCGGCCCTTCTCAAACGGCAGCGGCCCTTCCCCACATTCATCGAGGTACGCTCCGATCTGCTCCTTGAAGAACTCACCATAGCGCCGACATCCTCCTCGACACCGTCGACAGCTCTTCTCGCCGCCAAGGGCACCTCTGCCCCAAAGGGATCTCCATCGGCGGAGCTCTTCACCCACCGGCCGTCCGCCTAACCTCGCTCGACCACCGGGGCTCGGGCTCGGACGTCGCTGCCGCGTGGGAACGGCAGCGGCCGCTCCTCCGCCGGTGCCGCCCGTGGCGCTTCGTTCTACAATCCATGGACCGGTCCATCCGGATGTGGCCCGGCCAAGGACGTCCACCTTCGACGGGTGGCCCGCAGCAGCGTCACCAGCCAGGGCCGCCGCAGCAGCCGCTACGGCCACCGCACTGCGTTGCTAGTCTCCCGATCGCACTCGGTGCAGTTGCGTCGGGGCCATACAAAGATCGCCCATACGCACCACACCTCGCCCACAGCCGGACAACCGGTGGGTTTGCGTTCGGCGCACCCCAACTGGCGCCCCCGCCAGCGCCTATACAACCTCCTTCGCCATGGCCTCCGTGGACTGGTGGCTCCTGGGATCAGCAATCCCTGGCAAATGCATTCAGCACCATGACTATCACTCCACCAGCCTCCACTGAGTGGGTCATGGACTCCGGCGCCTCCTCTCATATGACGCCAGACACCGGTAACATCTCTTTGTTCCGTTCCCCCTATACTTCCTTCCCTTCATCTATCATTGTTGGTAACGGTTCCACATCGCTCATTACTTCCACCGTGATACTGCTTTTACTCGGCCTTTTTATCTTAATAATGTTCTAGTTGCCTCTGACATTATTAAATCTCTTATTTTTGTTCGCCAATTCACCACTGACAACTCTTGCTCTGTGGAATTTGATCCTTTTGGTCTTTCGTGAAGGATCTCGTGACCGGACCGTAATCAAGTGTGCAATAGTTTCGCCCGCTCTATTCGTTTCACCTCCCGGCATCCTCTTCATCCAACTGCACCTTCCTTGCCGGCGCCCCGGCCTCCTTGTGGCATCGCCGCCTTGGTCATCCCTCCTCTGAAGCCCTATCTAGTTTTTCTAGTACTTCCGCCATTACTTGTAATACTAAGTTGTCATGTGATACCCTTTGTCATGCCTGTCAACTTGGTCGCCACATACGTTTACCGTTTGCTAGTTCCTCTTCTCGAGCATCTCATGTTTTTGACCTAATTCACTGTGATCTGTGGACGTCTCCTGTAATGAGCGTCTCTGGTTATAAGTATTACCTTGTCATTCTCGATGATTGTTCTCATTTTACTTGGACTTTTCCTCTTCGTCTAAAATCCGAGACTTTTCCTACTCTAGCAAATTTCTTTTCTTTTGTAACCACCCAGTTCCAGCGTACCATCAAGATTGTTCAGTGCGACAACGGTCGTGAATTTGATAATTCTTCGACCCGCACCTTCTTACTCACCCATGGCGTTACCCTTCGTATGTCTTGCCCATACACGTCTCAACAAAACGGTCGAGCTGAACGTATTCTCCAATCCCTAAATAATTCTGTTCGCTCCCTCTTGTTTCAGGCGTCCCTTCCCCCTTCTTATTGGGTCGACGCTTTACACAATGCCACATACCTTCGCAACCGTCTTCCCTCAAAAACCCTAAACATGGCCACACCCTACTTTGCTCTCTATGGTGTCCATCCCACCTACAACCATCTTCGGGTGTTTGGATGCGCCTGCTACCCTAACTTGTCTGCCACCGCTCCTCACAAACTCTCCCCTCGCTCTACCTTGTGTATCTTCCTTGGCTATTCCTCCGATCACAAAGGTTACCGGTGTCTTGACCCTTTATCCAACAGGGTCATCATCTCCCGACACGTCACATTCGACGAGTGAAAGATCTAGACCCGCCATTATGTGGTAATAGAGTTTTGGTGATTAATGATAAATCTAATTAGGAGACTAACACTTTTATTGATATACATATTGTGTAGTCTTATTTGGATATAAAGGTGAAAATCATGAAGGCATGCAAGTGATTAAGTGATTAATGACAAATGCACTTGTGAGACTAACACTCCTATTGTTATATCAAGTTTAGTCTCACTTGGATATAAAAGCAAAATCCAAACATGTATGTATTCATAAATGACAATCTATTTGTGAGACTAACAATTCTATTGATTATCTATTGCTTAGTCTCGTTTGGATATAAAGATGAAAATACAAGAGGTATGCATTCTACTTCTTCTTATTATATCTTGTTGCATTCTTCTGATCCAAAATATAGGTTAAACTCCACCAAAAGGTTAACTTGGATATGTGCATATGTTTCCATTACACATTTGTGTATGCACACATTTAGGGGGAGTTCATTCTATATTTTGTGGTTTCATTAGTATTGATCCATATTCTCTTTCCACATATATTAAGGATCTTTACTTTGAAATATATCCTTGAATATATTTAACTTGTGTAGTTAATATATTCATATGAGTATATACAACTTGTGTAGTTTGTATACACTCATATTTAGTATATACAACTTGTGTAGTTCATATATACTTGTAATATATATAACTTGTGTAGTTTATATATACTCATGACCTTGTTGTTTCAGTAGTATTGATCTTTGTGATCTACTTTGAAACATAACTCTTGAGTATATATATAACTTCGTGTTTATATATACTCATACCAATTATATTCAATTATTTGCAAATTGTGTTGTGGGACTAATGTGTGTGCTAAGATGTTTTCAAGGCTTAGTCCCGGAGTTTGAATGATGACATGAAAAGGAAATGCAAAGGTGATAAAAGATTGACATGATTCAAGACAAAGGGGTCATGCATTGCATTTCGAAAAGCTTCGAAATGCGGTAGTACCGGCGTTAGATATGCTGGTAGTACCGCACCATGGATGTACCGATTTACATGCGGTATGAAAATTTCAGAGCATTGCTTTTGGACTTGGTTTGCTCGAGGTGGAGCGGTAGTACGGAGTTCATGTGGCGGAACTATCACAGCGTGTATGACCGCAAATATGTTGGCGGTATGTAAATTCCAGAGAAGGTATTTTCAGATTTCTCGAGCCTCTAGAAATCGGTAGTACCGCATCTGAGAAACGATATTACCGGAGAGCGGTATTACCGGATGCTAGTTGGCGGTAATACCGCACCTTCAGTAATGGCTTGTTCAAAAGCATTTATGCAGGTATATCTTGTTAATTAATGTTAATGACATTGTGGGACTAACATTTTCCATGAGTTGGATAAATAGGTTATGTTCCAGGTGATGAAGACTTTGATGACATCATGAGTTGATTGTCATCAAGTCAAGGTTCAAGAAGATGATGCATCATGTGTTGATGCATATCAAGATCTCAAGAAGAGATGATCATGAGTTGATCATCAAGTCAAGAGAAGACTCATCATGTGTTGAGTGAGGATGCATCATGGGTTGATGCATATCAAGACGATGACCCGGACTTGAAGTAAAGATGTGCGTCATCAAGCTTCAAGAAGATGGTCAAGGCAAAGGTATGACTAGCTAGGGCTAAGGATGTGTTCCTAGTCTTTTATCGGTCTTGGTGTTTGGTTGGAAGACCGGATTGCTAGTATAGGTTGCCGTACTATTAAGAGGGGTCTTGTCTAGTAGCTTGAGTTAGTCATGTGTTGATAGCTCATTGTGTTTGCTCTAGCTCAACTTAACATGTTGCCTATATTTGCGAATGTGTTTTGCAAATAGTTGAGGCTCATGGATAATTCTTGTAGCATGTGACTGTACTTTGCAAATGTGTTTTGCAAACGGTTGAAGTCCATGTACCTACTCCTTGTAGCATGATCTAAGTTTGCAAATATGTTTTGCAAATTGTTGGGATTCATGTATTTTCCCTTGGCATGGTCTAAGATTGCTTGTTGCTAACTCTTTGGACTTAGACCATGGTAGTGACTCTTTGAAGTTGTGCTTTTTGATTTGATAAAATGTGTTTGAGATCAAATCAAATAGGTGGGTTGAGTAGCCCACTGAATAAGCTTTCAATAGAGTCCAAGATCACTCAATTCCGACATCGGAGTCAAAAGTTATGACCTTTTTACCGAGTGTCGTCGTCAGGCTGAAAATTGGGCTGCGGTAGTACTGCCCGTATAATCGCGGTAGTACCGCATGAGGCGGTAGTACCGCTCAGATAATCATGTAGTACCGCACCAAGGTCGTGAACGGCTAGTTTTTGCTGATTTCAGCTCCCAACGGCTAGTTTTTGTTGTGGGGCTATAAATACCCTTGGCCGGTTGAGAGACAACCTTTGGCATCCCATTGAGTTCCTTTGAGCTAAGAGCAAGCCCTCTACTCCCATTTGTGCATGTGTTGCACTTAGTGAGGTTTGAGAGGCAAATCCTATTGCATGTGTTGCATTAGGTGGTGGATTTAGTATCCACGAGAGCTTTGACACTTGATTGGTTCAAGTGAAAGTTGAGACTTGTTACTCTTGGTGTTTGCCAACACCTAGACGGCGTGGAGGCGTCGTGGCGTGGTGATCTTCTCAAGTGAAGCTTGTGAGAAGACCCGGGCTTTTGTTAGTGGTTTGGTGCTCGCCATCTCCGGAGTGGAGTAAGAGCAACCCTAGTGGAGCGAGGTGTTTGATACCTCGGAGGAAGGCTCAATTGGTGGAGCCTGCCCAATTGGTTTGGGTTTCTCAACGTGGATTATGGGAGACCGGCAAGTCTCCACCACCACGGTAAAACATCATTGTGTCTCGTGTGCTTCTTGTGATTAGCTTTCATATGCTTTACTTTGTGCAATTTACATTCATTGTATAATTGCCTATTCATTTGTATGATTGCTATCGTATATGTGCTTGATTGATCATATCATTAGTTGATAGCCTACAAGTCTTTGCTAAATTGCTCTATTTATTATTGATTTGTATTTTTGGTGCACCTAGTTGTTTATGCGTTAATTGTGCTAAACCGAATTGATACTTAGCTTCCGCATTTGAAATCTGTTTTAGCGCATAGAAGTTTTTAATTGACTATTCACCCCCCCTCTAGTCGGCCTCCTCGATCTTACAAGTGGTATCAGAGCATGGTCTCTCATTTATTAGACTTAACCGTCTAGAGAGTAAAGGATAGCGACTAGTGATATTATGCACCTAGGTGAAGCACCACAATTTAATGGCACAAATTATGCACATTGGAAAATCCGCATGTCATATTATTTTAAGGCCATGGGCCTAAATATATGGCGGATTGTAGATGTAGGCTTTTCTCCTCCATTGGATAGTCTTGATCCAACAATTGTGGAAGAGAAATGCTTACATCTCGACGCTCAAGCAATTAACGCTTTATTTAGTGCTTTGAGTGTAGATGTGTTTGATGCCATATGCGATCACAAGAACATTCATGAGATGTAGACCCATCTTCAAGAATATTATGAAAGGTCCACTTCCACAAGTAATGATCGCATAGAAGAATGGACGTCGGAAAAGAATGCTCAATCTCAAACTCCGACGATAATGAGTCCACAAGCACCTCCACAAATGAGGATGACATACAAGAATGGATGTCGGAGAAGAATGCTCAACTTCTAGCTCCGACAATGATCAAACATCAACTCCATCAACATCGCTCATTGCTTTATGTCTAAAGGTAAAAATGAGGTAAATAATTATGAGCCTTCATATGATGAATTGATGGAGATGCTAGAAGAATTAAATGAATATTTAGGAATGGAGAAATCTAAATTCAAAGTTTTGAAGAAAGAACATGTCTTACTTCAAAATAATTATGATGTTCTAAAAGATGAACATGAAAAGCTTCTCCTAAATGAATTTACTAGCTCCAAGGTGGATATAGGTGTAACATGTAATTTAATAGATGATTTGCCATGCATCGCTCCTAATTCTTGCAATTCATCTAAAATTGATATATCCACTTCATGCGATGATTTAATTGATATGCCTTGTAGCACTTGTGAAAATGCTTCTATTTCCTCTATGTCTTGTGAGACTAACCTTGTAGAGGAAAACAAAAAGCTCAAGGCCCAAGTCGCAAATTTGAAAAATGACTTGGATAGAAGCCACAAAGGGAAAGCCACTCTCGATGAAATATTGAGCAAACAAAGATGTTTGCAAGACAAGAATGGAATTGGCTTCACTCCCATGAAGAAAAGGGAGAATAGCAAGATGATACACAATCAAAGACACAACAAGAACATCAAGTGCTTTGATTGTCATAAAAAGGGTCACCTCTCCACCAAATACCCTAACAAGGAAGATTATAAGAGAGGACTTGGCTACATCGCCAAGAAGAAGGTGAAGAGCATCCCAAAGCAAAAAGGGAAGATATACACAAATATCAAATGCTTTGGATGTTATGAGAAGGGACACATCGCCTCGGTGTGTCCAAATCAAAAGGATGTCAAGCCAAGACATTCAATAAAGAGGCAAGACGGCAATGAGCAAGAAAAGAAGATATCAAGGGGAAGCAAAAGCCCTACTTGCTACAATTGCCGGGAGAAAGGACATTTTAGTAAGGAATGTCCTAAAGGTATCTCTCCTAAGCCTATTATTTATAATAATGATTATTTGCTTAGGAAGGATAGAAATGACAATGTGTTTGCTAGGAATGTTAGTTTACATAAAACTAATGCTAAGGCCATTTGGGTGTCCAAATCTATTGTGACTAACATTCATGGACCCAACCAAGTATTGGGTACCAAAAATGCGCTTAAATGATTAATAGGTACTTGGAGATGCATTGGGGGTTTGGCTCATTCATGAAGAAGTGAATTTCACCATATGCAAAATTGGAGCCAAGCTTGAGGATAATCAAGTCACATCATAAACCAATGCTATCTCAGTAACAAGTATTTACATTGAAGTATCTAGACCCTTTACCTTGTGTAGGTTGCATTTCATGAAAATCTTATAAAAGGGTTGTTCTTGCTCTTGTGCTAAATCTTGATTATTCAAATCTTGAGCAAGATTGAAGTGGCACATTAAGGGGGAGTGCTAAGTCATTTACATGTATATCACATCCCTATGTGTGCCCAAATTAATTAAGTGCTAATAATATTTTTCAAAATTAAGCCATTAAGCCAAAAGTCAAAATTTTAAAATTATTAGTATATCCTTTGAAAAATTAGTTACAAAATGTATACAAATGCATTTCAAATGTTTACCAAAGGATTTGGTTCAAGAAAAACATATTTTAAATGAAAATGAGTTTCTACCCAAAATTCTAGATCATAGAATCTTGTTTTTGACATAAACTAGATTTTTGTGTAAAATCTATTCTAAAAGGAATTTGACCTTTGTTCCAAAAGGAAAATCCTAGAGTTGGCTATTCTAATCATTTTTGGTATTCAAATGATTTCCAAAAGACCAACCTAGAAAAAGTTATTTGATTTCGAAACTCATCCAAAATATTAGTTTAACCATAAAGGTCACTTTCTAGCACTTAAGTGAGTTTAGCCATTTGAGCCTAAATTATTCACATGAATAGGTCCATGATGGTATTTATGACTCATACATGCAATTGGATGCTATAGATTTCATCAAATGCTCAATTTGGCTCTTTTTGTGAAAGTTTGCAAAAATACGATTTCATTTCCAAAAGCTAAAGCTTAATTCATAAAAACTATGTTTTTGAATTCTCTGAAATCTCCTCAATGCATAATGATCCTAAATGACATTTACTTAGTATAAAATCTGGGATCATTTGCACCATCTCAATTCTCAGTTCAATTCCCTGATCTATCCTCGAAGTTCCAGAATTATCGGAACTACCGGCTTTATCCTTGCGGTACTACCGGATCCCGGTACTACCGGCCTTTGTATGGCGGTACTTCCGATTATCCTGACAAAACAACCAATCTCAATTCTTTCAATTCTAAATCTATTGTGGTTGTTTCCCAAAGTTAATTTGATCGTGGTATCATTGCTAGCTACTCAAATACTTTTTGACTCTATATGCCATTTTGATCTCATTGTGATATATTTATCATTCAAATGGTATTCTTTCGAGTGGTAGCTCCTATTGATCTTCTTTGACCTCGGCATGAGAATCATATGTGTTTGATTCAAGTGGTATCCTTGTTTTTACAAGTGGTACTATTTTAAGTGATATCATCTTGTCCTTACAAGTGGTATTCTCAATTGATATCATCGCATTCTTCATGTTGTATCTTTTAAGTGGTATCTCTTGTTCTCATTCACAAGTGGTATCTAACTCTTTTCATACCGATCAATTCTTTGCTTACCAAGCTCTCCCGATACCTAATCACTTCTTATCCATGTGGTCTCTCCGATACTTCAAAATTCTTGATATTGTTTTTCAAGAGGTATCTTATCCAAGTGGTTTCTCTGATAATTCGATATCTTTTCAAGTCTTATCTCTTCAAGAGATATATCTCAATTGTATCAAGTGGTATCATTTTCTCTCAAAGTGGTTTTTCTCTCTATCTCTTCTCTCTATGCTTTCATTGAAGATCTTAAAAAGAGAAGTTCAAGCACGTTGAGATTGCAAGACTGTCGACGCGTGTTTTCCACAAGTGGTATCAACATATGGATTTACAAGTTTTATCTACAAGTGGCATCGTCGACTGTGAGTATCCAAGTAAAGCTTAAAGAATATCTTTCAACAAGTGGTATCTACAAGAAATCTCTACAAGTGGTATCTACTAGAATTGTTCAAGGATTACCTTACAAGTGGATACACATAAAGAAAATGAGGAGAATGCTTTTGTGTGTCAAAAGCTAAGAAGGAGATATTTGGACAAAGAATGCTTTTGTGTGTCAAAAGCAAAGATAAGTGGACTAAAAATCCTTTGTGTGTCAAAGGAGTAGAACCTTTGTGTAAGGGGAGTTTTCCTAAAATATTTTGAAAAGTTTTATTGAAAACCTTTAGTTTTAAAAATTGGTATACTAATATATAGGAAAACTAATTTGAAAAGACTCCCTTATGGTTTCGCTTTATTTTAGATCTTTTGATGTTTAATTGCCAATAAAGGGAAATTGATTTGGAGTTCATTTGGTGTTTATGCCAAAAGGAGAAAGTTGATTTGGATCAATTCATTTGGATTCTCTCTTGTGAGTTCACCCTATCTTATGTTTAGTCCAAAAGTGAGAGAATGCTTTTGGAGAACATAAAAAAAAATTTAGGGAGAATGTTCTCACCTTATATCTTGCGTAGATCATAAAAGGGGAGAATATTTCAATGATCAAAATCATATGAATTCTATTGCCTAGCTCATAAGTTTTACAAAGACTCTCATTTGCTTTAAGATTTGTTTTGGATTTTTGGTGTTTAATGCCAAAAGGGGGAGAATTTGTATGTATGAGCTACATTTGGATGTTCTTATTTGATATCTCTTGTGATGCCTTAAGTGGGAGAATTCTTTCTCCAACTTTATACATGCATAGAGTCATATACATGCATATAGTCAAATATGCTTTCTTTCTTATCATATGTTGACTTATATCCAAATGTTGCTATTAATGATGGATTTGTCATCAATCACCAAAAAAGGGGAGATGGAAAGATCTAGACCCGCCATTATGTGGTAATGGAGTTTTGGTGATTAATGATAAATCTAATTAGGAGACTAACACTTTTATTGATATACATATTGTGTAGTCTTATTTGGATATAAAGGTGAAAATCATGAAGGCATGCAAGTGATTAAGTGATTAATGACAATGCACTTGTGAGACTAACACTCCTATTGTTATATCAAGTTTAGTCTCGCTTGATATAAAAGCAAAAATCTAAACAGGTATGTATTCATAAATGACAATCTATTTGTGAGACTAACAATTCTATTGATTATCTATTGCTTAGTCTCGTTTGGATATAAAGATGAAAATACAAGAGGTATGCATTCTACTTCTTCTTATTATATCTTGTTGCATTCTCGGATCCAAAATATAGGTTAAACTCCACCAAAAGGTTAACTTGGATATGTGCATATGTTTCCATTACACATTTGTGTATGCACACATTTAGGGGAGTTCATTCTATATTTTGTGGTTTCATTAGTATTGATCCATATTCTCTTTCCACATATATTAAGGATCTTTACTTTGAAATATATCCTTGAATATATTTACCTTGTGTAGTTAATATATTCATATGAGTATATACAACTTGTGTAGTTTGTATACACTCATATTTAGTATATACAACTTGTGTAGTTCAGATATACTTGTAGTATATATAACTTGTGTAGTTTATATATACTCATGACCTTGTTGTTTCAGAGTATTGATCTTTGTGATCTACTTTGAAACATAACTCTTGAGTATATATATAACTCGTGTTTATATATACTCATACCAATTATATTCAATTATTTGCAAATTGTGTTGTGGGACTAATGTGTGTGCTAAGATGTTTTCAAGGC
Organism: Ampelocalamus luodianensis; assembly: GCA_036346255.1. Lineage (NCBI taxonomy): Eukaryota > Viridiplantae > Streptophyta > Magnoliopsida > Poales > Poaceae > Ampelocalamus > Ampelocalamus luodianensis. The sequence continues at coordinate 69,002,847 of CM070621.1, read as the reverse complement.
TTAGTCCCGGAGTTTGAATGATGACATGAAAAGGAAATGCAAAGGTGATAAAGATTGACATGACTCAAGACAAAGGAGTCATGCATTGCATTTCAAAAGCTTCGAAATGCGTAGTACCGGTGTTGTATGCTGGTAGTACCGCACCGCCGATGTACCGATTTGCATGCGGTATGAAAATTCCAGAGCATTGCTTTTGGACTTGGTTTGCTCGAGGTGGAGCGGTAGTAATGGAGTTCATGTGGCGGAACTATCACAGAGCGGCATGACCGCAAATATGTTGGCGGTATGTAAATTCCGAGAAGGTATTTTCTGTATTTCGAGCCTCGAAATCGGTAGTACCGCATCGAGAAACGATATTACCGGAGAGCGGTATTACCGGATGCTAGTTGGCGGTAATACCGCACCTTCAGTAATGGCTTGTTCAAAAGCATTTATGCAGGTATATCTTGTTAATTAATGTTAATGACATTGTGGGACAAACATTTTTCATGAGTTGGATAAATAGGTTATGTTCCAGGGTGATGAAGACTTTGGATGACATCATGAGTTGATTGTCATCAAGTCAATGTTCAAGAAGATGATGCATCATGTGTTGATTCATATCAAGATTCAAGAAGAGATGATCATGAGTTGATCATCAAGTCAAGAGAAGACTCATCATGTGTTGAGTGAGGATGCATCATGGGTTGATGCATATCAAGACGATGACCCGACTTGAAGTAAAGATGTGCGCCATCAAGCTTCAAGAAGATGGTCAAGGCAAAGGTATGACTAGCTAGGGCTAAGGATGTGTTCCTAGTCTTTATCGGTCTTGGTGTTTGGTTGAAGACCGGATTGCTAGTATAGGTTGCCGTACTATTAAGAGGGTCTTGTCTAGTAGCTTGAGTTAGTCATGTGTTGATAGCTCATTGTGTTTGCTCTAGCTCAACTTAACATGTTGCCTATATTTGCGAATGTGTTTTGCAAATAGTTGAGGCTCATGGATAATTCTTGTAGCATGTGACTGTACTTTGCAAATGTGTTTTGCAAACGGTTGAAGTCCATGTACCTACTCCTTGTAGCATGATCTAAGTTTGCAAATATGTTTTGCAAATTGTTGGGATTCATGTATTTTCCCTTGGCATGGTCTAAGATTGCTTGTTGCTAACTCTTTGGACTTAGACCATGGTAGTGACTCTTTGAAGTTGTGCTTTTTGATTTGATAAAATGTGTTTGAGATCAAATCAAATAGGTGGGTTGAGTAGCCCACTGAATAAGCTTTCAATAGAGTCCAAGATCACTCAATTCGACATCGAGTCAAAAGTTATGACCTTTTTACCGAGTGTCGTCTGCTGAAAATTGGGCTGCGGTAGTACCGCCCGTATAATCTAGCTGTAGTACCGCACCAAGGTCAGAATGGCTAGTTTTTGCTGATTTCAGCTCCCAACGGCTAGTTTTTGTTGTGGGGCTATAAATACCCCTTGGCCGGTTGAGAGACAACCTTTGGCATCCCATTGAGTTCCTTTGAGCTAAGAGCAAGCCCTCTACTCCCATTTGTGCATGTGTTGCACTTAGTGAGGTTTGAGAGGCAAATCCTATTGCATGTGTTGCATTAGGTGGTGGATTTAGTATCCACGAGAGCTTTGACACTTGATTGGTTCAAGTGAAAGTTGGAGACTTGTTACTCTTGGTGTTTGCCAACACCTAGACGGCGTGGAGGCGTTGTTTCGGTGATCTTCTCAAGTGAAGCTTGTGAGAAGACCGGCGCCAGGAGTGGTTTGGTGCTCGCCATCTCGGAGTGGAGTAAGAGCAACCCTAGTGGAGCGAGGCGTTTGATACCTCGGAGGAAGGCTCAATTGGTGGAGCCGCCCAATTGGTTTGGGTTTCCCTCAACGTGGATTATGGGAGATCGGCAAGTCTCCACCACCACGGTAAAACATCATTGTGTCTCGTGTGCTTCTTGTGATTAGCTTTCATATGCTTTACTTTGTGCAATTTACATTCATTGTATAATTGCCTATTCATTTGTATGATTGCTATCGTATATGTGCTTGATTGATCATATCATTAGTTGATAGCCTACAAGTCTTTGCTAAATTGCTCTATTTATTATTGACTTGTATTTTTGGTGCACCTAGTTGTTTAGGCGTTAATTGTACTAAACCGAATTGATACTTAGCTTCCGCATTTGAAATCTGTTTTAGCGCATAGAAGTTTTAAATTGACTATTCACCCCCTCTCTAGTCGGCCTCCTCGATCTTACAACGAGTCACTTTTTCCTTCTTCCAGAGATGCGGTGCCTTCCCCAGCAGATTTTGATTTTCTTACTAACTTTGAGACAAGCCTGGTTCCCATCAGACCGGCTGGCTCTTTTTCGTTTACAGGCTCCCGATGCACCTCGCTAGGCGCACCGATTCTTGCGCCACCGGTGGTTCACGCCCCTGCTCCCACCGCGGCTCGACCATCTAATGCGCTCGACTCACCTGCCTCGGTGACATGTCCTGCGACCATGGTGCCGTCCGCGCCACGCGCGGCCACGACCACTCCTCTGTCCGCGCCACGCGCGGCCACGGCGTCTCCTTTGTCCGCACCCCGCATATACGGCGCACCCGCTGCCTCACACGGCGCTCCTGTGCCATGTGCGGCCCCATTACACCGCTTTGGTGCCGTTTACGAACGGGCCCAACTCGAGCCGCGGCGCGCTCGCAGCCCGCCGCCGCCCTCCAAGACAACAACGGTTCCACCAAGGCTGTTCCCATAGCTCCGGTGGTCAACTCACACCCCATGATGACTCGTGGTAAGCACGGTTTCAGGCAACCTGCTGCTGATCCCACGAATCTCTTGGCCACTGCTCTGTCTCCTATCCCGAAGACTTACCGCAGCGCCCTGACCAACCCTCATTGGCGAGAAGCTCTGGAAGAGGAGTATCTTGCCCTGCTGTCCAACAACACATGGGATCTGGTTCCATGTCCCCAAAGACAAACATTGTCACTGCAAATGGATATTTCGTCACAAACCCGCACCGGTGGCACATCGGACGGCTACAAGGCACGATGGGTTCTCCGGGGTTTTACCCAACGTCCAGGCGTAGATTATGATGAAACTTTCAGCCCGGTGGTGAAACCTGCGACAGTTCGGACTGTCCTCTCTTTGGCTCTCTCTCGCTCTTGGCCGGTGCATCAACTTGATGTCAAGAACGCATTTCTACATGGCACATTGACGTAAACGGCTCATCGCTCCCCACCAATCGATTTGTTGACACCGCACATCCCGACTAGGTCTGCTGCCTCAACAAGTCATCAGATGGGTTGAAGCAGGCTCCTCGTGCATGGTATAGCAGGTTCGCCACATACTTACTAGGACTTGGCTTTGTAGAGGCAAAATCGGACACTTCTCTGTTTATCTTTCATCGTGGCTCCGAGACAATTTACTTGTTGTTGTACGTCGACGATATTGTATTGATCGCCTCCTCTTCAAGACTACTGCCGCTGCACCATTCTGTGCCCTTCAACAGAGTTTTCGACGAAAGATCTTGGTGAGCTTCATCATTTTCTGGGGATTCATGTTGATCGGTCTCCAAAAGGAATGTTTCTTTCTCAGCGACATTACACTATGGATATCCTGGAGCGCGCAGGGATGTCAGACGCCAAGCCTTGCAGCACACCAGTTGACACCAATTCTAAGATGTCTCGCACTGTTGGCACCCCCGTGAGCGATCCTACCCATTACCGCAGCTTAACAGGTGCTCTCCAAGATTTGACCTTCACTCGCCCGGATATTTCCTACATCGCTCAAAGCAGTCCGCCATACATGCATGATCCTCGGAACATCATCTCACCGGCAAGCGTATCCTACGATATCTTCGGGTACCATTGATCATGGACTCTTTCGCCCGCCGGCGCCTCCGAGCTTATTGTCTACTCGATGCAGATTAATGGCTGCCTGACACTCGAAATCCACTGGCTATGCGGTTTTTCTTGGCGCCAATCTAATTTCCTCGGTCCTCCAAGCAAAGAACAAACCGTGTCTCGCTCAAAGGCCGAGGCCGAGTACCGAGTCGTTGCAAATGGTGTTGCCGAAACTTGTTGGTTGCGCCACATTACAAGAGTTGTGCAACCTCTACCACGGGCTACTCGGTCTATTGTGACAATGTAAGCGCAGATACCGCCAACAAATCTCGTGCAACACCAACGACAAAGCATGTTGAGATCGACCTTCACTTCGCTCGAGACAGAGTCGCCGTTGGAGAAGTTCGGTTCTTCATGTCCCAACTACGCCCCGCCACGATATCTTCACGGCGGGTTACCGACGTCCGCTTCACCGAGTTTCGCTCCACCAATGTCGCTTGTCCCGACGCTCGACCGCCGGGTGTTAGCAAACGCCTGTTCACATGTCTGCCTCTCCATCTTCCCATACATGCTTTCACATGGCTGCCTCTCTATCTTCCCACGCATGCATGAATGCATGCACAACATGTCTCTCCATCTTCCCACACATGCATGAATGCATGCACAACATGTCTCCTTGGTCTTCTAATCTCTTCATTTCTCTCTTGTATTCACACTCATATATGTGTAGCTAGTGCTATATATACTTGTAAGATGTAACTTCTTTCATCAAGCAATATATACGTGAAGTATTCCACGTTATCATTATCAAGCAAAGAGAGGGATATTGATTTTTTTGAATAATATATTTTTTATTCAGAATTACAGAAATAATACTACTTAATTTTTTTTTATAGAAATGTTCCCAAGTGGCCTCTTCTTCTGAGTGGTAGGGGCACACGAGCATAGCTCTGGCCGGCGCAGAGCGACGGGATGGGAGCAGGTGAGTCGAGGTGACGGGACGGAGCAGAGGCATGGCGCAGAGCGTTAGTGATAGGCGCATTTAATGCGCACGACGGGGGTAGGTGAGTCGGAGCGAAACGTATGCACGACACTGACCCGAGTGGCACGCGCGCACGGTGTCGACCGGGTGGAGGTGGAAGATGACCAAGGCGGGGCTGGTCAAAACAGAGAGGATGGTTGAAACCGAATGGGTGGTTGTGACTAAGAAGGTGGTCAGGACTGAAGGGTGGTCGTGACCAAATGAGTGGTCGTGACTGAAGGGTGGTCTTGACCAAAAGGGTGGTCGTGACCAAAAGGGAGGTCATAGGAGTTATGATCACATCTGGTTGTAGAAGGAGGTCTTGCGAAGGAGGTCCTAAGGAGGAGGTCCTGAGGAGAGGTCTTGAGGAGAGGGCTGGGCCGAGAGGAAAACAAAACGAATAGAGAAAGGGTATTTTAAACACTAGAGAGCTTGGTATTTTAAACACTAGAGAGCTCCAGCAAACTCCAAACCAAACTTTTGAATTAGTTAAAGTTAGATTTAGTCATTTAAATTATTTTAAATTTTTAAAATCTCAAGTTAAGCTTTCGAACTTCAACAAAACTAAATGGTTATTTTTATTTTGAAAATTTTCAAAAAGCTCAGAAAAACAGGGTGTTACAAACCTACCCTCCTTAAGGGAATCTTGACCCTGAGATTTAGACTTGGTCAGCAAAGAGGTGATGATACTCTGCTTTTAGATCTTCCTCTCGTTTCCAGGTGGCCTCTTGTCCTGAGTGGTTACTCCATTGGACTTTGCACGAACGGATGACCTTGCTTCTGGTAACGCGCTCTGCGACATCAAGGATCTTGATTGGTTACTCCACATTGGTGAGGTCCTCTTGAAGATTGATGCCCTCCAGTGATGTTTGCTCCGTTGGAACTCGAAGACACTTCTTCAGCTGCGATTCATGGAAGACGTCATGAACTGCAGACAAAGATGTCGGGAGCTCTAACTGATACGCGACTTCACCTCTTCTTCCCAAAATCTTGTACGGTCCAACAAATCTTGGTGCAAGCTTTCCTTTAGTCTGAAATCTTTTTACTCCTCTGAGTGGAGTTACTCTGAGATAGAAAAAAAATCTCCTATCTTAAAGTACAATTCTCTACGACTGTTGTCCGCATAACTCTTCTGTCGGGATTGAGCCACTCTCAATCTTTCTCTTATCAATCTCACTTTACTTTCGGCATCTTTAATTAGTTTAGGTCCAAAGAATTGATGTTCTCCGACCTGATCCCAAAGGAGAGGGGTTCTACACTGTCTGCCGTACAATGCTTCGAATGGTGACATTTGCAAGCTAGCTTGATAGTTGTTGTTGTATGAGAATTCTGCATAAGGGAGATTTTGATCCCAACTCTTCCCATAGTCTATAGCACAGGCTCGAAGCATGTCTTCAAGAATATGATTCACACGCTCTGTTTGTCCATCTGTTTGGGGATGATATGCTGTACTGAAGTTGAGTCTGGTCCCTAAGGCTTCATGCAAGCTCTTCCAAAATCTGGACGTGAACTATGATCCTCTGTCAGACACTATTCTTTTGGGCACTCCATGTAGATATACGATCCTAGCCATATACAGCTCTGCCAATTTACTGCATGGGTAGGTGGTCTTGACAGGAATGAAGTGTGCCACTTTAGTCAAACGGTCGATCATGACCCTTATAGAATCACATCCCGATTGGGTCCTAGGCAAACCGGTGATAAAGTTCATGACGATATGTTCTCACTTCCACTCAGGAATTGGTAAACGTTGTAACAATTTAGCTGGCCTTTCAGGTTCCGCCTTGACTCTCTGGCATACATTACAACATGCAACGAATTCAGCAATCTCTCGCTTCATACTAACCCACCAGTACTTTTCCTTCAGATCCTGGTACATCTTGGTACTTCCCGAATGAATGGAGTACGGTGATTCATGGGCTTCCTTCAGAATCAACTACTTTGTCTCTTGATGATTAGGCACACAAATAAGGTTACCGAACCAAATAGTACCTTGCTCATCGGTAGAAAATCTTGGGGCTTTGCCTCTTCTCATGTTCTTCTTGATTCCATTTATATCTTCATCTTCTTTCTCATTTTCTCTGATTTGACTCTGAACGGTTGGTTTGACTTCCAGGTGTTTACACACCCCTGGTTAACAAGCTCTAAATTCAAATGTCTCAATTCTTCATACAATCGTGGCTGACTTTCTTGAACCAACATAGCATTGCAATACCCTTTTCGACTTATGGCATATGCCACTACATTTGCCTTGCTTGGATGGTAATGGATCCCAAGGTCATAATCCTTTATTAGTTCTAACCATCTCCTTTGCTTGAGATTGAGTTCTGACTGAGTGGAAATGTATTTCAGGTTTTTGTCATTCGTGAAAATCTCACAACGATTACCGATGAGGTAATGCTGCTAAATCTTCAAGACATGCACATTCACGGCTAATTCCAAATCATGCGTCGGGTAATTTTCTTCATGAGGCTTCAATTGGCGAGACGTATAAGCCACTACTTTTCTTTCCTGCATTAGCACACATCCAAGGCCTTGACGAGAGGTGTCACAGAAAATTTTAAAGTCCTTGTGGATGTCAGGTAAGACTAACACCGGTGCAGATACTAGTCTTTTCTTTACTTCCTGGAAACTTTGCTTACAAGCATTTGTCCATTCAAACTTCTTCTCTTTCTTCAAAAGCTGAGTCAGAGGTCTGGCGGTTTTGAAGAAACCTTCAATGAATCTTCAGTAGTAACCAGCTAAACAAAAGAAACACCTTACTTCGGTGACAGACTTGGGTTGCTTCCAATCCATTACGGCTTCAACTTTAGCGGGATCTACTGCAACACCTCCTGCCGACACAATATGTCCGAAAAAAACTACTTGGCTTAACCAAAATTCACTCTTACTAAATTTGGCATAGAGCTGTTGCTCCCTGAGCCTTTCTAAAACTGCCTTAAGATGGTTCTCAGGCTCTTCTTCATCTCATCAATGAATACGACCACAAACTTATCCAAGAATTCCATGAATACTTTATTCATCATATTCATGAAATAAGCTGGTGCATTCGTCAATCCGAATGACATTACTGTGAACTCGTATAGTCCATATCTTGGGGTGAAAACTGTCTTTGGTATGTCTTCTGGTATGATCTTCAACTGATGATAATCGGATCTTAAGTCAATCTTGGAGAAAACACTTGCTCCTTTTAACTGGTTGAAGAGGTCGTCGATTCTGGGCAAGGGATACTCGTTCTTGATTGTGTGACTTCATTGAGTGATTTGTAATCCACACACATTCTCATACTGCTATCTTTCTTTTTGACAAACAGTACTGGTGCTTCCCAATGTGATGAACTTGGTTGAATATAACCCTTGTCCTGTAACTCTTTGATTTGTTTCTTCAATTCTGCTAGCTCGTTGGCAGGCATCATGTAGGGTCTATTTGAAATTGGAGCCGTCCCTAGGACTAGGTCAATTAGGAACATAATGTCCCTATCTAGTGGCATACCGGGTAATTCTTTAGGAAATACATTCAGGTATTCTTTTACCACTGGGATGTCTTCTAACTTTACTTCCATCAGACTGGTCAGGATAGGACTTTCTCTAACAGAGGTCTCGGGTCAAAATTCCACTTCAATTGCTTGTTCATTGGTGAGCGTGATAGACTTATGGCATAGTCTATCTGGCCTTGATTCTTGGCTAGCCAATCCATTCTGAGAACACATCTAGCCCTTGGGATTGCAAGACTATTAAGTCTGCTAGGAAAGGTACTCCTGATATTTTCAAGGTAAGGTTTGGGTATAGGGAACTAGTCCTTATTTCAGAGCCCAAAGAAAGAATTAACATAGGGTTAACTAAATGAGAGATAGATAATCCATATTTTCCTACAAACTTATTTAAAACAAAAGAATGCGAAGCTCCTGAATAAAATAAAACTGATGCTGGTTCTGATTTGACAAGGAACGTACCAAGGACCACGTCTGGTGCAGTCTGAGCTTCTTCAACTGTGATATGATTCACATGTCCTTTTATGTACTGAACTGATGGCTTCACCACTGGGGTGCTGCTATGTGCTGGAACTCCCTGATTGGGTCAGGTTGGGGTTGCTGCTTTCTACTTCTTTGGGCACTTATTAGCATAGTGCCCCAACTCGTTGCAATAGAAATAGGTAACTCCTGTAGTTGAGGTAGGGGCCTATCTTCTGAAACTGGCCTCCGGGAGAAGTGTTGCGAAAACCGGAGTTGATTGGGTGCTGAACTGGCATAGGTGCTTTGGATGGAGAGGACTAGAATTTCTCGTGCTAAGGTGGTTGAGTCTGAGTGGGGTGGGGCTTGGGAAAACCCCCAGAGTTGAACTTTTGGTTTGCCATCCTTCTATTGTGGCTTTCCATCTCTAGGTGCTTGCCCTCCTGACGGATAGCCTTACTCACCAATTGCTGAAAGTCGGTGTAGTCTTGGGCAATGAGGCGGACTGAGAGATCATCGTTGAGCCCTTCCAAGAAACGTTCTTGCTTGGCCTCATTAGTCGCCACATATGTTGGTGCATAGCGGGTTAACTGGTTGAACCTGTGCAGATACTCATTGACGGAGCGGTTGCCCTGGCACAAGGTGTGGCACTCCTTCCTCTTTAGGGACATCATGCCTGGTGGGATGTGTTGTGAGGACCCGGAATATTTAACTAGTAACACTTAACCTCCAAATGGTTCTAGCATTACTAATTAAACATTCTAAGCCTCGATGGACATATGTTTCCTGCACTGCAACATATGCACATCATCACAAAATTACACATCATTTCCATACAACAAATATCACTAAGTTCAACAACGACATAAAGTAAAGTTATTACAAAAGAGAGCCGACCGCCAAATAGAATAATATACAAGAATGACAATGAAGCAAAATGTGCCATAAGATGGCTAGAACAAAAGTCGACGGTTAGCCACACACCCACAAGCAACCGATCGGCCGCTAAGCTAGTCGCCATAAGCTACCACAACACAACTCACAAAAGTGAGGCCCTTCTGCTCACCTTCTTCCTCTCGCAACAAAACAATTAAGCATAGCATCCGAGTACAAAGATTGTCTTTGTACCCGCAAGATCGACGTGTGGAATAGCGCACCTATTCATAGACTACATGCAAGCTTATTTAGGTGGAGGTTGTATGTCTCTTTTGCATGAAGCCAACTTTATTTGCAATAAGGTAATACATTTTAAAAGCATGTTTGCAAACTGCTTAGTTTTCAAAGTAATGTAAGTAAAGATACATACAAGTAACAACTCGAAGTGACTACCCCAATAGTCACCACAACATAGCACTAATCCCGATTCGCACCACCCATCAAGTTTTAATTTAAAAGGTTGTAGTCTAACTCTTGAAAGACCTCCCCAAGCGTGTCCATAACCTAGGACGAGGCTATTCGAATAGTTTTAATACCTCGCAGGTGTACCAATGTACCCACACTTCTGCATCGCTTTTCGCCTGATGAAGCACACTACCTTTGGTATGCAAGCACGGCTAAGTCCTACGAGACATTTCCAATGGATTGAGCTAATCAAGAGCCGCACGTATGGGGTTAACCCTTAGTGATCTGCCGACGAAATATGGATCACAAGGACCCATACGTGGAGCAGAGACACCGCCTCGCGGTGCTCCTCCCACAAACACGCCCATGTTGCATATATCCCATATGCAACCCACCACGCGACTCATTAATTAACACCCCCAAAGTACTTAGTCAAGAGAGGTCCCATTTCCTCTAGTGTGGTTAGCACGCAAAATGCTTGGTTTAGTGTAACAAGATGTTCGGTCCTTGTTGACTTAGGCACCATTCCAGTCACACCCGAGAATCACACCAACATACCATTGTGCCCAAGTCTAAATCATTTTGCTTTTAGTTTTAGTTTTCATAAGTAGACATGGCACAAGGTGGAAATCATAATCATAATAAGTTTTAGATCAAGGTTATCGACAAGTCGATAACCGCCCATTCTACCGGCTAAGCATGGCTAAGCAATTAATTCGCAACTACTAAGTGACAAGAGCCCCTCCATGAACTCTTAATCACAGCAAGTAACCTAGGCTCATGGTAGTAGAGGATAATCATTTGCTAAGGAAATGCATCTACTAGGCCAACTATTAAAACAAAGTAGCAATGCATACATAGAATTTGTAATCAACATAAATACTTAAAATACTGGGATTAACATGATCAAACCGCTTGCCTTCTTGCCGTTGCTCAATTGGTTATGAGGATCGTTTCGGATTACCGCAAATGTCGAATCCTAAGCGAAAGGCAAAAGAACCAAGAACAACCAATAAGACGAGCCACAAATAAACAAAAGAGCAAGCAAAACTTAACCAAATGCGACTTAAATTTACACATAAGGTAGAATACGAATATACCTAGACATAGAAACTGGAAAACCTAATTTGGATTTGTGGTGCAAAAGATAATGCATAAAAATACATTTTCGCCATAATTAGCATCAGTAGCAAAATTATTTTCTAGAGAGATTTTGAAGCTGGAATTTTTATGGTAGCTACCTACTGGTATATAGGTAACCCATATAAAATTTCAGGTCATTTGGAGTTAAAGTGATTTAGTTATGATTTTTCTAAGATGCAAAATTGGCATAATGCACTTTCCAGAGCATAAATATGTTCAAAACTAATTTACAGAGAAGTATACCAACAGAGGGGTTTTCTAGAATTTATCAAATATATTTTGCATTTACAGAGAATTACTTGTGCATTTTATAAGTCTTCCAGAATTTTCTAAATGCTAAAAATAGGTACTAACTCATTAATCAAGGTTTCTGTTACAATCTTGGACCTACCATCATTTTTATATTAACATTGGGTTAATAACAAATTTATCAAGGTTGGAATCATTCATTTTGGACATACACAGAGCAAGATATGCATTTTCTAAAGTTTTATTCATTTTCTGGAATATTCAAAATGACAGAAATCAAGTTATTCCTAGTTATAAAATTTTCTGCTACTGGAACATGCTTACATCCATTTTTATAATAAGCTAAAGTGATAACATGATTTATTACAGTTGGGATTAACTAAAAAGCAGTTAAAATGAATTAGTTATGAGTTTCTAAAGTTTTTACATCATTTTCAGTCGTTAAATAAATACTTACCGAAATACAGAACAACCCAAAACAAAGAAAATGACGTGGACGCCCGTGGGCGAGATTTAAAATCCAACACCACGCGACGCTGGAAATAGCGCACGCGCGCCAAACCTAATCGGGTCCACCGTTGATCAAGATCCAACGGCTCACACGAGTGTATGCAACCGACGGCGGTGCGTTGCTTGGGCCAATCCCACCGCAGATCGATGGATGGACGGCCCACGCGCACCAACAACCGGATTGTCCGATTGCACACACGATCTCGACCATTGATCGCAAGATCGACGGCCCAGATGATGAGGAACCGATGGTCCGAATGCACTCACGATCAAGACCGCAGATCTAAAAATGAACGGTGGGTGATGATCGAAGTTCAAACAGGATGCCGACATGTGGGACCGCATGTCGCTGACTTCAGTCACCCACGCTACCGGTTTACCCCACGCACAAGGCTCGGACCCACTTGTCGATCGAGAGTGGTGGTTAGGATGCATTAATGCCACTAATGACGATCATTAAATAGATACTAATGACTACCGAATTTGATTTTAATCCTCTGCCCACCACAATGACCCGCAGGTTAATTCGACACGATTAAATGCCGACTCGCTTAATTAAGCAATGATTGACATTAATGATGTCGAACAAAGGCGAGTGAACCGTAGATCGATTTAAGGATATTGGGCCCACTCGTCAGTGGCTCAATAATAATGATTAAGACACAATTAATAACTAATGATTGGTAATTAATGTGTCCTAATGAGCTGACGAAAACGGGAGCGCTGTGCCGGCAAAACCCGAGTGGCTTCAACGGCGAATCGCCGCGACACTGGCCGCGGCGGCGCTCACCAAGTACTAAAATGGAATCGCAATAGCACAACGAGTCTAATGGTAGCATTCTCGCATGCGAGGATCGAACGCGGCTAGCCGGAATGAAAACGGAGCTTTATCGCTAAACATGAAAATAGCGAAAGCTCCGCCGCGTCCACTAAGCGGGTGCCATGGCTTCTAAGGACTAATAAGAAGCTACCTTAGCGAGAAGAGGCTTCATGACGGTCTGAGAAGCTTGACCACGGTGGAAGCTCACGACTTGAAGAAGAAAACCCAAAATGACACCGAGCCAAATGAGTGATACCAAAGCTTCAGATAGCTTCATAATGATTCACGAAGCTACATGAGCAAAGAATTGAAAATGGAGCACTCACTGAAATGAGGAAGAAGATGACCAATTGGCCGAATTTGAACAAACCCCAAATTGGACAATTCTGAGAATCAAATCCAAAATTAAGTGAGGGAAATGTTCAAGGTGATGAATAGATGAGGTTAGGGCAAAGAAACATGAAGGAGGACCACTGGAACACCAAGAACACTGATGGAGCTCCACGGGTCAACCATGGCGGTTTGCCATTTTTGAGGTGTTAAGCTCCACTATTGGGAATGAAGCTTGATGGTGGTCTAAAGAAACCTGTGAAGGGATTTGGGTGCTTATAAGGCCATGAAAGTGTTAGGGTTTGCACCACTCTCTCTCTGCAAGCAAAACACAAAGCACCACGCACGGCCGACAAGGAAAAAGGGGTGTAGACGTGCATTAGGGCATGGCCTAGCTCAATGTACCGCCCATACCTCTACTCGTCGGCTAGGGTGGCTTTAGGGAGCAAGAATTGACCTCACCATGCCTTGCACTGTTTTCGCACGGCGGAGGTTGAAGATGACCAGCGAAAAGCTCAGCGACTCACTACCGCTGGATGAGACACGAACGGCTGAGATAGCGCCACGCCTACGGGCTTTAAAAACAGCGGAGAGGATGCGAACCCTTCGATTAGAATTGAACGGCTCAGATAGCTCCACGTCGCAACTCTTATTTACAACGAAGGGGTACGCGAGCGTTGGATCTTAATCCAACGGCTCAGATCCAAAAATGCAACCGGAGGGTCCGAAAGTCTCGGCGCATCTCGACGGTTGGATTGAGATCTAACGGTTGACAACCAAACTTGCAACCGGAAGGTCCGAAGTCTTACTCGCGCGCGGGCCGTGCGATTGAAATCCAACGGACGAGATTCAACGCGCTCTTTAAAGAGTGGCTCGGTGCGTTTAGTTGACTGGACCAAGTCGATTGGCTCGAGCCCGAGTCTGACTCGAACCCAAGCAACAGTAAACCAAGTTTGACTTTGAAAAAGAACAGAGACTTTGAAAGATTTGTTTGAGGTAGCAAAATAACTCCAAAAATTATGAAAATTTTACAGGAGCTTGCTAACTCAGATATTAACTTTGTGTAAAATTTTCAGAGATTTTTATGCTGCGAATAAATCTCCAAAATTCTGCAAGGCTCTGTTTTAATGTTTGATCGAGAGTCAAACAGTTTGATCGCTCTAAAAATTTTCAAACAATTTCTAAAAATTGTGAGATTTTTCAGAGGGGTCACATACCATCACAGAGACTTAGGAAAAACATTTCCAGAGAATGATCATAAGATTTGACAAGATTGTTTTTGGAATAACAAGATTTAGATCAACAAGACTTGTGACAATGTATTTCCATAATTCCTTGTACAAGAATTTCTTGGCACCACAGGAATTACATGATGTAAGAAAAAGTTTTAATTTCTACTGATTTTCTTACATTTGAAACACAAGCCCAAAATTGGGATGTTACATGTGTGCACGACAGAAAGCCTACACGAATTCATCCCAAGAGATGGTCTGAGCATCAGCATGAGACTGGGTGAAATTATCCCACCACTCTGACGCTGGTCCATTCAGCTGGTGAGAGGCGATCAGAACCCTCTCACGATCAGTGCACTGGACCATGTCTAGTTTCTTATTGACTGCCCTGATCCAATCATCAGCCTCCATTGGCTCGGTGCTGCTGGAGAAAGTTGGAGGACGCATCCTCATGAACTTTGTTATGTTGGCCCTTGGGGGAGGTAGAGCGTGAGCTTGAGGTCGAGCTACTGCTACTGCTTGCAAGTTCTGTGCGTTGTTGAGTGATTGCGTGAGCAGGTTGATCAGTTGTGCTTGGTTGGCCATCATTTGGCACCAAGCGGGTCCTTCAGCTAGAGGGGGTGGTGGCGGTGGAATTGGGTTCTCTTGTTCACCCACATTTTGTCTGTCTTGACTGCTGGTGCTGTCACTGCTGTTGCGAGTAGTCACCATCTGCTACATCTCTAAAGACTTAGGAGAGAGAAGAGAAACTAAGGGTGATAGAGTGAAACAACAACCCAAACAAGACAACCAACTCAAGAGCTTTTACAAATAGCTTTAATAGCTTTATACAACGTTCTACTCAACGCTCGCGGTCTTCAGTGCTTCTTGAAAGATGATGTTCTCTTGGCAGCTTCTGGTCTTGCGGTCTCGGACACAAAGGTTAATAGCCGTGAGACTATCTATAGAAAATTTCAAGGCAAAGAGGATCCATTTAGCATTGTAAAATGGTGAAGAGAGAATTAGGTAAGAAAGATTTTCTAAAAGAAGCTAAGAGTAGATAGATGACCCATATGGGAAGAGAATAAATTATTTTTCTTGTTGTATAAAATAAGTTTTAAAGTTTTCGACTAACGACCATTCTAACTAGGTCATGACCTACAGTCGAGATGGCTCTGATACCACTTCTTGTGTCGAACCCGGGAGCGAAGGACCCTGTGTTCTCTATGTTTCATACGCTAGTCCAGGAATAGCTAGTGTACACAGTAAAAAAAGTGGATAGCATAATCATACAACATCATTCATTGAAATAATTAGAATTGTTATGAAAGGGGCGTACAACCAAAAGGAAATTATAGCGAAAGCAAAAGAAGTAAGGTAGACCACACGATTCGCCTCAAGCAATCGTCTGGAGGCATAGCCTAGTCGTTCAAGGTCTCATTCTCCTCGTAGCATTCCTCTCCTGCTCAATATTTGAATTAAGCAAGAGTGAGCACAAATAACCGTGCTCGCAAGTCACACCCGTAAGTAACAGATTATAATGCATGCAAGGATTTACAAAAAGGGAGGCATATATGGCTCAATTTGCGTAAAGCAACATTTTTCATTTAAATATTCATACTAAGTTTCTAAAGCAGTTTATTCTATAACTAAAATTTATTTTCTAAATATCAAGTTTTATAGTCAGATAACATTTATCAACAAGTGATGAAGGATACCCTCCTATCACAGGGCTACCCGCCCAATTCCCATTTGGATAGAGATCCAAGACCATTTAATAAAATCTTTTGAAAACAAAACAAAAGATCTAACTTGGAGTGGCTTTGCTAGCATGTCCATGACTGTGGACACAGATATTCGAATAGTTTTAACACTCTGCAGAGGTTGTACAGCTTTACCCATAAGACACGACTCTCTAGTTTGTTTGGCATCCGTCGATACCACCGCTCACTACCTTAGGTGAGCAGTCTAGAGCACGTGGCAATGCCTTTACAAAGCGCCATTCCACCGCAGTCCCTCTCGCCAAGGTTTTACCCCCTTTGGATAGAAACCCGCAGGGTTCAGGCCCCCTCTTGCGCTAGGTGGAAATACATAAAAGTAGGACGTACAAACACCCACACAACTGGATGGAATGACCACGATGAAACATTGCAAATTAGTTAGCCTGGTCCTGCCCATTCAGGACATGTGGTAGTACGATAGGGCGTAGCAAAAGAACGCTCAAAGACCGGTCCTTAATTGACTTGGGTGACTTTCCAAAAGAACCCTGGGCTTCGATCATAGAAATGAATCGATCACGTGCATGAACATGCACCCAACCAAACATCTATTTCGCCCAAATCCAAACCACTTTTATTTTATTTAACAAGTCAAATCATTTTATAAACTTCTATGGTAAAGACAATACCATAGCATCATTTTAAATCATAGTTGAACTTTTGGCCAACTTCCCCAAATTAAAGACTTTTGAGTTAAGCTTCGACGGAGTCACTGTGGCTGCTAGTAAATAGTATCCAGCTGAAGAGCCACAGCAAGTACGCCTTGAGGTGCCGCGACACCTGGTCGGCGGTGGGCTACGGGACCATCCGCTCGACCTACACATAAACGAATAATTAATAAGCCCGCCATATGGCTAGGATAGTGCATCGCTAAACATGGAAAATAGGTAGCATATGTACCCAGAACTGCGAAAGCCACCGCAGGGGTAGGCCATGCCGCTGTCGCTCCAGGAAGTCATAGTACGGTGGCACGGTCTCCACCGTAAGAACCCCCTGAAACCTGCCCAGTAGGGCGTCGCGCCAGTGGATAGGCGCGTCCGGCGAGAATGCAGGGGCTCTCACGATAGGCAGCCCAAGCAGCATCGCGACATCTTGCAGAGTAGGGCCATCTGCCTGAATGGGAGGTGGAAGGTGTGCATCTCGGGTCGCCACCGGTCCATTAGGGCTATCAGGAGTGACCGGTTGAACGGGAACTGTCGTGACTGCTGTAACATCCCAATTTTCTGAGCCTTTTTGAAAATTTTCAAAAATAAAAAGAACCATTTCGTTTGGTTGAAGTTCTGAAGCTTAACTTGAGATTTTCGAAAATTAAAAGTGTTTAAAATGACTAAATCCAACTTCAACTAATCTAAAGTCTGGTTTATTTGGAGTTGGTTGAATTTTGGTGTTGTCTTCCCCCTTCTCTGCTTGTCCCGTTTTTCCCTCGGCCCTACTCCTCTCTGGTTTAGACCTCCTCTTTGGTTTAGACCTCCCTCTTGTTTGGACCTCCCTCTTAGTCTAGACCTCCCTTTGGTTTTGACCTCCCCTTGGGTCACGACCACCCCCGAGATGTTCCAGGCTCGGGTTTGTATTTCAAACATCCTTGATTTCCAAAATTCAAAAGTTCAGGTTGAATTCCTCTCTTATGGATCCCTCTCTCTCTCGTTTAACTTTCTTCCTTCTCGGGTTTAGCACCTCCTTTGTTTTCATCTAGACCGTTAGGATCTCTTCGTTTGAACTTCCTCCTTTGGACCTCTCTTCTGTTCAAACCACTTGTTGGTTTGGACCTCCTCTTTTCTGTTCAAACCACTCGTTGGTTTGGACCTCCCCTTTTCTGGTCAAACCCCCTAGCTCTTCTTAAGCTCGGGTTTGTGTTTCAAGAATCCTTGTTGTCCGTATTTCAAATTCAGGTTTGAATTCCTCCCTTTCCGGTTCCGCCCCTTTTCTCTTTTGGACCGTCCTTCCTCTCAGCCTCGACCTCCTCTTAGGTCAAGACCTCCTTCCCGTTTGGACCTCCCTCTTGGCTGCTTCAGCGTGCCAATCCAACCTCCTATGCCCTCCTCTGGTTTGGATCGCCCGATCGTCTCCTCTGGTCTGGATCGCCCGATCGTGTTGGACGATTAGATCTTATTATCACTTCTAGACGGTCCGAACGTTTCTAAATGTTGTGGATCGCCCGATTATGTTGAACGGTTAGATCTAGTCCTAACCTCCAGATGGTTCGAACGCCCCCGATCGTTTTGCACCGTCCGATCCAAATCGGACGGCTCCCTCCTTGTAACCCCCTCAGGACCTCCGCCCCTATGGGACCTCGTGGTCTTTTGCATAGATCACCCTTCTGGTCTTTTTGCAAAGATCACCCTCTTGGTGAAGACCACCCCTCGCGGTCACGACCTCTAGTCTTTTTGCAAAGACCACCCCTTGTGGTCACGACCTCTGGTCTTTTGCAAAGACCACCCTCGGTGGTCGCAGCCGCTCTTTTGCAAAGACGACCCTCTCGGTCGCAACCACCTCTTTCGCAAAGACCTCCTCCTACAGACCTCCCGTGACTACCCTTATCGGTTGGACCTCTCTCTTGTTCACAACCTTTTCCCTTTGACCTTGACCAACCTCTTTGTTTGAGCTAGTCCTGCTCACTTTCCCCTTTCTACACATTTGCTGCAGAAGTCTTCTGCATTTAATGTTGTTGCGTCGCATGAGTGCTGTTACCTCTATGCTGTCACCTCTGTTGTACCCATCTACCCCTCTTGTCTCCTCCCTTACCTACTCCCATCCCCATGGTAGCCTGCTCCTGTCACTCCATCCTTTCCACCCAGTTTTCCCCCCTTTTAATAGCGCACCAGGGATTCTTTTTCCCTTTTCACTCCATTCGTTTGCATCTCAACACTTCCTCTCTTGCTCCCGTCCCGTAGATTTCCGCCTTTGAACCTCCTTCCGTTGAACCTGGTAGTCGAAGTCCTCCTTCGACTGTAACACCCCAGCTCCACCTGAGCCTAGAATGCTACAAGAATTAAACTAACTAGAACAATCTAAAACCTTTTTGACAAAACTTCCTTGGTATGAACAACAAAATCGAGGTATCAACAGATGATCATGGCATTTATTATTATTTCTATAATCCAAGTCTTTCATGCATATAAAATAATCGTTCGAATGTAAACAATTAACATCATTCTCATAACCATAAATATCTAATAACCAACATCATAAAACATCCATAGATAGTCTCCACACAGTTATTTATTCCTATGTGAAACTAAATAGCAATTGCATAAATGTTGTGAGGTAGTGCGTGCTTTCCAATGCCTACTCCTCCCATGCATGACGTTCTTGCGTAAGTACCTATAACAAGACAAAGCAAGGGTGAGCCATACGACTCAAGCAAGTATCAACAAGGTTGCAACATTCATATAGACATAACATCTAAAAACGACTTTATTCAACACCGTTAAGACATTTCAAATATTTAAATGATGATAATGCTATGCACTCTTTGATCTTTATCTCGTTTCGCATTTTACCGGTAATGCGGGTATTCATCCGTCAATGAATACCCATGCTCGTGCCTCCGCACAGGGACCAAGAGCCTATACATCACATGTATAGGGACCTTTGCCTGTCATCACAATGACGGGACCTCAGATCCATTGCCCACATTCCATGAATGCGGGACCTCAAGCTGTCATTACATATGACAGGGACTCAACATTGTACTCTTGGTCACCACGTGACCAAGTCTCAAATGCTCCAACATGCATAAGAACAACAACATCATATTTCCAATATCATAACTCAATATGTAGTCGTGGTATGTAAACAATAGCATCATGAAGGAACCTTAAACATAACTCGCAAGCATCAACACAACTAGAGTCATCTCCACAACACATTCACATGGCAATGATGAACAATACACCACTCAATCATGACATGCAACCAATACTACACATAAACCGAATACTTGCCTCAACCGCACGAGAACGGCGGACGAAGTGGGTGCTACCCTTGGGATCTCGCGCCACCTGACAAGAAGATAACCCCAAACTAAGAATAGCATACTGACCAAAATCATACATCACATTACAATCGAAATCGCTAATCTTCTTATCACGCCTAGCTTTTCTAATTTCTAGCGATCGGTCACTGCGGACAGCAGACTTCAAAATTCATAACTTTCTGCTCAGGAGTCCAAATAGGATGATCTTGGACAATATGAAAAGGTAATTGAAATGTCTAAATAAACTTAGTTGGGGAGACCCTCTGATTCGGCCATCTACCAGACCTACCAATCTATTTAATCAGAGCAAACATTTCACGTCGGGTTTCTGGACAGCGACAAAGAAACTATCATAACTTTCTCTACGTTCGTCCGAATTCAGTGATCTTTAGCTTTCCTGAAAGCTAAGAGGATTAGCCTCATTTTTCGTTATGGTGAGACCCTCTGGAAACCCCTCTAAATATGCGCTTCTATCAGGTTAACCGACACTAGCAAATCTGCTTCTCTCCAGAAACACAGAATTACTAATAAATTCATAACTTTGGCTACCGAAGTCCGAATGACTTGATTCTTGTCGGCAATGAAAGTTAACTACGATAGCTACAACTTTCTAGGAGACACCCAGACCCAAATCGGCCTCTAACCTAATCAAAACCGACAAACTTCACTGCTGCAGAATATCGACAAACTGACATCCGAAAATTAGACAACTAGAAAATGACCTAAAGCAAAGAACCACGGGTTACCCTTGCCGAAACGAAGAGAGTACACAGCGGGATGATGACCACCACGCTCCGCTGCGGATCCCTTCTTCTCCTTCTTCTTCCCTTCTCTTCTTCTCCTCCTTTCTCCTCCTTTCTTGGCCGGCCACCCATGGATTCCTCTTTCTTTCTCTTGGCCAGCAGCAAAGGGGGATTAGGAGGTGCAAGGAGGTGGGGAGGTAGGGGCTGCGCAAGGAGGGAGGGGAAGTGGCGGCCACAAGTTGGGGAGGGGTGGGAGGCGTGGGGAGGGGAAAGGGGAAGGGGCTAGGTTTGAGGTCCCCTGGTCAGGCCACCCTCATGGGCCTCTTGGGCTGAGGCCCGAGGCCCAGTTGGGTTAAAACAGCGATTTCTCTCTAATCGCTGAGTTGAGCATTTTCCAATTGGTCCTTCCCGAAAAATCCATTTAATTCTCTTCCGAAATAATTAATCTCTCCCGACTAATCGCTTAACACACTTTCGGGGTATTACATTGACATCCTCCTGACCTTGAGTTTCTCAAACTTCTTTGCTAAGTATTTGATTTGGAGTTCATTCGCTTTGTATTTGGATCTTACTTGTTTCTGGCTTGCTTTCGCGTGTAGACTTCGATGTCTTCAAAGAGCCGGTTTTCAGCGCTTCTCCGGTTTTCAGAGCTTCTCTGGATCCCAGCGCTGTTCCAGATCAACATCTATCTAAGCACAACAAGTCATACCCTTGATCATATGGAACCCAATACTTCAAATTATTTACTTTCAGTTTTAAATTACTACTGCATGCCTATTTAAACTCAGGTAATTTACATCCCTGTTTTAAAGCTTTATAGATACCCCAGTTCCTTTGTATATCCATTCTTTGTCAATGCAAACCTTCTAGGGGAACTTTCCGAATGTTGTACCTTTGGGGAAGGCAGGAAGTGGAATTATTGGATTTCTTTTAGAGTGCATGATTGCTGAGTATTGGATTATAGGGGTAGTCTTTTGGTAAATGTTGAAAGCTTGGTTTTGTCAGAGTTTGAATTAAAGAAATGTATTTGTGTTAATGGACTATAGAATGACTTGGTCTTTGGATATTAGCTTTGTGAATACATGTTTCGGGGTATTGATCTTAGGTTTTCAAGTGTTCTTGTTGATGGATGTTTGATGTTAGAGGTAGATTGTTATTAGTAGCCAGATCATTGGATATTGGAGTATAGGACCATAGCTGTCGGTGGTGGTGGATCGAACGTGAGAACCTTGTGATCTTGCGATTTTGGGAGTTTTGTTGGATTAGCTGGAGAGGTTGTGGAGAGGACATGTAGCTGGAGAGGTCCTGGAGAGGACCTGTAGCTCATATCTGGTCGTGGACCTGAGCTTGACTTGTGGATTGTTGGATTGTGATAACAGTGCGTGTGGTTTACCTACTGGTCTTATGCTTGACAACTTGAGCATTGAATTCCTCACACCTTTTCACCTTAGGTAAAAATCTGGTTGACACACTAGTATGATTAGAACTTGTTGTAAAACATTATGCTTAGTCGAAGTTTAGACCCAAAAATCTTGATTTGGGACGTTTGCAGCTAAAAGACCAATTGTTGTCTAAAAGATTTTCACCACGACATTGGGTTGTCGTGGGGCTTTTCAAATGCTTTGAAGTCGTGAATTATCTGAAAACTGGTTTGGACTTGGGCGAAATGGTTGTTTGGATGGGTGCATATTCATGCACGGGATCGATCCATTGCTTTTGGTCGAGACCTAGGGTTCTTTTGGTGGTTGCCTAGGTCAGTTAAGGACCAGTCTTCGAACCGCATCTTGCCATACCTCACCATGCAACCACATGTCCTAAGAATGGGGAGGGGACCTTGCTAACTAATTTGCAATGTTTTCACCATGGTCGTTCCATCCGGTTGAGGTGGGGGTCTTTCAGGACCTATTTTTTTCCCACTTGGCGCAAGTGGGGGCTGATTCTGGAGGGATTGTAGCCCAATGGTAGCGAAACCTTAGCGAGGGATGGCTACGGTGGGACGGCGTATTGTAAAGGCCTTGACACGTGTTGTATACCACTTACCTACGGCAGTGAGTGGTGGTATCGACGGATGCCAGACAAACTAGAGAGGTCGTGTCGTGTGGGTAAAACTGTACAACCTCTGCAGAGTGTAAAACTATTTGAATAGCTGTGTCCACAATCATGGACATGCTGGCAAGGCCACTCCAAGTTAGATCTTTCAAAAGACATTGTTAACTTGTTTTGGATCTCTATCCAATGGGAAATTTTGGGCTGGAAGCCTTGTGACAGAAGGGTATCCTTCACCACTTATGATGAATGTTATCCAAATTGTAAAACTGAGATTTAGAAAAAGAATTTTAGTTATTGTATAACTGCCTTGAACTTAGTACTTGTATTTAGAAAGAAACAATAGCTTTATGCAAATCAACTCTATAAGCCTTCCTTCGTGATATCCTTGCATGCATGATAATCTGTTATTGACGGGAGTGACTTGCGAGCACGGTAGTTGTGCTCACTCTTGCTTGATTTAATCTTTGAGTAGGACAGGACTTCAAAGAGATTGAGGCCCAAGATGACTAGGCTGTGCCCTCCAGTCGATTGCCTGTGGTGTATCGAGTGGACTTGTCATTTTGCCTCCGCTGTGTATTTTGCTTTTGCCGGCTTGTAAGCCATCCTTGTAATCAACCCTTTTGTTGTTAATAAAATTGCATTGTTGTTTGCTACCACTTTTATCTGCTGTGTGAGCTAGTCGTTGATCCTTGGGACTAGTTCAGTACACAGAGGACTTAAGGCTTTTTTTTCCCCAGATCTCACTACCTCCTCGGGTTTGGTCTCTCTGTAATAACTCGAATATCAAATAGAGGGGTTATACATTATTCGAGAGAGAAATTATGTAATATCCCAAAAGTGAGATAAGAAATGAATCGGGGGAGATTAAATCATTCGGGAGAGAGTTCGATGGTGTCCGGGATGGACCAACATGAAATTTCCCAGTTCATCTATTAAAAAGGAGGGGTTAATCGCTGATCTTTTGGATCATGGGCTTGGGCCTGGCCCATGGAGCCTAGGGGTGGCCGCCAAAGGGGCACCACTCCCCAAACCCTAACGCAGCCTCCTCCCACTTCCCCACACCTCCACCCTCCCCTTGTGTGGCTGCCCTTCCCTCCCTCCCACGCCTCCCTCCTGGTTGTCTTCCTCCTGCGCCTCCCAAGCCCTCCTCCAAGGTTCCCCTTTGCTGCCGGCCAAGAGAAGAAGAGATCCTCCATTTGCAGCCGGCCAAGAAGGAAGAAGAGAAGGGAAGAAGGAAGAGAAGAAAGGGAGAGGGAAGAAGGATCCGCAACCGGGAACTCGTGGTGATCATCCGCGCAGCGTGCCTTCGTCGTTTCGGCAAGGGTAACCTGTGATTCTTTGTTTTGGGGTCGTTTTCTAGTTGTACATTTTCGGTTGTCAGTTCGTCGGTTTTCTGCAGCAGAGAAGATTGTTGATTTTGATTAGGTTAGAGGCAGAATTGGGTCTGGGTGTCTCCTAGAAAGTTGTAGATATCGTAGTTACCTTTCATTGTCGACAAGAATCAAGTCATTCGGACTTCGTAGCCAAAGTTATGAATTTCTTAGTATTTCTGTGTTTCGAGAGAAGCAGAATTGCTAGTGTTGGTTAACCTGATAGAAGCGCTTATTTAGAGGGGTTTCAGAGGGTCTCACCATAACAAAAACTAGGATAATCCTCTTAGCTTTCAGGAAAACTAAAGATCACTAAATTCGGACGAACGAGAAAGTTATGATAGTTTCTTTGTCGCTGTCCGAAACCCGACGTGAAATGTTTGCTCTGATTAATTAGATTGGTAGGACTGGTAGATGGCCGAATCAGAGAGTCTCCCCAACTAAGTTTATTTAGGTAATTAAATTACCTTTCTAAAAGTCTGAGAACACCTTATTTGGACCCCTGAACAGAAAGTTATGAATTTTAGAAGTTGACTGTCCGCAGTGATCACCAAAGCGATCGTTAGGAATTGGAAGATTGGAAAACGCTGGGAGTTTAGCGAGTTCGTTTGTGTTGTTATTTATGCTTTTGGTCAAGTATGTTGGACTTAGTCAGGTTATCTTTATGTTCGTAGGAGCGTGATCCTGTGGGCGCCCTCTTTGTCCACCGCCTCGCGCAGTTAAGGCAAGTATTCGGGTTATAGCGTATTTTGGTTGTATGAAAAGATTGTTGTGATTGCTTGTTGTAGCCTTGCACGAATGTTACTGTAATGAGTTTTCCTTTTATCTTGATGAATGCAAGCTATGGTTAGTGTTTCCCTCGGCGTTGCTAAATCTACATGTGTTATGTACATGTTAAATTCTTGGGTATGAAAGACGGGCATGGAGCATTTGCATGTTTCAAACATGTTGAGACTTGGTCATGTATGCATGTTTTGATATATGATATCAAGTAAGATTGCTTACATGATAATGAGAATATGATGTATTCTCGCTTATGAATATGTTATCATGGTGCATATGCATGTTGAGAGCATACAGTGCCCGGTCACGTGGTGACCAAGCACCTCTGATTGAGGTCCCCGTCATGTAGATGACGGGCTTGAGGTCCCCACATTCGTGGAATGTGGGCTATGAATAAAGAGGTCCCCATCATTAAAATGATGGGCAAAGGTCCCTATACATGTGGTGTATAGGCTTTTGGTCCCTGTGCGGAGGGCACGAGCAAGGGTATCTGGCGACGGTTGTATACCCGCATTACACCAGTAAAATGCGAAAAGAGATAAAGTTGAAAAGGTGCATTGCATTGGTTGCATTCACATGAGCATGAAGGCTATGCTTTGGTGCATTGTTTATCTTGGATTATTGATGCTATGAATGATAACTTGCTTAGCCTTGTTGGTACTTGTTGAGTCTTTGGGCTCACTCTTGCTTTGATGTGTTTTAGGTACAACCGGCAAGACCGGCATGCATGGGAGGAGTAGATGTTTGGATGCACGCACTACCACTCAATCTTAAGAATTACTTATGGATGGTTTGAGTTTGATTAATCAGTAATAATGAGAATAGCAAATTTTGGTTATGTTTATGAGATTATCTGCATGCTTGATTGAACTCGATTATGAAGATATTGATAAATGCTAGGATTAATTGTTGGAACCTCGGTATAGCTGACTATACAAAGGAGGTTTTGTCGAAAAATTTGTACTTGGTCTTAGTTTAGTTTAGATTAATTTAATTTTAGTAGCATTTCAGGCTCAACGTTGAAATGGGTGTTACTGATTGGTATCAAAGCGGGCTTTAGGTCCGTGGTTAATAGAAAAATATTAAATTGACACACTGTGCACAGTAGGTGGGGTTGGGAATTACATTGCTTCCGCATTATCTGTTGCTTTGTTTCATTTGTTGAGCAATTGTTGAAGTGCCTCTGTGCTATCTTTTTTGTTGTTGTTAATCTATGAAATGAGATGTTATGATATTCTATATCTATGAATCTATTCTATGATTGCCATGAGATGATCATGAATAATCATATTGGAATATATTGTTTATGCGTGTCGATAATGGTTGTTAAGAAGTGGATACCGTGGTTGTGGCCTTGGACTTTGTCAGGCTATACCACCGTTCGTGGTAGACGCATAAAGTAGTTACCCTGAATACCTTAGTTGCAAGAGTTGAGCGTGAGCTGTTTTAGAAAGTTGATTTCTTTCTTGACCTCAATCTTGGCAAATTCTTGATCCGTGGTGGATGATGAATTCTCTGGGGTTCTTGGTTTATGGTGGTTGTTGAGTGTCAATGGTCTCTTATAGTTCTCTCAAACAATTATTGTTTTCCGATCGTTGAGTCGCTTTTGCTACTTGTGATCTTTCTCAATTGGCAATTATTGATAATTCCTTGGTTGTTCCTTCTTTCTCTTTAGCAAAGAATGACTCATTTATTCGCTTGATAGTTGGGTATTGAGAGTTTGAAGTTGCAAGTTTGTTAGCATGAGAAAGCTTTGGCTCTATGTGTTCCTTTTGGATTATTCCGAGTGTTGAAGTTTAAGGCATTTCTTTTCGTTGGAAATTGTTAAAATCTTTTGTGATGCCTCGTTATGGTTAAATCGAGATTGTAATCAAATAACTTGATATGGTATGGGTATCAAGATGAGTCATTGGTATGGTGCATAATTAATATTAATTAGTAACCTTGGAAGTGAAATTGATTAAGTTGATGTTGTCTTTCCTAGTTCTTGATGAACGGTATATATGAGTAGTGATTAAGAGATATCAAGAAGTATGGAACCTTGATGAACTAGTCTGGTCATTAAAACTGTTTAGGTTGCTAAACTTGTTGGGTTCTTTGGTTCCCATGGATTAATTTAATTGTGTGGAAAGAAAAAAAAATTAGAGGGAATACCAGATTTATGTATTCCTTAGTATGATTAGTTACTGGAACTGTGTATAACCGGTTGACTGGATTGAATATCGGTAAATCTAGAAGTTATGAAGGGAGTTCTATGTAGTTCTTCTGTATAGCATGACGCGATGAATTTGGTTGTAACATTGTTAAGACTTTTGATCGATAGAAGATTTCGATTTTTGAAGTTTTAGTGTATTTTTGCTGAAATCCAAATATGAGGAGGAACAGTTGGATACGTGTTGTTAATGTCCATGTGATTTGGGAATAAAAGTAGGTAGCAACTAGATTTCATAATGAAGCCAGTTGATAACAACAATGGTTGTGGTATAACTGTTGTGTGTTGAAGTTTGATGATGAGCATCGCTAAGAGTTGAACTGATATGGGCTTATGCCCATCTATTTGTGAATTAAACGGTTGATAATGTGACCTTGATGAAAGGGTTATGGTAGGAGCTTTTCAATTGTATAGTAGACCCCTTCTAAGTTTAAGAGGTTGATGTATTGATGTTGTATGGTTTTGGTATACACTCGTTTTGAAGATGGGATGAAAGGATAGTATGGGAACTTTTGGTGAAACTCTGGGGCCTTTCTAATGGAATAGTTGATGATAAATATTCGTGTTCAGAGTATATTATTCTGATGTTAGTAAGATTATTTGCAAGAGATGGTGACTTGAGTGTGTGGTGATGATTCTTTTAGAAGTAAAGTAATTTGATCGTCTTTCGTAAATGAGATTTTGTAAGAGTGTTTCGAGTTTTGCGATGGGGATCATTTGGACCTCTTGAGTTATGTGGTGATTGAGTTGCTTTGAGCAAAGTAATATGTTGAAAGATTTTATTGGTTCTCAAGTTGTTCCTATGATTTGGTCATAAGAGCTTATCTTGTTTAAGCTGGCAAGGTGATGTAGTAATCACAGAAAATAACTATCCTTGTTAAAGGAAGGAGAGAAGTTAAGTGTTTGAGATTTAAGTCGTTTCACATCTTGTGGTTTATTTGAGAGTACTTAAACCTTATGCAGTTGTTCCATAAGGGTTTATCAATGTTTAAAGGGTATTACGTTCTTCTCTTTTGTGGTTTGGTATTCGCTATCAGTAGGGCTTGAGCCCTTGACTGTTGACTTTCCCTTATGTTTTTTTCGAGTTCTTGGCCTAAGTGACAGTTTCCTTGGTCTTGTGTTCGCTGCAGTGGTACATGTTTTCCAAGTTGTTGAAAAATTGATTCCGTTCGCTCTTTCTTTTGAGGAAGAATCAACCTATTCGTTTCACGTGAGTCTTTTGAGGTGTTGAATAATTGTAGTGGTGAAACTGTGGGTTGTAAGTTACTCGATGAGCGCTGGAGGATGAAATAATTTCGTAATATAGTTATTTGAGAGAAGTCTAACTCAATGGAAGTTTGTCTTATGAGGTTAAACTGATTGCATTGTTACAGCTAGTAGAACCTATAGTGAGTGTGATCCAAGATCTTCCTGTTCACTCGGGTGAACATTAGAATTACTGAAAGTATAGAAATATTGATCAATTTTATAGAGTATTGCAATTTGGTAGTATGGCAAGGCTATGAGAGTTAAACTTGATGATGTGGTTTAATGAGAGTGAGATTATAAAGTAATCGAATCGTCATGTCAATTAATGGGATAATGGAAAATGTTGAGTAATGTCAAGAGTGATTTGGCTCTAAATGAGTAACCTTCGAGAGTTATAATCCTTGTAATGGTTAATGGTCAAGAAAATATTTTCATGATGATTTTAATGAGTAAGTATGTTGGAATTGTGGATTTTTTTAGGAATTTAATCTGAGGATTTCCCTATACTTTATATGAGAATTTCGTTGCAAGAATCTTAGAGGTTAAATTTGGGCTTTGCATTGTTATGCTAGAACTTTGAACGCCCATGGATAATGTGAAAAAGTAGTATAAGGGTGGATTTTGAACAGTGGGATGGTCATTGATAGAAATATTTTTATGAAATACATGAGAATATGTGATGTGAATTCCGAGTTGTCCATTCTTGAGGATGGAGGTAACGTGATTACGTGCGAAGATCCATTTTGGGATGCATCAGAAGTTATCTATCAAAGTAATTCTGTCAGTAAAGGAAATCGGTTAGAGAATGTTTTGTGAGATCATCACAGTCCCTTTCCAAAGGTGTTGACAAGGTGCTTTGATTTGGGTTTGGCGTTGAGATCGCCAAGTTAAGAGTAACAGGTTAGTGTCTTGTGCGATGAATCGGTATTCCAAAAAGTTGTGAGAAATTTTAATTTCTAAAGGAGAATTGAGAAAAGATTATTTCCTTGAGTACTGAAACGCTCTCTTGATTCTTGTTTGAACTATGAGTTTATGTTGGATGTCTTTCGCATATGGGGCTTGACTTTATGTTGGCATGTGTGGTTCTTATCTGTACAGAAAGAATAAAAGAAATGATGGATTTGGACACTCGAGTGATTTCTCTTTTGGTGGATGTGGTGTTTATTTGCAAGATTTTTCTAATTTGAGGGTGGAAAGATTTTTGTGGTAAATCTTCGATTCTGGATTTGACTCTTCAGTACCGAGTTGGTAACGTTTGGTTGCGATGAGGGTCCTTCATTTTTCAGTTGGGCTATGTTGGTAAAAGAGTGTGTTTCTGGTTAAGGAGGTGATCCTTGCTTTAGTGAGGAGTTTATTTGAGAGGTGGAACACGAGTTTTGTATTCTATGGGCATGTCGTGTGGTTCGGTATCTTTGGGAAGTTTAACCCAAGATACATTTGCTTGTTCTCGCTAGTTGGCGTATCGCTAGGACGGTCTCGAGCCCGTGCGCGGGGTACGTAACGTCTTGTATGTTCTGGTGTTGAGTGAGTACCTGGGAGATCCAGAGTTTGAGGTTTCGTTGCGCCGCTGACCATCGAGTGAGGGCTTACCTTCGATCTTGCCCGATGATTGTACCTGGAAGTACCGGGTTGAGTGTTAGCTCAGACGTCGTGTTACGTTGTTGTGTTGTGGTTTCTTTAGTCCGAGGGAGAGGCTACTTGGGAAATTAGAGTTTCGCTTGCTTGAGCTTTTGCCGGTGTTGTTCACAACGGGTACGTGGTTACCGTTGTTCGTTCTCAGTCGTGGTTGTTCTTTCGCATAGAGCCGTGTTGGGATTCGAGGTCGAATCCTGTTTAAGGGGGGGTAGAATGTAATAACCCGAATATCAAATAGAGGGGTTATACATTATTCGAGAGAGAAATTATGTAATATCCCAAAAGTGAGATAAGAAATGAATCGGGGGAGATTAAATCATTCGGAGAGAGTTCGATGGTGTCCGGATGGACCAACATGAAATTTCCGATTCATCTATTAAAAGGAGGGTTAATCGCTGATCTTTTGGATCATGGGCTTGGGCCTCGGCCCATGGAGCCTAGGGGTGGCCGGCCAAGGGGCACCACTCCCCCAAACCCTAACCGCAGCCTCCTCCCACTTCCCCACGCCCACCCCTCCCCTTGTGTGGCTGCCCTTCCCCCCTCCCACGCCTCCTCTCCTGGTTGTCTTCCTCCTTGCGCCTCCCAAGCCCTCCTCCAAGGTTCCCTTGCTGCCGGCCAAGAGAAGAAGAGATCCTCCATTTGCAACTGCCAAGAAGGAAGAAGAGAAGGGAAGAAGGAAGAGAAGAAAGGGAGAGGGAAGAAGGATCCGCAACCGGGAACTCGTGGTGATCATCCGCGCAGCGTGCCTTCGTCGTTTCGGCAAGGGTAACCTGTGATTCTTTGTTTTGGGGTCGTTTTCTAGTTGTACATTTTCGGTTGTCAGTTCGTCGGTTTTCTGCAGCAGAGAAGATTGTTGATTTTGATTAGGTTAGAGGCAGAATTGGGTCTGGGTGTCTCCTAGAAAGTTGTAGATATCGTAGTTACCTTTCATTGTCGACAAGAATCAAGTCATTCGGACTTCGGTAGCCAAAGTTATGAATTTCTTAGTATTTCTGTGTTTCTGGAGAGAAGCAGAATTGCTAGTGTTGGTTAACCTGATAGAAGCGCTTATTTAGAGGGGTTTCCAGAGGGTCTCACCATAACAAAAAAACTAGGATAATCCTCTTAGCTTTCAGGAAAACTAAAGATCACTAAATTCGGACGAACGTAGAGAAAGTTATGATAGTTTCTTTGTCGCTGTCCAGAAACCCGACGTGAAATGTTTGCTCTGATTAATTAGATTGGTAGGACTGGTAGATGGCCGAATCAGAGAGTCTCCCCAACTAAGTTTATTTAGGTAATTAAATTACCTTTCTAAAAAGTCTGAGAACACCTTATTTGGACCCCTGAACAGAAAGTTATGAATTTTAGAAGTTGACTGTCCGCAGTGATCACCAAAGCGATCGCTAGGAATTGGAAGATTGGAAAACGCTTGGGAGTTTAGCGAGTTCGTTTGTGTTGTTATTTATGCTTTTGGTCAAGTATGTTGGACTTAGTCTGGGTTATCTTTATGTTCAGGTAGGAGCGTGATCCCAGGGGCAGCGCCCTCTTTGCGTCCACCGCTCTCGCACGGTTAAGGCAAGTATTCGGGTTATAGCGTATTTTCGGTTGTATGAAAAGATTGTTGTGATTGCTTGTTGTAGCCTTGCACGAATGTTACTGTAATGAGTTTTCCTTTTATCTTGATGAATGCAAGCTATGGTTAGTGTTTCCCTCGAGCGTTGCTAAATCTTACATGTGTTATGTACATGTTAAATTCTTGGGTATGAAAGACGTGGGCATGGAGCATTTGCATGTTTCAAACATGTTGGAGACTTGGTCATGTATGCATGTTTTTGATATATGATATCGAAGTAAGATTGCTTACATGATAATGAGAATATGATGTATTCCTGCTTATGAATATGTTATCATGGTGCATATGCATGTTGAGAGCATCTGAGTGCCCTGTCACGTGGTGACCAAGCACCTACTGATTGAGTCCCGTCATGTAGATGACGGGCTTGAGGTCCCCACATTCGTGGAATGTGGGCTATGAATAAAGAGGTCCCCATCATTAAAATGATGGGCAAAGGTCCCTATACATGTGGTGTATAGGCTTTTGGTCCCCGTGCGTAGAGGGCGCAGCAAGGGTATACAACGACGGTTGTATACCCCGCATTACCGGTAAAATGCGAAAAGAGATAAAGTTGAAAAGGTGCATTGCATTGGTTGCATTCACATGAGCATGAAGGCTATGCTTTGGTGCATTGTTTATCTTGGATTATTGATGCTATGAATGATAACTTGCTTAGCCTTGTTGGTACTTGTTGAGTCTTTGGGCTCACTCTTGCTTTGATGTGTTTTAGGTACAACTGGCAAGACCGGCATGCATGGGAGGGAGTAGATGTTTGGATGCACGCACTACCACTCAATCTTAAGAATTACTTATGGATGGTTTGAGTTTCAGATTAACTGTAATAATGAGAATAGCAAATTTTGGTTATGTTTATGAGATTATCCTACATGCTTGATTGAACCTGATTATGAAGATATTGATAAATGCTATGATTAATTGTTGGAACCTCGGTATAGCTGACTATACAAAGGAGGTTTTGTCGAAAAATTTGTAATTGGTCTTAGTTTAGTTTAGATTAATTTAATTTTAGTAGCATTCCAGGCTCAATGCTGAGCTGGGGTGTTACACTCTCGACCACCCCCGAGTCGGGTCATGGCACTTGGGGACGTCCTGGGTCTCACGACCTCCTTGGGTCCGGTCTCAGGACCTCCGGGTGGTCCTAGTAGACTTTCCAGGTGGTCCTGGAGGACTTCTGAGCGATCCTGCTAGACCTCCTGGGTGGTCCTGGTGGACTTTTCGGGTGGTCCTGGAGGACCTCTTGAGTGACCCATGGGTCAGGACGTGACAACCGCTCCATACCGACCTGGACCTCCCCATCGTCCTCGACCAGAGCGCCATCCTCTTCGGTGGCCTCCACCATTCACGCGAGAGGTAGAAGACCGGCACAGCTCAGCCTTCAAAGCACGAAGAAGTAAGTACGTGACGGGCATATGACACAAAAGAAGTGGCAAAGCATGCGGAGAAACCTGTCTACCCAGCGTGGGTCCAGTCTCCAAGCCTGTCGGGGTGTCCGCGTCCGAACCACCCCAAGTCCAAGCGTCGCCCCGCTAACGGATGCGTGGACACGCGGCTCGCATGTCTTCTGGCCCACCACCGGCCAGTCGATGGGCCAAATGCCAATCCGAATCACCAGGGTTGTGAGCCATACCTACAAATCAATTTCTAGTTAGCAATTATGACAGAATTAGTGGGTTCAAATACTTATAGCGTGGCTCCAAAAATTCTACAAATTAAGTTGTATTCTTGTAGAAGTCTACTGATTTTTTGATCATAACCTACCATGCTTTTGAAAATTATATTCCAATAACAAATAAATCATATTTGGTATGTTCTTAGTAGCACCAAAACACTTTGCTCAAACACAGTGGTAATAAATATACATTTCATGAAACCCAAGTGGTAAACATGCAATTTTTCCTACAAAAAACTATATTATGTTAACATCTATATAGACTGCTATGGATTGTGAAATACTTAAAACATCATCATTACTATGCATATTTATAATGGGTGAAACTTTCAGGAAAAATAAAATAAAATTTCACATGTTTTGGAATCATATGGGTTTGGAACCACGTATCTTTCATTTTTCTCTTAGTATTTTATAATTCCTTAATCCAAGCAAAACTATAAATAAAATGTTATCAATTATTTATTGTGCAAATAAATACATGTATTTAACATTCTATAAACTAGCTTTTGCGAATGCACGAGTTGTCGACATGTTTATATAACAGAAAAGTAACACATTATCGTTTATCAAGCCCGGGCCCAATTAGCGCAGCACGTGAAATAGTACAACTGAATTAATTGTAACCGACAAATTTTTCCTCCATACGAACTTTCAAACTAACTGTATTAATCATGCTATCTCAAACTAAGATTTTTTAAATTAACCTATTATTATTTCATTTCCTAACAATATGTCAATACACATAATGTTGCTCGCTAACCTACCATGGTTTTAAAAATACACGCATACAAAATTAGGCTAGAGACTTACTGTCGTCGTCGATGCGAATAAACTTTCTCTCCTCTCTTTCCCCCTCTCCCTCTCCTCTCTTTCTCTTCTTTCTTGTACTCGCCCGTCGCTCTCTGAAAACAAATGGTGACTATTCACGGACGGCTGCGCGTGCGCGGTATATAAGCACCCCTAGTCGCCCAACCGTTGGGCAACTAGGGTCCAGCAGTGAGCGACATCTATCGTAGTCGCTCTACCGTACGGTGACTTGGAGGCCAAAGGTCGAGTCGCCCCACGGTTAAGCGACTTGGACATCTGTCGCACACCCGTTGGGCGACTAGCCCAAGTCGCCCAATAGTATGGTGACTAATAAATATTTCTGTAAAAAAAGGTAAGCAATATTATTTATGTAATTCTGAATAAAAAATAGATTATTAAAAAAAATCGAGGGATATTGCCCTACCCAAGAACTAAGAAGTGCTCTCCACCAAAAAGGTCCTAACTTGGTCTTTCCATAACATTCTTCTTCATCGGATGTGCATATTAACAGGAGCTGGACCTGCAATGTTATAGTCTGGAAGCTGCCTGTTGTTATCTTTTTCAGTAGGGAGGTGATAGGGGACTATATGTAGGTTTTTTTGTTAGCCTCTCCCTGCTTGCCGGCATTGAAATGCACTAAAAGTCTAAAACGTTGCAAATATCTGAAGTCTGTTCCTCCTTGGGATTTTGATCTTGTTGGTTCAGAGCAGTTCAGCAAGAGTATCCTCCTATTAGCATCAACACATTCCCCACCAGTAGTTAGACGTCCACACGTACCTCGTGAGTCGTGATTTGCTTGGATGCATAAGTTTAAAACAGCTCATCAGGTATGAAGGGATAGCTTGTGCAACTGATATAATTAGCACAGCTTAGGGATTGTTCACTCCAAACCACACGACCATACCCCCAATTATTTTTGCTACAAACATGTGCACATTTCACTTTGTTGATATCAACAACATAAACTTAGTAAAAGATAAAATAAATATCAGAACAATTCGAAAAGCTTAAAAGATCACGAATAAAGACAAAAACCTGAAACTGTGAAAACCCAAATATTTTACCAAACAATATATCCATACCTCAATAGTTAAAACCCATTAAGGATTACAGTCGACGAGCAGGCCTTCAATGAGTGCACAAAGTGATGAATAACAACTATAATTCATTGGGAAAGTTCTAAGTTTAAATTTAAATTAATTTAGCTACGACCTATGGTCGTAGGATGTAAACAATCCTTCCTTTTTCCTGCAAAAAGCAAACTTTTCCTTTTGCTTGTTACTCTTTCTGGTGTTGCTGAAAACAATGGATGGCCCTATAATAGTTGATCTAGAACAGCTTGCTGATCCTTTCAGTCCTTGAGCTTCTCAGTCTAACTTCTACAGATAAAGAAATAAAATGTTATCAGATCGGAGGAAGCTCAAAAGTGACAACAAACTACAGATTAGTGAATCTAAAACTACTTGCTGAATGAAAGATCATAAGATGCTTTAACTAAGCAGCCTGAAATTATAGAGATTTTTAATTCAATTTACAGGCCATGAATGTCGGACCCAGACGTGGAATACCTGAAACCCTAGTGTATGTACTGTACTAGTCCTAAGATCAATCGCTAGTACACACATCCACAACATTGGCATAAACATCTATACACAATTACATACAACATGAAACAAATATGGTACATAAACTTAAGCGATCACATAATTTACATTACAATAGTTTACATTACAAAAGCCGACCGGCCAAATAAAATATCAAATATCAGAAGTAGCAGAGAAAACATAGCAATTTAAATGCAAAAGTCCAGCAATATGCTCATCCAACCCTCAAGCAACCGATAAGGACCAAACCCTAGCAAGACCCGTCCTCGTACCCTCCGGTACCAGGAGCAAAGAAGGCGTCATCTGAAGTCGGCTTATCCTCATACTCTGATCAACAATTTAAGCAAGATTGAGTACATTTTATACTCAGCAAGACTTGAAGTGTGTTGCAACATAATAATACATGCAAGGCTATCAAAGGATGAGGCTCTACTCTAAAAGTTATTTTCAGTATTAAGCAAGTTTTATTTGCAATGTCGGTATGTAATAGTTTGCAACGGAATTTGTAAAAAGCAGTTGACCGATATTGAAATAACAAGTATGTAACTCAAATAATAGCAAGATCACAGCCCTCCTCGACTGTGACCAATATTTTATTCTCAGCCATAGACATGGCACTCACACAAATCAATCATCCTAACATTTCCCAACAAAACTGTTGTACTAAAATAGAGACTATACCCGATATGACTACACTAAGTATGCTCATGAGAGCGAGCAAGGCTATTTAAATAGATTTACACTCTGTAGATGTGTACAACTTTACCCACAGTATACGAATTGTCTAGTTTGTTCGACATCCATCGATGCCACCACACACAATATTATAGTATGCAGTCTAGAACACGTAACAAAGCCTTTACACCATCTAGTCCTAACCTTGCACTAGCCCGACGAATGAACACCCTCACTTCACCCAGGTACATCTCTGTCTCAAGAAGGCATTCACCGTTATGTCGGCAAGCTTTTTTCCCAACACCTCGGTGAAGGGAGCCCCTTCGAGCATGCCTACCCCAGTCATGCTCGCACTACTACGGCCAACCAACATGTAAGGCTAGTATTCGATGACTTAATTGTTGGTTATATGCCCTAGAGGAAATCATGGAGATGATTGTATCACATCTATGTTTATGAGTTATTGAATAAATGTTATTCTGTTCCTTGAATGAATTATCGGTTATAAAGATTAACAAGTATGTGACTTGTTGGTGAAGCTCTTTTAACTTATATGATGTCATTCTAAAAGTTTCCTTAGTCAAATGTCACTGGTCGGATGTCGGGATCCAAAATTACGATTCTGGAACCCTCTGTGTATAATGCACTAGTCCAGGATCACGCTAGTGCATACAGTGTCAACATAGGCGAATATCAATCCACACAAGCGATAAATAAAGTAAACGATTAGTTTGAATAACAAATAAGGGTTTTGACCTTATAGTCGAGTTTACACTTATTGAGCCACACAGTGCTAACAGGAAATAAAGTAGCAGCAGAACAGAAATAACTTCAGCGTAGATCCCATCAATTCACCACAGGCAACCGACTGGGATCCAGACCTTAACGATCAGCAACCTTCGTTGAACTCCTCCTCAAAGCGGCGTGAGACTCCTCCTCTTTCAGAGGTTTGGCGCAAGTTTTACAACAAGCGTGAGTACACAACCGTACTCGCAAATCATACCACAGAATGCAATTTATAGATGCAGGCTTATTCCAAAAGAAAATGCTTCTGTGGTTCTTTTGCATAAAAGCAACTTTTGCAATTGAATACAATAATAGATTAAAACGTAATTCAAACAAATAAACAATATTAATTTAACAGTTATTTTCACAAAGACACAAAGCTAAGCAGGTTATTTCACATAGCCATATGACTTAGATCACATAGCTCCCATCCCAAACATTTTATGAAAACTACCCCTCGTGTGAAATCCCCGAGCATGTCCATGACCGTGGACGCGGCTATTCGAATAGATTGATTTAACACTCTGCAGAGGTTGTATACTTTACCCACACGATACGACTAGTGTTGCAAGCACTAATCATAACAAAATGGTTCAGAAACTTCATCCTAACATTGACTCTCCCGACGTGCTTACAAACCGCTATGCCAACCCAAACGAAGCGTTTTGGCATAACACACATCGTTGGACAGGGACACGGCGAACCGCCCCGTGATGCGACTACCTTGTAGTACACACCTCCACCCATAGTCTAACCTACAACCTGAGTAATCAATGCCAAGAATTCATAACCTACTAAGTTAGGCCCGTCCCATCAGGCATGTGGTCGTACAGTAAGGCTCAGTTCAATGGTGCACAAAGTTAAGTCCTTAATTGACCAAGACAAGACTTCCATTCTCTAACTATGCCACAAAGATTATCATTCCCATGCACATAACTTCCACCATATCACAAAGTATCCACCACTTGCCTCAGTCTAAATCCCTTCCCACCCAGTTGGTTTTAGTGCAACACATGCTATCACGGAGTAATAACACATAGCACACAATTTTACACAAAGTTCCATAGTCACTTAGTCAGATTCAATATTTGCAACTCGAACGAGATGTGAGACTCGTAGCATGGCTAAGCAATTGTACTCGCATCTAACCAACCCACGTTGGTTCTACAATATTACCAACTAATAACCAATCTAGGGTGACAAAGGTATTATGGCATACAAAGTCAAGGTGATGATAACAATTTGGATAATAACTATACCCAAAAGCATTTAAATACATAATTAAATTAGAATGCAATACTTTGAAACAAAGTAATTTAAAAACTGGGTTCAAGATGATCAAAGGTATGACTTGCCTTGGAAAAGGTCTAGGTACTGGTCTTGATCTTGGGGTGCTCCTTCTTCTCCAAAGTTCCCTGACGTATCGACGTCTACTCGCAAGCGAGACAAATAAACAAAACAAATAAATAACAGAGTCAAAACAAACTCCAAAAATTAAATAAAAATCTCAGATAAATAGAGCTCGAATTTATATAAATTTTGGAATTTGAATGGGCTCAATCGGAGTTCGGATGCAAAAGTTATGGGCTCTGGAAGATTGAAATCTAAAAGAAAACCCTAATTTTGGATTTACTGGAATTTTTGAATTATTTCTTAACAGCAA
Source organism: Ampelocalamus luodianensis (assembly GCA_036346255.1). Taxonomy (NCBI): domain Eukaryota; kingdom Viridiplantae; phylum Streptophyta; class Magnoliopsida; order Poales; family Poaceae; genus Ampelocalamus; species Ampelocalamus luodianensis. The sequence goes on along the minus strand of CM070621.1, from coordinate 68,963,827 downwards.
AATCGAATTATTGCGCAAACACGACGTCAGCACAGAATTTCGGGAATAATAGAAATAAAAAGAAATTACTGACACATGGGACCCACATACCAGTGAGATGGCCCACGGTAGACTAAGTCCACCGAGCCTATTGAGTCTAGGACCAGCTCGGGTGGCACACTCATGCCCACGCGGCGCTGACGTGGCACCACCTAGGACGACACGTACACACACACACACACTGAGGTGGTGAACCACGTGGCGTGACACGTCAGATCAACGGGCGGTGACGCTCGGGAACCGATGACAATGGCGAACGGCGGCGATCCACCGGCGGTGAGTGGTACCGGCGTGTAGCTGAGGCTATTGCGAACCTCAGTGTGCAACTTCGGGTGCTTGGGATGGACGGTGGCGACCGGCGGCGAGGTTTGAGCGGTGGAGAGCCTCGGTTGTTGTCGGACAGGGCCTCCGGTGAGATCTACGCGACGGCAAAGGCTCCTGGAGGTAGATGATGTGACGGCGAACTCGGCGGTGCAGACCACGAGGGCAGGGCGACGTCGACGGCGGCGCAATTCGAAGAAAACGAACGGCGGCGTGAAACCCTAAACGATCAAATGCGGCGGCGCCAGGGCTCTCGGGGCAAAAGGGGCGGCGGCTCTGAGATGCGGGGGCAAGGGCGAACCTCGAGGTCCTATTTATAGGCCCAGGGCGGCACGGGATAAGGAATCCCCAAATCGAGTCCGTGAAGAACACGAAACCAATTTCGGATCCTATTTGTAGGGCCGGGGCGACACGAGATAAGGAATCCCCAAATCGAGTCCGTGAAGAACACGAAACCAATTTCGGAAATCCAGGAGATAGGATACGATTCGGGATAAGATTTCAACAGAAACGAGTGCGGAGAGGTTAGAGATAGGATTTGGCACGTTTTCTAGAAGGGGTTTAGATAGAAAAACGGCGTTGTCGTACGGAGCTCGAGCTCCAATCCATGGCGGACGGCGCGGTCGCGTGCGGAGACGAAGCCGACTCGGAGACGATGACCTAACATGTGGGGCCCACACGTCAGCGAAAGCCCACGTACGTGCACGATCGGAACAGGAGAGCTAACCGTCCAGATCATATCGAACGGCTCAAAATCAATGGGACGTTCGGGTCCCCGAACAATCGCTCCGCATCTGGCCATCCATTCTTGATCGAATGGCGCACAGTCAATGTGCCGTTCGGGTCGCCCGTACAGCCCATCTCCATCGGACCATTCAAAGAGAATCGGACGGCTGAGGTTGAGCCGAGCGTATTTGAGAGGGAGAGAGACTGACAGGTCAGCGGAGGCGGGCGTGCGCGTGGGCGAGCTGGGCTGCGCGCGGGAGCAAGGCCACGCGGGCTGGGCCGGAGGAGGGTTTGGGCTGGGTTTCGGCCCAAGAGCTTTCCTGTGATTTTAGTTAGTTTTTCTATTTTATAAAATACTAGAAATTCAAATAAGCAATAGAAAAATAGCAAATGAACTCAGAAAAATTCTAGAAAAATCTAGAAAATATATCTGAGCACAAAGAACTCAAATAGTTTTGGCTATTGTTCAAGTTGGGATTATTTACATTAAATGTTTTTGTTTGTAAAGTCCAATATTAAGCTTTTGAATTAAATTCAAATAAAACCAAATGGTGACTTTTTCCCTACTAACTATTTAAAAGATTTTTAAACTCAGAAAATTGGGATGTTACATCGGAACACTAGTGACTTATCGACTAACACATGTATTAATTGATGACCATGTTTCACCGGTCATGGATATATGGATATCGAATCAATAATATGAACACATGTTAGAGAACATGGGGTTGGATTGACCCACCTTGAGACACTGTTGAGATTGTTATGATTTTATGTGTCTTCAGTTGGTCTCAAGTAATGATGATGTATAATCCTTAGACCTAAGATCAACATGGTTTTCTACATGTGTAATAGTACACTTAGGGGCTGCCAAACGTTACTCCGTAACTTGGTAGTTATAAAGGTAGCTTTCGGGTATGCTATGAAACATGCGGAGGAATATGACTGGTCAGATATGGGATTTTCCCCTCCTAATATAATAGGAGAGATAACTTTAGGCCCCTCGATGTGGTCGGATAAAGAAAGTGCATGGCTATGCAACTGGTGGTCGAAGAGTTTGACCACTCGAAGTTGTCCTACACTTGATCGAGAAAGTATTGAACAGTCCATGGATGACATAATATCTCACCTAGAGTTCAACCAGATATCGTGAGGCAAAGGGATAATACACGAGAAGGTCATTAAGTTCAATCAGATATGGACTAGTCGTATGGAAATACGAGCTGGTCGTAGACTAGTCGAACATATTCACTAAGTGGTCGAAACCTGCTCGTAAGGAATTACAAACTGGTCAAAAATAAATATGAACTAGTCGTATAGAGATACGAGTTGGTCGTTAGTGATAAGGACCTGGTCGTAGATCATATTGCATTAAGGTTCGTCTGATATAATTCGTATGTATTCGGGAATCGCTATGTCCGGCTAGGAGCCGCCAACGACTTTTGATCGGAATGGAGTTTCTGAATCACAACCGATTACGCATGAGTCTAACAGGTCACACACTTAACGGGTTGGAACAAATGTGTTCGGATAGGATCCTTTATGGGCTCTATATAAGGAGATGCATGATGCTATTGGGATATATATGAGTTGACGTGAGTTGCTCCACCAAAACCCTAGCCGCTATCTTCTCGAGAGAGCCCTGCTATGCAACTTGGTGCTACCACACTAGCGTACGGTGTTCCATTCTTGGACGTGTGGATACCATAGAGGTGCTACAACGGTTGCTGTTGCGCTTGAGGACGATCAACTACGACCACTACATCGACGCGCTCTACGTTGGATCAGGCTACTCCAACTCTTCTTCCGCTGTACTTCGCGTCTGGTGGTAACGATTTGTGATCATCTACTTGCTTGGCTTTCTGGTTTATATAGTAGAAATTTTTGAATTGCCAGCTAGCGTAGCCTACCCGTATCCCTTCATTAATTAGCTAAGGCCATCCCATACCCGCACATGTGGTTGTACGCTTAGGCTTAGATTGGTGGCACCGGTGTTCGGTCCTTAATTGACCCGGGCGAGGATCTCCCCCTATCTACTTGTGAGATACATGTCAGTGTTATACAACCGATCTTACATAAAGATTATTTGATTATGGGGTCTCCACAATTGATCACGCACACAGAAAGGACACGGTGATTTTTATACAGGTTTGGGATCCTCTAGAGAGAATAACAGCCCTACTCCTGTGTGTATTATATTGTGTATACTGGTTACACTCAGTGGAAAGACTTGAGCTTATACTACTACTGATTGCCCCTCTCTTATTTTCTCCTCCATTTCTCTCTGACTGAGGTGTTTTTATAGTACGTGTAGAGGTAGTCGTTCCAGGTCAAGAGACACCGGAGTAATCACCGGAGTAGTAACGTCCCCACGTTACCTAACGGTTATCAATCAGAGATAATGGTGCGTTACATGTAGTTACTCCAGAGAATAACTGCGTATATTGACTGCTCAGATCTCGTAGTTAATTGGGCCTACAGGCAAGTGGACCCAATTAACTATGGGGAAGTCGTGACAGGTCTGGTCGTAGAAGGACTTACGACCAGGGCATAGTCGTAAAAAACCTTACGACTGGTTACTGGTCGTAGAAGGACTTACGACCAGAGGTGATCGTAGAAGAACTTACGATCATATGGTAGTCGTAGAAGGACTTACGACTATAGGGGTGGCCGTAGAAGAACTTCCAACCACCTGATTAGCTTCTCCCTTACAACTATAAGGGGTATATTTAATAGCCGTGTGACATCATATTTACCCATAATACTAATTACAGATAAATAGTAAAAATGAGGATTATTAGATCCACATCATCTATCCCCCTAGCTTCAAGTGAAAGTAACTTACTTGGGAAATGGGTCATAGATGCTCTTACGACCACTAGGTGGTTGTAGGGTAAAGGTCGAAGGAAAAACTCATCAACATGTGTTTCATTTGATCAGAAATATACTTGGTCAAGAAAGTTTGTTGAAAATCTCACGACTATGAGGTAGTCGTAGAAAATCTTACGACTACGAAGTGATCGTGGCACGATGATCGGAAGTAAAACCTTTCCAATTGGTATCTCGTTTGACAAGAAATATACTTGGCTAAGAAGGTAATTTCGCTTGAGGTGTGAAAATAGCCTCGATTTTCTTGAACAAGCAGATTTAAGAGAATCTATTCGTTAGAGCAATTCTTGAAGCGGTGGGAATTGTTAAGTTTCCACAGTGTTTCATTTCAAGCTTGCGGTTATAAAAACTGACCGCAGAGGTGACTTTAGGGTTCTTACCTTTTCCTCAATTCTCCTCGACTGTTCATCGAGTTCTCGCCCTCTCCACTGCCAGCAAAAACCGTACACTTTCTTGATGCCTTTCCAAATCCAAACCTCCCTTTCGTGAGAAAAAATGGCCAGGACCGTTTCTGAGTGGGTTGAATCGGAGATGGACACGGCGAAGATGCACACTTTGGTAGTTGCCGAGAAGATTCCCGAGAAAGTACTCGTGAAGTGGATTTCAGCGGTTGGGCAACACTGGCCGGCGGGGGAGACTAGGCAGATCCCTGTCTTCCTACGTGAGGGCAGCCTCTGATTGCCTGCTCACCCTTTTCTCACACTCGTACTCGAGTACTTTGGGGTGGAATTAGTGAACCTTGGTCCTAATTCCATCACAATGTTAAGCGTATTCGTGTACCTGTATGAGGCATACCTGGGGATTCTGGTAGATCTCGAGCTTTTCCAATATTACTACGGAATGGCTTGACAAGTCAGAATTGCTGGGAGTTGCGGTCTAAAGCTCCATGACGGGAAGTCAAAGGAGTACATTCAGATGTTCACCCGGTCTTCGTGGCCGGGGTGGAAGAAGAAGTGGTTCTACTGGGAGGTCACCGAGGAAGACAACCTTTCATTTGCTGGAAATGCTGCTGAGAGGATTTCTTCCTAGGATTCGACTCCTAGGGATCTTGACCGGATTGGCCCTATATTCAAGCTATCAAAGACTTGAAGGTGAGGGGACTCACCGGATGGCACGTGGTGAAGGACTTCATCACATGCCGCATTAGTCCTCTAAAGAAATGAGTTCCTCCCATGTGGAGGTACTCAGGGACAACAGACCCGACCAGGGATTACAAAGAGGGTAAGTGAAATTCTTACTTTTGACTCTTGTTTTGGTTAGTCCTAATTTGGTCTGTTGACTATGCTATCTGTTTACACAGATCTTTCACAAATGGAGATTGACGCCCGTGTCAAGCTCATCTGTGAGAAAGGTCCATCAAATGTAGCGGCTCCTCAAATCCTAGAGGTTTTGACCGCAGAGGAAAAGGTTAAACGTCTAAAGGTAATCGGAAATTGTCGGGACCGGATTTCTGAATCAGAACCCTATGTGTATTTTCGCACCAGTCCCATGATCAGTAGCTAGTGCACACAGTTGAAACATTATTGATAACAAATTCGAATCACGAATAACATTAATAAACAACTGAATACCAGCCTTATGGCCACTTATTACAAAAGAGGTCGGAAGACCTTGAGTCTTACAGCAGCAGAAACATAAATAAATAAACTCCGAGTGATGGCCCATCAAATTGCCCACCGGCATTCGATTGGGGAGCGCAACCTAGTACTCCGGGTATCCTTCGTCAAAGCCACAGGCGAAGTAGTCGTAGTCCTCCTCCGTGTCGTTGAAGGCTTCTGAGATTTAATTATGAGTGTAGCATGTGAGTACATAAAGTACTCCGCGAGTCTTGGGAAACATGCATATGCATAGCTTTGACAAATGAGGCTTATATGGTTCTTTTGCACAAAGCAATTTTTAAGTTCAAAACAATTTTCATAAAGCACATTTGACAAACGCAGTTTCAATAAATAAATTAATTGTATTACTAGTGGAGGTTCTAGCTACCAACCACTAGCATAAAGGCTCTAGCTGCCAAGGTTTTCAGAATAGGGCTCTAGCTACCCAACTGGCTCTAGCTGCCAGAAACTACCCGAGAGTCCCAACTGCTTCCGGTTCCCAAAATTTACTCTTTAAAAAAACAAAACCAAAATCTACCATGTGAAAACGCACCTTGCTCGCCCTTGACCGTGGGCACGGCTATTCGAATAGTTTTTAACACTCTGCAGAGGTTGTGCGGCTTGACCCACAAGAGATGATGCTTTGATATACCACACGTTTCCTTTGGCGTGTGAATCAAGGAGAGACCATCACAAGGCTTTACAAAGCTTCCTTTTGACTCGGTTCTGCCCGCTAAGGTTTCACCTTCCTGGCCCCCACTTGCGCCATGTGAATCAGCACACACAACCATGACAGAACCAACTCAAAATTTTGCTAATTAGTTGGCGAGTCCGTTCCCATTTTGGACATGTGGTTGTGCAGTAGTGCTCGGTTTGAATAGTCACAGCGTCGGTCCTTAATATGACTTGGCGGGACTAACACAATACATGATCTCGTGCTCTAGCCGCACTTTGATCTTACCATCCACCCAAGTCTAAAACATACTTTCATCATTATATTTTATTTTCCAAACACTGACATTACCTAATGTCATACAATTTTTCAAAGAAAGCATAAAGGGTAAATAATGGTTTTTCTCCCCCAAAGGTTAAATAAAGTCGTAAAGCATGTTTAAGCAATTCTACCGTAATAAACTATTCTGCAAAATTGTATTCAATAATGCAGAATTTCTACACTAGGGTTACAAAGGTGCAGGACATCAAATATAGAGGATTGTAGTAGCAAACTTTAGGTTTAACTAACAACTACACTTTGAACTTATTATTATATAGGAATTAGCAATGCATAATTCTTTGAAAACTGAAACACAATTTAAAAATCATAGGTTCAAAGTGGTCAAAGGAGACTCGCCTTGGTGGCGTTGGGCGTAAGCGCTTCTGTTGATCCAAACTCGCGTCGGTGGCGTCGGATTCTACAAACGCATAACGGACCAAATAAATAGCAGAAAATAAATAAAATTCAAAAATTACAAAATAAATCTGGAAGTAGAGAATGAATTTAGATGAATTTAGGAGAAAGAATCGATGGATTCGAGTTAGTATGAGAGCGAACGAAAATCTAGAAAATCAATTCTCCAAAAAAACTAAAACCATGTATGTACATACACCATGCACGTATACTATCTTCGCATGGCAATTCATGAACAGTGAACAAAATAAAATGGCGATATTTGGGGAGCGAAATCCAGGGATGTGAAGAGGAAGCCGAGGGGCACGCGGCGACGTAGTCGGTTCGGGAAATGACTGACCGAGGAGAGAGAACGGAGTATGAAAGATTATCTAGTAGCCAGCACTATTCATGTTCTTCTCCAAACGAACATAAGCAAACCAACTTGCGCAGAAAAGAAAAATCAAGGCGTCGGCAGCTCAAGGTGGCGAAGGACTGGACAGCAAACCATGAAAATGGAACTCCATGAACACGGCCTACCCTCAGGTGGTGATGGTTCGACCGGAGAAACTCTGTAGCGGTGGCAGCGCAAGCTACTGTTAATGGAGAAAACAGAGAACTGCAAGCTCTGATGAATCAAAAGCTTAGAGAGAGTGCAAAGGATCAAAGAAGAGATAGCATGCTAATTTATAGCCTCAACCGGGAGCCGAAACGTTGGGAAGGCGAAGAGCTACGGCCAACAGCAAAGTCGGTTCAGATTAGAAATGAATGAAACGGTAGAGGTTGCACTTGTTGGCTGCACCAATGAAAGCATGGCAATGAGGGAGAGTTACTATGAACTTAGTGCTGCAAACGGATTCAAAATGAAAGCTTTAAATGGAGAGAAATGAGAGAAGAGGAAATGACAGCCATTAATGGCGATGAAGCTTAACCGCTTCGACTGGGAGCAAAGGGAGGGGAGGGGAGGCGGCGCGGTGGGGTAGGGGAGGAGTGGCGCTGCCGTCGGCGAGATGGCCGGGGTCGGTGGCGAGGCGGCGCTGCCATGGAGCTGTGTTATTGAAATAAAGCAACAGAGAGAGAGACTCCCGTGAGGAAGAAGATGAATAGGAGAGAGAGAAAGAATAAAGGATGAAAGGAGAGGAGGGAGTATATAAACAAATGAATGCAAGATCCCACATTAGCAGTGCATGCATGCATGTCTTGGAGTTAAGTGAGCCTTACGTGAGAGGAGGGTTGGGATGGGTGACCCGATGGGAACTTTATTTTTTTTTTTAGAAAAAGAGAGAAGTGCGACAAATAAATAAATTGGACCAAGAAATTGGAACAAATATTTTTCTGGAGATTTGAATTTTAGATTGGAAATGGAGTTTTGGAATTTGAGATTTCGATCCAGTATTACTCATAAAATACAAATACGATCCAAATAAAATCTAGACAATTTTAATTAATTAATTTGAAATTAAATTTTAGAGAAAGCGAATTTTGGGATGTTACAAACCTACCTCCTTAGAAGGAATCTCGACCAGAGATTCGGATGGGTAGGAAAAAGGTTAGGGTACACGGACTTTGCTCTCGAACCAACGACTTTGTCTATTGAGTGAGACAAAGCGAAATGGCGGTGAGCCCGACTAGATCTTACAGTGCGACATCTTTGAGTTGATTGAGATTGCGTTCGCAACATGATTGATCGTCCCCTTGCGGATGGTGTTGAATTCGGATGGCTTGACTTGGAGTCCGAGGCTCCTCGTCCGATCTGGTGTAGGGTCTTGGTGGTGTAGTTCCCAAGTTAAAAGGAACCGAGTCATAGCTCGGCGTTTACGAGGGCAATTCTTGGCATAATGCCCCATTTCATGGCAATGAAAGCACGGATTCTATTTGTTGGCGTCCGATTCTGCTGCGGTTGAACACGATATTGTTTCCAAATCCTGCATGACTATCGATGTCGACATTGGATTCTTAGGTGCATTATCTGCTGGCGGCGAGGTTGTAGTGTGGTGGTTCATTAGAGTGCAGGCTGCTGGCTCCGCGCTGCGCTTGAAAAGCCATTTTCTCTTTCGGGACTCAAGCAGTTGACGTTGAGCATCCTCTTGCACAAGAGCTTTGTTGACCATCTGTTGAAAATTGGGGTAGTCAAGCGACACGATTGCACTTTGAGGTTGGGGTCAAGTCCTTCCATGAAGCGCCAAATCTTCGCTCCTCGTTAGCAACATCCTCTGGTGCATACCTTGTGGTGAGTGAACTGTTAAGATACTCGGACACTGCGAGATTGCCCTCTTTGTAGCTTATGGAACTCTCTCTTCTTCATTTCCATCATTCCCATAGGAATGTGAGTGTCTGGCAAAGCAAAAAACTCTGCCAAGAGATAGCTTGGATATTACGGTGAGTGCGCAATAGTTTTCCCACCAAGTACCTGCGGTTGCTTTCAGTTGGTGAGCAGCAAAGAGAACTTTCTCTTAGTCATTACACTGAGCCAAGATCAGCTTCTTCTCGACATCCTTTAACCAGTCATCAGCTTCAAGAGGATCAACTGAACCGGCAAAGGTTGGTGGCCTGGTTCTCATAAATTCACCAAGTCTGGATGGAGGTGGTAAGACTGGAGCAGGAGCTGGTGCAGGTTGATTAACTTGATTTTGAGCCAGTGCTTGCAATAGTTGAAGTTGCAAGGCCATCATCTGCTCTATATTCATCATCGGAGGTTGACCAGGAGGTGGTGGTGGTAAAGGTTCTTCCTCAAATAACTGCTCAGGTTGCACTTGTGGTTCTTGTTGTTCTTGCGGTGCTTGCGGTACTTGAGGTAAAACTGGCTCCTCAGGAAACAGTTGACCACGACCTCTTCCATGACCACGGCCTCGGCCTCCTCCGCGGGCTCCTCCACGGGCTGCTCCGCGACCTCTTCCAGGGTTTTCCATCTGAGCAGTCCAAGGTTAGCAGGGGAAGAGAGGGAAAAAGCAAAGACGAGAAAAACAAGGGAGCTTGCAACAACCCACAAGAACCAAATACTTTACAGAAAAGCAAATTACTTTTTCCAACTAAAAACAACTCAAAGAAAATCGTCTACTCGATACTCTTAAGCTAGTGAAATGACTCAATACACGGGAAGAGCCTAGGCAACTTAAACTATATGGCTTGTTTGACATCGCATCCTCTACTCACGATCTTTGATGAATCTTGCCTGTTGTTCTTGGGTGGTAGAGATGACTGGAGACTTTACGATGCTCTCTTCATGGCTCCATTTCTTGTAGTCTTGAACATAATGATAGTAATCGCGTTGACCAACTATAGAAATTAGAAGGGAAGGATGATCCATTTAACATTGTAAAACGATGAAGGAAGAACTAAGTAAGGAAGAATTCCACGAAGAAGGTAAGGATAGAAAGATGAGAAAAGATGAGGATAGCACAATATTATTTTTCTTTTTGTAAAATAAGTTTCGAAGTTTTCCTACTAACTGCCATTCTAACTAGGTCACGTCCTACAGTCAACTCGGCTCTGATACCAACTCTGTCGGGACCGGATTTCTGAATCCGAACCCTATGTGTATTTTCTTTTGATCCCATGATCGTAGCTAGTGCACACAGTTGAAACATTGTTGATAACAAATTCGAATCACGAATAACATTAATAAACAATGAATACCACCTTATGGCCACTTATTACAAAAGAGGTCGGAAGACCTTGAGTCTTCTGACAGTGAAACATAAATAAATAAACTCAGTGATGGCCCATCAAATTGCCCACCGCATTCGACTGGGAGCGCAACCTAGTACTGGGTATCCTTCGTCAAAGCCACAGGTAGTAGTCGTAGTCCTCCTCCGTGTCGTTGAAGGCTTACGAGATTTAATTATGAGTGTAGCATGTGAGTACATAAAGTACTCATGAGTCTTGGGAAACATGCATATGCATAGCTTTGACAAATGAGGCTTATATGGTTCTTTTGCACAAAGCAAATTTTTAAGTTCAAAACAATTTTCATAAAGCACATTTGACAAACGCAGTTTCAATAAATAAATTAATTGTATTACTAGTGGAGGTTCTAGCTACCAACCACTAGCATAAAGGCTCTAGGCGCCAAGGTTTTGAGAATAGGGCTCTAGTCGCCCAACTGGCTCTATTTGCTGAGAAACTACCCGAGAGTCCCAAGCGCTCCGGTTCCCAAAATTTACTCTTTTAAAAACAAAACCAAAATCTACCATGTGAAAACGCACCTTGCTGCGCCCTTGGCCGTGGGCACGGCTATTCGAATAGTTTTAACACTCTGCAGAGGTTATGCAGCTTGACCACAAGAGATGATCGCTTTGATATACCACACGTTTCCTTTGGCGTGTGAATCAAGGAGAGACCATCACAAGGCTTTTACAAAGCTTCCTTTTGACTCGGTTCTGCCCGCTAAGGTTTCACCTTCATGGCCCCCTCTTGCGCCATGTGAATCAGCACACACAACCATGACAGAACCAACTCAAAATTTTGCTAATTAGTTGGCCAGGTCCGTTCCCATTTTGGACATGTGGTTGTACGGTAGTGCTCGGTTTGAATAGTCTGGCGTCGGTCCTTAATATGACTTAGGCGGGACTAACACAATACATGATCTCGTGCTCTATTTGCACACTTTGATCTTACCATCCACCCAAGTCTAAAACATACTTTCATCATTATATTTTCTTTTCCAAACACTGACATTACCTAATGTCATACAATTTTTCAAAGAAAGCATAAAGGGTAAATAATGGTTTTTCTCCCCCAAAGGTTAAATAAAGCCGAGAATGAATTTAGATGAATTTAGGAGAAAGAATCGATGGATTCGGAGTTCGTATGAGAACGAACGAAAATCTAGAAAATCAATTCTCCAAAAAAACTAAAACAATGTATGTACATACACCATGCACGTATACTATCTTGCATGGCACTGCATTCATGAACGATGAACAAAATAAAATGGCGATATTTGGGAGCGAAATCCGGGGATGTGAAGAGGAAGCCGAAGTGCACGCGGCGTATTGGTTCGAAATGGCGACCGAGGAAGAGCGGAGTATGAAAGATTATCTAGTAGCCAAGATCGCTTGTTCATGTTCTTGTCCAAGCGAGCGTACAAACCGACATGCGCGAGAAAAAGAAAAATCAAGGCGTCGGCGGCTCAAGGTGGCGAAGCGGTGGCGGCAAACCATGAAAATGGAACTCCATGAACACGGCCTACCCTCGGTGGTGATGGTTCGACCGAGAAACTTCAGTGGCGGTGGCGGCGCAAGCTCTTGTTAATGGAGAAAGCAGAGAAGCGCAAGCTCGATGAATCAAAAGCTTAGAGAGAGTGCAAAGGATCAAAGAAGAGATAGCATGCCAATTTATAGCCTCAGCGGGCCGAAGCGTTGGGAAGGCGAAGAGCTACGACCAACGGCAAAGTCGGTTCAGATTAGAAATGAATGAAAGCAGTAGAGGTTGCACTTGTTGGCTGCACCAATGAAACATGGCAATGAGGAGAGTTACTATGAACTTAGTGTTGCAAACGGATTCAAAATGAAAGCTTTAAATGGAGAGAAATGAGAGAAGAGAAATGGCGACCATTAATGGCGATGAAGCTTAACCGCTTACCGGGAGCAAAGGGAGGGAGGGAGGCGCGGTGGGGTGGGGAGGAGTGGCGGCTGCGTCATTGAGATGGCGGGGTCGGTGTGCAGGCGGCGCCATGGAGCTGTGTTATTGAAATAAAGCAACAGAGAGAGACTCCCGTGAGGAAGAAGATGAATAGGAGAGAGAGAAAGAATAAAGGATAAAAGGAGAGGAGGGAGTATATAAACCAATGAATGCAAGATCCCACATTGGCAGTGCATGCATGCATGTCTTGGAGTTAAGTGAGCCTTACGTGAGAGGAGGGTTGGGATGGGTGACCCGATGGGAACTTTATTTTTTTTTAGAAAAAGAGAGAAGTGCGACAAATAAATAAATTGGACCAAGAAATTGGAACAAATATTTTTCTGGAGATTTGAATTTTAGATTGGAAATGGAGTTTTGGAATTTGAGATTTCGATCCAGTATTACTCATAAAATACAAATACGATCCAAATAAAATCTAGACAATTTTAATTAATTAATTTGAAATTAAATTTTAGAGAAAGCGAATTTTGGGATGTTACAGAATCGACTTCATCTTTAGGCTTTTACAGTCGTAGAAGGACTTACGACTAGAGGATTCGTCGTAGAAGAAACTTACGACTATGGGTTGGTCGTAGAAGAACTTACGACCAACGAGTGATCGTAAAAAGACTTACGACCACTTAAGTAATGTTATCCTTTTCTGATTTTAATAGAAAGTAGGCATGGAAGACCGCCAAGACGACGCGGAGGTCGCATTGGTGGTTGTTGGGGAAGTGGCGCAATCGGAGCAAACAAAAGCTCCTCCAGCCAAAAGGCGTCGACTTGTGAGGGTCGCTGACAAGGGTGGTGCGAGTTCAAGTCCTGTTGCTCCCTTCGCTCAATTCGTTGCAGACATGGCTGCTACGGAGAAGGCAAGGGAAGGCGAAGCTGCCATAGCCCTTAAGTGCAAAGCCCCAAAGCCAAGGTACCCTTCTACTACGACAACAAAACTTTTGTAGTTTCTGCCTCTCGTGGCTTTGTAAAGCAGCTAGAAAAGGAGAACTGGAAAAGCTTCATGTCTTTTGTGAAGGAAACTGCTGCTCCAGTAGAACCTGAGGTCGAGGAGGGCAGCGCTCTTGAGGTGGTCGAGACAGGTCTCGGTCACTCGGGGAGTCAGGATGCTCAAGAAACAGTGACTCCTACTCCCCTACTTGAGTTCCGACCAGGAGTGGTCAAGAAGAAGTCGAAGAAATCTTCCGTCGGGAAGGTTGCTTCAAAGTTCCTGGTTAGGTCTAGGACGCAGAGGTATGTGAAAAGACAAAAGTGTAAGAACAACATTTACCCTTTGTTTTTCACGAGTTAACTTGCTCTCTGTTTCGTGATCTTAGCCCAACTCCTTCAGCCCCCCATGGATGCTTCTACTGAGAAGCCCGCTGCTACTTCTTCAGCAAATGAAGGAACGACAGTAGTAGTGGCTGAAGTGTCAGCCACTATTCCCATGGTGGACGAAGCTGTCACTACTGAAGTTGCTACGACCACTAATGCAGTCGTAGGGATGGAAGCCGTGATGAAGACGCCAGGAGAAGGTGGCAGTGAGAGCTCCGACCACCACGCCGGTAAGGAGGTTGTCGAGGATGTTCCTCCTAGTCCTCATGGCGGGGCTACCGTCCCTGAATCAGAGGAAGAGGAGTACTTCAACTTCTGCTCTGATTTCTTTGGCCCTACTTCCATCGTAGAATCTTCTGCCTTCAGATCTTGCGATCGAGTCCCTCATCCCAGTAACATTCCCAACTGTGGGGAAGTTTTCGATGACAAACGTCTCGAAAGGGTTTGGTGGAATCACGTCGAGGAGATGGATGGGCTGAAAGATCCGACAAGGATAGTCTCCATGTTAGCTCGGATGAGCATGAATGTTAGTATCTAACGATACCTATAAGTATGGTTTTATCCTCGCTTCTCATTGTCTTTCTTTTTTGCAGAAAGCTTTAGAACAAATTGCCACGATTTGCGAGTTCAACCGGCAACTTGTTAAGTTACGACAAGAGAAAGCAGTACTCTGCGAGCAAGCAGAGAGGTGGTGAGTCACTGATGCTCGCAATCCTTTTATGTTTCGACTACTCGTACAGTACTCGTGGGGATTGTCGTAGAAAACCTTACGACTTGGTACTGGTCGTAGAAAAACTTACGACCAGAAGTGATCGTAGAAGAACTTACGATCACGTGATAGTCGTAGAAATACTTATGACTATGGGAATGGTCGTAGAAGAACTTACGATCACCTGATTATTGTAGGAAAGCTTACAATTATGAGGATGGTTGTAGAATAACTTACGATCACTTGCCTCTGTGTTCATCTCTACCCTTAACATTTTCAGGTTTAAGAGTGACGAAAAGACCCTAGCTGATTCGCTCGACTTCGAAAAAGCCGAGACGAAAAAGTTAAGGGATGAAGTATATAACCTTCTAAAGAAGCTTCAGGAGGCCAACTATGCGACCCAACAGTTGCAGGAAGAAATAAATAGTGCGTCCTTCAAGTTACGATTGCTTATAATCTTATTCTTTAACTTCCTAATTTCTCGTTCTTTTTTCAGAAAAAGAAGTCGAGACAAGGGCCCTTCAAACCAAAGTGAGGACTCTTTAGACCGAAGTTAAAGAAAAGTCCCTGGTCATTCGTGAAATCGCCCGCATCGCCAAGGACAAAGATCAAGAAATTGAGAGATTAGATTTTCAATTAGCGGGTAAGTAATCTCTTACCTGCTATTAAATTGTCTTTTCATCTCCTGGAGACATTTTATCTAACCAACCTCACTCCTTTCAGAGCGATTGGTCGAAATAAAATGACTGTATGAGGCTTCGACTTGCACCGAGGAGGAGATGAAGTCGATGGAGGTCAATCTTCAATATGACATCTCACTTTTGAACAATGTACTCGGTGGGCTACGTGCTGAAAAGATCACCCTTCGTGAAGATACGATAGCCGCCCACACGAGTGCCATTGGGGAGCAAATCGGTGCTTTGCAAGAGTTGGTGACCATTCTGAAGACTAACCAGACTGACTCAATAAAGGAAGCGGTCAAAGGAGCTGTAAGCTATGTCTTAGCCAAACTTAAAGCTTGTGACCCCAACCTTAACACTCAATCAATTGAAGCCGACTTCGATTGCACTGAAGCCGAAGCGGAGCGATTGATCGAGGACATGTAGTCGGTAGGCGAGAAGGTCACGGAGGAGATGCAAATAGGATCTCCTTCATCAAAGTAGTCTGTAATAAGAACCTGTAAAGACAAGCCTTTTGTTGATGTATATATATGTGATCCTTCTTTTTTCCTGCAAATCATCTCGTAGAGTAGTTAGTAACTCATAAGATAATGAATGGAAAAGATACTTAGACTAGATATATGTAATCCTTCCTTTCTTCTTCCTTTTTCATGCAAATCATCTCGTAGAGTAGTTAGTAACTCATAAGATAATGGATGGAAAAAGAAACTAAGACTAAGAATTGAAGTCATGTTTATAACTTTATCCTAGCTCCCGACTATTTGCTTAGTTTATTTGAATAAACTAAGTACATAGTGAAAAAGGGTTTCTTAAAACAGAGAGGTTTGTTCGACTTATAGTTTTCTATTTCGATTATCATGCACTAGTCGAAAGAGTAGAAACGAATCAACGCTAGGAAGTTTCTTCTAGTGGGCAGGACCACGTGCAGAAAGAAAAAGCTTCGACTAAGTGATGTTACCATCTCTGACCAGATTAATCAAATCAAGAACGGCAACTTGAGTGAAACAAACATCTAGATGACCTTTAAAAATTCGTTCGACCTTTCTCAGTGTACTTCGATAAGTTTGTCCTGGTAGCAAAAGTAGGAAACGGTACGACGCTAGGAAGTTCTTTCTAGTGGGCAGGACCACGTGTAGAGAGGAGAAGTTTCGACTAGGTGTGTTTCTTCCTCTGACCAGTTAAAACCAACTAAGTTTACCAAAAACAGTCGAACAAATGTCAAAAGTGCACTCTTCTTAGAGTATTTTTCAAAATAAAGAAATAAACTAAGGTGATAAGAGTTGGCTTAAAATACTTCGACCATATTTTCTGAGCCCAAAACCTTTGCAACAAGGCGATACTAGGAAGCTCCTTCTAGCGGGCAGGACCACGTGCAGAGAGGAGAGACTTTGACTAGTTGTCGTGTCCTTTCTTCGACCAGTGTAAAGAAAAAAATTGAGCATATAAAATATAGTCGAAAGATTAGAAAAGCACTACTCGATGGAAGACAATAAAGATAGAAAGAACCTGATACTTTATTGTTGTGGATGTTTGTTACACGTAAATTTGTGTAACTGGTCGATGTTCCAAGAGTTTGAGAGAACTCGACCGTCTTCCATTGCTAGTCGTACCAAACCTGAACACGTAACTTCGACCACAGTGTAAGGACCTTCCCACTTGGCGGAAAGTTTATTCCAATTAGACTGTGATTGAATAAACCTCACTACCAAGTCACCTACAGCAAGGCTGCGATGTTGGACCTTACGATCGTAGTATCTGCGCAGGGCTTGTTGGTAGACCGCTCAATGGATTAAAGCTTGGTTTCTCTTCTCTTCGAGTAGGTTGATGTCGTCCGCTCGAAGTTGTTCTTGGGTGGAGTCGTTATAGTTTTCGACTCGTGCCGACCTGATCTTTAGTTCTGGCGGAAGCATGGCTTCGGCACCAAAAACTAGAAAGAAAGGTGTTTCACCTATAGCCCAACTAGTAGTCATACGAACTTCCCATAATACTGAGGGTAATTCTTGTACCCAAGCCCTCGAGCGCTTGACAAGTTGGTCAAAGACTCGAGTTTTGATTCCCTGCATTATTTGGTTGTTAGCTCTTTCGACCGCCCCATTGCTTTGGGGTGGGCAACGAAAGCGTAACACAACTTGGTACCCAACTCGTCGTAAAATTCTTGAAATTTTGCGCTAAAAAATTGCTTACCATTATCTGTGATTATCCGACTAGGTACCCTAAATCGAGTTATCATGCATCTCATCATGAACCTTTTTGCTGCTTCCGTTGTTATCCCAGTCACAGGTTCGTCTTCTATCCATTTTGTGAACGTATCAATAGCCACAAAAAGGAATTCAAATCCGCCTGGAGCTCTGGGTAATGGTCCTAGGATATCGAGACCCCATGTAACACCCCAACTCTCAATGAGCCTGGAATGCTACTGAAACTAAACTATTCTAGCACAACCTACAAATTTCTGGCAGAGCCTCCTTTGTTTAATTAGCTATATCGACAGTTCAACATTAAATCATGGCACATAACAAATTTTCATAATCAAACTTACTCAATCATGCATGATAACCAATGAATGAACCAACACTGCAATCTCATTATTACAAATAATCTGAAACTCAAACCAAACCGTCTATGGGTGATAATCGAATAGTCTATTTGTTTATAAATTGAAGCTAAGTGGCAAACGCCTTAAGGGTGTGAGGTAGTGAGTGCATCAACTTCTACTCCCTCCCATGCATGTCGTTCACCCATCGTACCTAAAACACATTAAAGCAAGAGTGAGCCCAAAGACTCAAAGTAAGTATCAACAAGGTGTAAACATGAACTCAAACATAGCATCGATAATCCACAATAGCATTATACTAAACATAGCCATTTATCTCATGATATGCAACCAATGCAATGCTTCTTTGAACTTTATCTCTTTTCGCATTTCACCCAGAATGCGGGGTGTACAACCGTCATTTGTATACCCTTGCTGTGCCCTCAGCACAGGACCAAGAGCCTATACACCACATGTATAGGGACCTTTGCCCATCACTTAATGATGGGGACCTCTTTATTCATAGCCCACATTCCACGAATGTGGGGGACCTCAAGCCCGTCATCTTCATGACGGGGACCTCAATCAGATGTGCTTGGTCACCACGTGACCAAGGCACTGTATGCTCACAATATGCATATGCACCATGATAACATATTCATAAGCAAGAATACCTCAAATTCTCGTTGACATGTAATCAATATCAGCATACATTAGATCCATTTAACCATACTAGCATGTCATCAAGGTAAACGGTACTCATCTCATAACAGGCAAGCATGGCTATACTATCACGATACATCACAAACACTTCAAACAAGCATACACATATAATAGCCGAATACTTGCCTCAACCGCGCGAGAACAGCGGACGCGAAGTGGTGCTGCCCTTGGGATCTCGCTGCCACTGGACAAGTAGATAACCCCAAACTAAGAATAGCATACTGGACCAAAATCATACATCACACTACCATCGAAATCGCTAATCTTCTTATCACGTCTAGCTTTTCTAATTTCTAGCTTAACGGTCACTGCGGACAGCAGACTTCAAAAATTCATAACTTTCTGCTCAGGAGTCCAAATAGGATGATCTTGGACAATCTGAAAAGGTAATTGAAATGTCTAAATAAACTTAGTTGGGAGACCTCTGATTCGGCCATCTACCAGACCTACCAATCTATTTAATCAGAGCAAACATTTCACGTCGGGTTTCTGGACAGCGACAAAGAAACTATCATAACTTTCTCTACGTTCGTCCAAATTCAGTGATCTTTAGCTTTCCTGAAAGCTAAGAGGATTAGCCTCATTTTTCGTTATGGTGATACCCTCTGGAAATCCCTCTAAATAAGCGCTTCTATCAGGTTAACTAACACTAGCAAATCTGCTTCTCTCCAGAAACACAGAAGTACTAATAAATTCATAACTTTGGCTACCGAAGTCCGAATGACTTGATTCTTGTCGGAAATGAAAGGTAACTACGATAGCTACAACTTTCTAGGAGACACCCAGACCCAAATCTGCCTCTAACCTAATCAAAACCGACAAACTTCACTGCTGCAGAATATCGACGAACTGACATCCGAAAATTAGACAACTAGAAATTGACCTAAAGCAAAGAACCATGGGTTACCCTTGCCGAAACGAAGAGAGCACATAGCGGGGATGAAGACCACCACGCTTCCGCTGCGGATCCCTTCTTCTCCCTCTTCTTCTCTTCTCTTCTCCCTCTCCTTCTTCTTCCTTCTCTTCCTTTCTCCTTCTTCTTCCTCCTTGGCCGGCTGCAATGGAGCTCCTTCTCCTCCTTGGCCAGCAGCAATGGAGGTGGTGGGGGAGTGGAGAGGGGCGCAAGGGAGGGTGGAAGGGAGGTGGAGAGGTGGAGAGGGGAAGAGGGGGAGAGGGGGGCGGCCGGTTGGGAGTGGGAGGGGAAAGGGGAGGGAGGGGAGGGGCTAGGGTTTGGGGAGGAGCCCCTGGCCGGCCACCACGGATGGGCCTTGGCCCAGCCCAAGTTGCCGCCAAATTGCTCTTTCCCCCCCTCTAAAACTGCAGCACTGACAACAATCCAATTAGTCCCTCCCGACGTTCCGTTTGATTCTTCCCCGAATAATCGATCTCTCCCGAAATAAAATTAATCTCTCCCGACTAATCGCTTAACACACTTTCGGGGTATTACACCCCAGGTCGTAAAAGGCCAAGATAGAGGGATTGTTTATATTGCCTGAGGTAGTTGGTGTATTTTCCTACTATGAAACTGGCATTGTACACACTTTTTTACCAGTTCCTTGGCATCGTAGAGGGCTGTTGGCCCATAGAAACCTTGTCGAAAGGCCTTACCCACCAGCGTTTTGTAGGAAGCATGAGTCCCACAGATGCATCCGTGTATGTCGTGAAGGAATTTTAACCCTTCACTCTGCGGAATGCATCGCATGAGCACCCCTTGAGTGCCTCATTTATAGAGTACTCCTTCGACTAAAGTATATATTTTGGCCTTTCAGGATAATTGATCTGCCTCGAGGTCATCATCGGGTACAAAACCCGTCTGAAGATACTCGTAGATGGGAATCATCCAGTGTCGAACCCGGGAGCGAAGGATCCTGAATTCTCTGTGTTTATACACTAGTCCAGGATTTCTAGTGTACACAGTCAAACAAAAGTGATAGCAAAATCATATCGCGCACTTTATTAATAATTTCTGAGTTTATTACAAAAGGGCCCGAGGCCAAAAGAAAAAGAAATAACACAGCGGAAACAAAGTAGTAGTAGACCACACGACTTGCCACAGCAATCGTGCTGGAAGCGTAACCTATTAAATCAAGATCCTCACCGTCCCGATAGAGGTCTTCTCCTGAATAAAGATTATTCAGCAAGAGTAAGCACAACTTCCGTGCTTGCAAGTTACACCCAATATTGAAAGTTAATGCATGCATAAGGTAAACAAAGGATAATGGTAGGGTTGTTTTGCATAAACAGCATTTTCAGATTAAATACCATTAATAATTTTCTAAGGCCAGTTTTAATATTATAACTGAAATCAGTGATTGAAATGACAATGAATAGTGGATAACCTCCATTAAATGAATGGTGAAGGATATCCTCCTAACACTTGGCTAACCGCCCAATTTTGACCATAGGATTATCCATCCTAAAATCAGCCGGGGAAAATCATTTTATAAACCAAAAACAAATCTAACTTAGAGTGGCTTTGCTAGCATGTCCATGACCGCGGACGCGACTATTCGAATAGTTTCTACTCTGCAGAGTTTGTACATCTTTACCCACACGAGATAATATGCTTTTAATGTCGGCCAAAGCACGCTTCCGAAGGCGTGTGACTAAGCAATTATCATGAGGCCGTTACAAAGCAGTGTCTTAATGTATTTATGCCCGCTAAGGTTTCGCTACCATCGGACTACCCATCCTCCGGGAGCCCCCTCTTGCGCCTGGTGGGACTACTGTCTAACCAACACCCACACATACAACATAGCACAAATGACACTAAGACGCCACAAATTATTTAGCCAAATCCTGCTCATACAGGACATGTGGTGGTACGGTAAGGCGTAGCAAAATACGCTCAAAGACCGGTCCTTAACTGACTTGGGCGACTTTCCATTTAAATAAACCCATGGGCTTTAATCCTAACCAGATTAGGCCCGTGCATGAACCTGCACCCACCATACATCTATCTCGCCCAAGTCCAAACCCATTTTATTTTATTTGGAGTGAAAACCTCTGAATAAGCCTTTCGTGGTAAAACAATACCACAGAATCAGATTTAAAATCAAATTGTAAATGATTTGGCAAAACCTTCCCAAATTTATAAATATGACCTAAGCATGGCTAAGCATATGACAAATTTTGCCTAAGGGTGTCAAGGTATTCATATTCCATAACCAAATTGGCCATACCATGGAAGTTGGAATAACTATACAAAAACAGGACATTCAACATTTATATAAACATATGCATGCAATAGTAATTTAAAAACAGGAATTAAATACTTTAAAATACTGGGAACAATATGATCAATAGTGTAACTTGCCTTCGTTGAAGTCTTGAAATTCTAAATTGTCGGAAGGATCTAACTCTCCGGAGTCGTCGAGGTCTATACGCGAAAATACGATAAATTATCTTTAAATTCAAATAAATTCAAAAAATCAGCTCAAAATAACTCCAAATTGAAATATTTTGTTTTAAATAGCTAGATCATGATTTTATACAAATTTTGCAACTTGAACCACCCAATTTGGAGTTCAGATGCAAAAGATATGAATTTTTGAAGTTTAAACATAAATCTGGAATTTAATTGAGTTTCTCGAATTAATTTTCTACTGGAAAATCAATTATTGCGCAATGCTGACGCTAGCGATGAATTTCCGGGAATTAAAGCAATTAAATTTATTTTCCTGACGAGTGGGGCCCATGTGTCATAGACACGGTTCACGTGGACCATGCCCATGGACTTGTTGCTCGAGGGTTTGGTGCCGACGTGGCGTCACATGCGCGGGATTGGTGACGTGGCGCACACGTGGCCCTGAGGTGGCGCCACGGTGGCGTGTGCGTGGTCGAGCCACGAGGTTCGACGAGGCGCGGCCGGTGGCGAGCTCGCCGGCGCACTGCCGGCGCGCGAGGAAAATGAAAGAGCGCAAAATGAAGAGGAGAAGATGCTGATCGTGGTGCTCACCGAAGTTGCGAGATTGCACGGCGGAAAAGTTGTCGGCGACGAGGTTGTGCGGCGGCGAGGTTCGGTCGTCGAGGAAGTAATGGTTCCGGTGATCCTCCGAGGAAGTGAGTGGTGGCTCCGGCTTCGCGTTGATGCGGTGGTGACGATGGTGCGGTCGATGGGGACGGAGGGGCCATGGCGGCGCCGGAAACGGAGAAGAGTCAAAGGTTTTGCCGCGGGATCTTGAAATTAGGGCGCTCGGTGGTGTGAGGCGAGCCGTGGATGGTGGCGGTGTCTTTGTGGAGGATGCGGCGGTGCCAGGGTACTATTTATAGAGGTACGGGCAGGGTTGAATCGCCGTGGAGAGCACGAAGGGCCGAACGAGTCTCCGACGAAGATTAGGGAATTTAGGGCGCGGGGATGGAAAGAAACGGCCGTGTCGGAGGCGGAGATGATCTGGGGTTTAAATGCACGCGTCAATCATGGAGATGCGGCCAGATCTACTCGTATATGGAAGGTCTCCGAATCTGCAGTAATGGCGGACGCGGCGAGAAAGGAAGGTGGGGTGGAGAAGAAAGGAAGGAAGACGATGACACAGGGTCGTCTGATTTTGATCGAACGGTGGGAACAGAATGTGCTAACCGGTATGTTGGGGTTGGATGCTGCCGTGGGATTTTGATCCAACGGTTGAAATAGATCGCGGGGTGCGGGAAGTTTTTAAGTGCTAGGTCTTATGGGAGCCGTTCGATCTAGATCTAACGGTCACCGTTGAGTGGGATGTTCGGTCCTTCTGAATGCATCACGGAGTTCTGGCCGTTGGATTTTAATCCAACGGTTGAGATGCGTCGGTGCGGGCGTGAGAGAGAGAGGAGAGAGGCCGCGGTGGGGTCCGATGTCGCCGAGGGGAAGAGGCGGCGTGGCGGTGGCGTGAATTTGCTGGAATGGAATAAATTTGGTAGGCGGTTTCGGCCCGAAGACTGTTTAGGATTTTCTTTGGTTTTCTATTTGATTTAATTCTGGTAATTCAAATAAGCTTTAAAATATAGCAAATTAAGTCAAAAAAATTATGAGCCACGTCACAGAAATTCTCTGAGGCATTTGGGATTTAAATAAAATATTTCCAACTATTATTTGGTAATCGATTTTGCAGATGAAATTGTTTAGCTTCAAAATGATTAAGTAAAAGCTTTTAAAAAATTCAAAAAATCCACCAAAAACAATTAAACTTTATTTTCAACTGAAATTTAAAATTTGGGCTGTTACATCCAGGTATCCTCGTATTCTAGAGAGGCTGTCTCAATAGGAGGTCTCTGGTTCTTCGACCAGGGACGGTTTCTGGAGTTGTTCCAAGAAGACTCCTTTTGGTACTATGGATCGGGAAGAAGCTATACGAGCAAGTTGGTCTACAAGAAAATTATCCTTTCGAGGGATAAATTGTAACTCAAAACCAAGAAAATGCTTTTCAAGCTTTCGGACTTTCGATACGTACCGAGACATTGTCGGATTAGAGCATCGGTACTCTTTTTCGACTTGATTCACGACTAGTTAGGAGTCTTCTCTCACGAGTAATTGGCGAATCGAGAGCGCTTTCGCGGCTCGTATGCCAGCTAGCAAATCTTCGTACTCTGCCATATTGTTAGTGGCCTAAAAGTTTAATTGTATGGCATACTTTAATGTCTCTCAGTAGGAGATTCCAGACCACTGACCCGAGCCACTTAAAGTAAGTGACCCGTCAAAGTACATCGTCCACTGGTCATGGGAATCGTACTGGGGATCCTGAACAGATTCAGGATTTGTCCATTCGGCGACAAAGTCTACCAAGATTTGGGATTTAATGGTTGTTCGGGATATGAAATAGATGTCGAACTCCCTAAGATCGACTGACCATTTTGCCATGCATCCCGCTGTTTCCCTATTCTGGAGGATCGCTCCCAAGGGAAACTCAGACGGCACAGCTAGTTTGTGCGCCTGAAAATAATGCCGTAGTTTCCTCGAAGACATGAGGAGGGCATATAGAAGTTTTTGGACCTGAGGGTAACGCTCCTTGGGCCCGTGTAAAACTTCACTAACGTAGTAAATCGGTCGTTGTACGTTTTCATGTTCTACGACCAGTACTGCGCTCACTGCCTGTGGCGTGGCAGCTAGATAAATTAAGAGCATCTCTCCTGGTTTCGGAGAAACCAGGACAGGAGCACTCGTAAGATACCTCTTGACATCCTCAAATGCAGCGTTAGCCTCTTTTGACCACTCGAAACCCTCATACTTCCTTAGAAGTTTGAAAAAAGGTAGTCCTTTTTCTCCCAGGCGTGCAATGAAACGGCTTAAAGCCACCATGCATCCTGTGAGTTTCTGAACTTCTTTTTTCGTGGTCGGGGGGCGTATTTGCATGATGGCCTTTATCTTTTCAGGATTTACTTCGATTCCTCGTCCAGAGACTAAGAATCCAAGCAATTTTCCTGAAGAGACTCCGAACACACACTTCTCGGGATTGAGTTTCAAGCGGTGCTTTCTGAGGTTGTCGAATGTTTCTTGCAGGTTTGTGATATGATTAAGTCATTTGCTGCTTTTTACGACTAAATCATCAACATAGGCTTCCAAATTTCAGCCCAGTTGAGGTGAAAAAGTCGTTTGCATCAAACGCTGAAAAGAAGCTCTAGTATTCTTTAAACCAAATGGCATTTTGACATAGCAAAATATTCGAAATGGTGTAATGAACACAGTCTTTTCTTTATCTTCTCAACACATATTGATCTGGTGGTAACCAGAGTATGCATCTAGAAAACTTAACATTTCACAACCAGCAGTAGAATCAACCAACTGATCGATACAAGGTAAAGGGAAATCATCTTTTGGACAAGCTTTATTAAGATTAGTGAAGTCTACGCACATACGCCATTTGCCGTTTGACTTCCTAACCATTACAGGGTTGGCCAACCACTCTAGGTGATTGACTTCTCTTATAAAGCCTGCCTTAAGCAGTTTGTCCAATTCTAATCTAATAGCATCTCGTCGATCAAGGGCAAATCTCCGTAACTTTTGTTTTACGGGTAATTTATCAGGCTGTAAAGCTAGTCTGTGCTCGATCACTTCCCTGGGCACTCCGGGCATGTCGGATGCTTGCCACGCGAAGACATCTGCATTTGCTTGGAGGAAAGTGATGAGGGCGTCTTCCTATTTGGGGTCGAAAGAATCCCCGGTGCGAACAGTCTTTGAGGGCTCCTTCGCGTCCAGAGGAACCTCTTTGACTTGGTCGTTCGGCTTTGGTGCAGCTTTAGGCTTCGACTTGCTAGTCGAAGGCTGACTTTCGTCTCAAGCTGGTATTTGTCCAACCATCTTGAGGGACCGACGATCGCAGGAATGCGCCATCTTCTTGTCACAATAAATTGTGATCACTCCTTTGGGACCTGGCATCTTAAGACATTGATACCCATAATGAGTAGCTATTAAGAATTTTGCCAAAGTTGGTCGTCTGAGTATGACGTTATATGCCGTATCGAAATCGACCACATCAAAAGAGATCTTCTCTGTTCTAAAATTACTTGATCAACCAAATGTTAAAAGAAGAGAAACTTGGCCAATATGTTTGACCGAAGACCCCAGTACGATTCCATGAAAAGAGTATTGTACCGGCCTTACCTTTGTCCTAGGAACTTGCATCTCGTCTAGGGTACTCGTAAACAGCATGTTTAACGAGCTACCACCATTAACCAATACTCGATTTACTCAACAATTGTTAATGGTGGGTTCGATCACAATCGGAAATCGACCTGATCTAGTCGAAGGGATCGGGCAGTCACCCTTCTCGAAAGAGATGGTAACTTCTGACCACTTCAGCATCTTATTGACAAGAGGGGAGTCGATTGAGTTTACCTTGTGCTCGACACCCTTAAGCTATCGCCTTGACTCATATGTGATCGATGGTGTGCTGTGGATCCTGAAACAACATCTCCTCATCGTCATCTGACTCTTCCGGCCACTTGTTTGACCTACTTGTTCAAGAGTAGGAAGTGACCCTTTGCCAGAGTAATAGTCTTCTAGTTTTCATAGAAAAACTTGGCAGTTGCGAAGGTCGTGTCCCTCCATTTTATGAAAAGGACACCACCTCGGTTTGTCGTTCTTCCATTCGAGACGCTTACCTTTGCCTCGGTTGGAATTTTGTTTGGAATTACGTGGCTCTTTGTTGCTTACGGCTAAAACCTCCTTAGAATCAGTGGCTTGAGTTTTATGACCCTTCGCCTTGTTCTTGGCTTTTTTAGCCTTTTTGTCCCTCTTCTTACCACCTTCACCTGCATCTTGAGGAACGTTGTCCTCTCGATCGATAGTGTTGTTTCACTCGCTGCTTCAGCGGCAGTCGCATATCTATCGGCCATCTCGAAGAGTTCGACGACAGTGGCAGGGGGATTCAAAGCAATATCCTCCGTTATCCTTCTGCTGCGGACTCCCTGCTTAAAGGCTCTGATAACAGATGAGTCAGAAATCTCCGGAATGGAATTACGAACCTGACTGAAGCATTTGATGAATTGACGCAGAGTTTCATGATCTTTTTGTCTCATCCGGTGCAGGTCGTCCTCCTTTCCAGGGCGGTTGTAGGTGCCCTGGAGGTTCGCTAGCAGAAGGTCGCAAAGGTGTTGCCACAAGTAGATCGACTCAAGTGGCTGGTTTAGTAGCCATGATCGAGTAGACCCTTCATGCACAGTTGGAAGGTAATTCACCATTACATGCTCTCCTCCTGCTGCTACTTGGATAACTGTTGTGTAGATCTGGAGGAATTCAATGGGATTTTGGGTTCCATCGAATTTCTCCATGTTTCCTGGTCGGAAATGAGGGGGCCAGCGAACTGCTCGGAGATCAGGTGAAAACGCCTGACATCCAGTGATAACTTCTTGGCACCTTCTTTGTAGAAAAGAAGGGTTAACGTCACTAGGTGATCGTACTCGACGATACCCAGTCACGAGTGGACTTGACCTATAGTAGACCTCAGTCTTATGAGGCAAATACTCCTTGTATTCCGTCTGCTGCCGCAGATTTCGACCCTAGAGTGGTGAAAGATCACCTCTCCTAGGAGCTAATTGATCTCCAGATGTTTGAGGAGCCTTCCTCAAGTCAAGAGAACGACGTGATCGATAATCATGTCGATCTCTTTGCAACGAGTTGTTCGAACGACTGGTGGACAGTGGAGTCGTACTGCTACGACTTCCGGGATGATGTCGACGAGGATGCTCGAGTTTTGCCATCGTGTTCCAAAGCCTCCGTGTGATCTCTTCGGCGAAGAGATCGTAGCTTGATGCTCGAGCGAGATCTTGAGTTGGATTCTCAACCAAGTCGTTGGTGTGCTGGAGCTCCTGAGCTTCCTCTGACTGATAATAAGCGCGCCCAGGGAGTTTTTTCTAGGCCACTATTTTTCTTTGTCAAGTTGTCTCAGGATCACCTATATCAGACCCTTGAGTTGGTTTCAGTGGAGTGAGAGAATGTTGAGGATTTCCCGCACGTTCATCAGGGTGTTCACCCCGTTCATCAGCTACGGTGCTCTTGCCATTGCCACAAGGAGACGTAGTGTGTGTCCATCGGGGAGCATCGTCAATCCTGTTTCTTGGAGAATGACCCTTATCAGAGGGAATGACGAAGACCTCCCATTGATGACCTCCACTTGCGCTCGAGGCCTCCTCGCTTGAGGAGTAGTCGAGAGACACCATCTGGCGATTTGGAGTAAACCCCTCCAGGAAGGGGAACTTCGGGTTATAACCATCTCTGTCTGCAGGTGTGCCCTGCGATGGGATGGTTGGACTTGCAGGAAAAGCGTGTTTGATCCCCTCCTCTGCGGGATTAGCCAGAGAGAAAGGACCATCAGGTGCTGATGAAGCTTTGGAATGATGGCTTCCAGAACTTGTCTCGCCAGGTCGTACTGTCTTAAGGGGACTCAAAAACTCGGAGGAAAAACTCTCGTCGTGTTGTGAGTCTGTCTTGGGGCAACCCTGTTTGTGGTCGTGTTGGCCCTTGCCCCTTGAGGAAGCTGGTCCCTCAGCTGGGCGTACTATTGTGGGGGATAAGGATCCCTCCTCAACTCCGCCGGTAGTGTGGTCTTTGAGATTTGATAGAAAATTTCCAAAGGCGACAATACCATCGGATGATTCGATACACGGCTCGTAGTCGAAACCGGCATCCATGTCAACGTCTACCAGTTCTCCTCGTTCCACTCTTCTACCATGGAGAAAAGAAAAAACTGTTGACAAGCAATTACAAGAAGATCCCCACGGACAGTGCCAACTATCAGTGTTTTAGAATCGATCTTACGTAAAAATTATTTGATTTAGGGGGTCTCCACAATTGATCACGCAAACAGAAAGGACATGGGGATTTTTATACAGGTTCGGACCTCCTCTAGAGAGAATAATAGCCCTACTCCTGTGTGTATTATATTGTGTATACTGGTTACACTCAGTGGAAAGACTTGAGCTTATACTACTATTGATTGCCCCTCTCTTCTTTTCTCCATTTCTCTCTGACTGAGGTGTTTTTATAGTATGTGCAGAGGTAGTCGTTCCAGGTCAAGAGGCGCCTTATTATTCTGTAATAATGGTAGTAATCACTGGAGTAGTAACGTCCCCATGTTGTCTAACAGTTATCAATCAGAGATAATGGTGTGTTACATGCAGTTACTCTAGAGAATAACTGCGTATATTGACTGCTTAGATCTCGTAGTTAATTGGGCCTATAGGCAAGTGGACCCAATTAACTATGAGGAAGTCGTAACAGGTCTGGTCGTAGAAGGACTTACGACCAGAGCATAGTCGTAGAAAACCTTACGATTGGTTACTGGTCGTAGAAGGACTTACAACCAGAGGTGATCGTAGAAGAACTTACGATCATATGATAGTCGTAGAAGGACTTACGACTATGAGGGTGGTCGTAGAAGAACTTACGACCACCTGATTGGCTTCTCCCTTACAACTATAAGGGGTATATTTAATAGCCGTGTGACGTCATATTTACTGTAACACCCTGGCTATTCGGAAGCCAAGATGTCACCTAAAACATCTAACATACATCCATAATGCGGAAGAATTTGAATAAAATCAACTAATGCTAGTATCAAAACAACCAAGATATGATGAAGGTATCCTTCCTTCACCATCTAATCTATTTATTTTAGTTCATTGATAATGAAAGTTCACATGCAGTAATAATTCAACATCAATGTGGAGAAGGTATCCTTCCTTCACCAATTATAAATTTATTATTACAGTTCATCATTAACGAATGTAAGATAGAACTAAATTTAGTCTTGAACATGAATTGGATGATGTGAAAAAGTAGTGCGTGTCTACTCCCTCCCAAGTGAGCCAACATCGGGGTTACCTAAAATAAGCAGACAACGAAGAGTGAGTCCACGACTCGGCAAAGTACGGTGGAAGAGACAGAACACATACAAGCGAACATCACCATTTAAGAATGCGAATATTGCATCGAATGAGCACTTAAGAAAAACATGAAATGAATGAATGTAATCAAGGATGGACTGCACACATGCCTATACGGTATAGCTAGTGACACACCGTCGGTGTACACTTAAGCCCGCATCTTAACAAAAATGCGGGATCCAATTCCCGTATGAAGAACGTTTCATACTGGTGTCCAAAATTGCCCATTCCGAATTAATGGGTCTTACATGCCCATCCCGGAATTGATGGGTCTTTCAAATCCACTCCGTGGGCGGGACATGACAATGTCCAACATTGCCCACATTGGAATGGTGGGACTTGAAATCCACTCGTGGATGAAACATGCAAAATGAATGTATAACATGGATTGAGAATATTGAAAGACATGATATCTAAACATGGATATAACACATATATCAAAATATAAACAATCCACCTTCTCATGAATTATATGGAATCACAACAAGATCATAAAACATTCATCAATCACAATCAATAAAGGTGGCAAGGTACTTGCCTTCCGCAAGCATCTTATGGTAGTAGGTAAAGAGGATGTCCCTAAACCGAAGCCTCTCTGCCTACAAAAGTAAGTACTCGAAATAAATACAACAACATAGCGCTTCCATTAACGTTCTACAACGACTTCCGACAGTCCACAATTAACTAATTAGCTCTAATCTGAAAGCAGACTACTCGAGCACAACCCTAAATCGACAGCAGAACGGTAAAAATCATATCTATTGGTCTGGGACTCGGAATGAGGTGAGACCACTTTCTATGGATTCTTAACTGAAATATGTACAATACTCTAGTTGATAAGGTAAGCCAATTCGACCAATTTAATTTACTAACAGATAAATGAAACAACGGAACAGAATCTGTCCAGATCTGTCTAACAAGCCTGGACAGCAGCACGGTATCGGACATAACTTTTATTGGATAAACCAAAATTGGTTTTCTTTAACAATCTGAAAAGCTAAGAACAAAACTACTAAAGTCTAGTTGGGCAAAAGTTCAGATTTTGCCTCTAACAAAAATTTGGCCCACGGCTCAAATCTGTTGACTGAATTAATAGACAGAAATATCGGCTAAAATAAAATATCCATAACTTTTGTTGTACAACTCCAAATTGGATGTTCTTTAACAATCTAGAAAGATTATCAAATCCTGTACCATAACCTAGTTGGGATGAAACCCTGATTCGTCCATTAACATACCCTATTTTAAAAGACAACTCAAAGGTAATTCTCGTCACAATTCTGGACAGCAGATAGTAAATCTATCATAACGTTTGACTCGAAAGTCGAAATGAGGTGATCTTGGCGGCCACCAAAGATAAGAGCATCCTCTAAATAACTCTAGAGATCAAAATCCCTAATTCTGCCTCTAAGCATACGAAACAGGCCGCGCAAGAAACTGGACAGAATTGAATTTGTAGCAGCAGCAATTTAATCCAATCAAACTAATCGAATTCGCATCTAATACAACTTAAACAGCAAAGAACGCTCTCGTTACCCTTGTAGAACCTTAGGAGACGCTGGTTGAATCCAAGAAGAAGATCCCTTCCTCTCCCTCATTCTCCCTTCCTTTTGGCCAAACAGCCCGCGCTTCCTTCTCCTTCCTTTAATTGGCATCAATGGAGGGAGACCTCCCATGGATGGGGATGTACAGCAAGGGCTGCAAGGGGAGGTGCTGGACAGGAGGAGGCGCAAGGGGAGAGGAAGTGGCGGCCAAAGGAGGAAGAGGGAAAAGGTGGGGCGGCTAGGGTTTTGGGGAAGGTGGCACCTCCCTATGGCGGCCAGGCCACATGGGCCAAGGCCCAAGCCCAAGTTGTCGAGAGCATGAGAAACCCCTCTAAACTCCCGATTAGCGTTTTCCAAAAGAAACCTTCTCTGATTAAATATTTTCTCCAGAAAATTATTTCTAACACTATCGGAGAATTACATTAATTCCCTCTCAAATTGAATTGCACTCTCAAAGGAAAGTCGGGATATTACATTTACCCATAATACTAATTATAGATAAGTAGTAAAAATAAGGATTATTATATCCTCGTCAATACACATCTCACACTCCCCAGATTATATTATAACTCATCCGCATCACAAACTAAGTTTTTCCTTTACATTTTTATACAAAATAATAGAGGTAAACCCCTATGGACCATCATTTCAAAATCTCCCAAATTCAAACTCAATATTTCATTCATTTTCCAATTTTGCCAAACTAGAGCCCGACTAAGCATTTGTGCGATATTTACACTCGATATACCCAAATCGCCATCATCTATTGCCTAAACCATAACCTAATGGCTACAACAGTAATGATACCAATATTTCAAGGAGGACCATACATTAAATAGGAATATAACTACCGTTATCCCCAAATATAACAATTTTAAGCAAATATACACGCATGCATAATATATGCAAAATAAGTACGATGATTTAAATAATAGGATCAACATGGTCAAGAAGGTGCTTGTATTGCTCTAGTAGCTTTGAATATGAGGATGGTGGGTCGCGAATAATTCGTTCGCGGTATCGACATCTACTCAAAAAAGCCGATAAAAATGACAAACAGAGAAATATTTTCAAAAGCAACAAAACCAAAATATTTTTGCATATTCAAATAGAGCATGATTTTTTATGAATTTAGAAAAAAGATTCATTCAATTTGGAGTTCATATGCAAAAGTTAAAAATAAAAAGGGTGACGTCGAAAGGGTTTTAATTTGGAGTTCATATGCAAAAGTTAAGTTATTAATGTTTTAATTTACTTCAGTTTTATTTAATTGAGGTTTATGCTTTCTAATAGAGAAAAAATATTTTGCTATGAACTGTAGGAGGCTTTACTCATTTTTCCATTTTTCGGATGTTATTAACTTACATGTAGGCCCTACTTGTCAGTGACTCATCTTTTTGTTTTATTGATTTTATTTATAAAACAGGGGTGGTCCCACATGTCATAGACTCATTAATTAATTAAGTAAATGATTAAATCCCGATTTGATTTAATCTACTAACAACTAGGGTCCACATGTCAGTCTCTCATTTTTTTAAAACATGTTTTAAAACCGAGAATAGTGAGTGGTCCCACATGTCAGTGACTCATTATTAAATACGTTTTAAATTAGATTTTCGATTAACTTCTCAGCTAGACTTTTGAGAGTAGCAAACTTCTCATTGAGGCCTCGGAAAATATGGAGCACCATAGCCTCATCACGAACAGGATGTCCAATATCTCAAAGACCATCTGCCAAGAGTTTGAGTTTTTGATAGTAGGCCAAGATGGACATGTCGCCCTGAACGCATTGGCCGAGTTGAGCATCGAGCTGTACTGCATGCACCATCTCGTTGTCGCGGAAGAGCCCTTCCAGACTGACCCAGATGGAACGGGTTGAGTCAGTTGGCATGATGACGATGTCGAGGATCTCACCAGAGATCGATCCGTAGAGCCATGATAGAACACTACACTTGGTTTGCCGCCTAAGTGCATCGGTGGGTTGCAAAGGGGAGCCATCAACATGGTAGACGAGATCAAACTTGCCAAGGAAGGCAAGAAAAAGAGAGCGCCATTTGGTGTAGTTGGGAGGATCAAGCTCAAGAGCAAAAGGTATATGTGTTTTGATGCTGGCGACAGCAATGGCCGGAGCGTAAGAAGCTGGTGCGGCAACGGAGGAGGAAGATAGGGTGGGTGAGGACTGGGAAGAGACGGAGGAGGATGTGTAGGGACCCAAAAATGCAATTCTGAACTCTCTGTGTATTCTGCACTAGTCCAGGATCACGCTAGTGCACACAGTGTCAACATAGATGAATATCGATCCACGCAAGTCGAATAATAACATAAACAATTAATTTGAATAACAAATAATGGTTTTGACCTCATGGTCGAGTTTACATTTATTAAGCCTCACAGGGCTGGCAATAATGAAATAAGCAGCAGCGGAATAGATAAGCTTTAGCGAAATCCCCTCGATTCACCACAGGCAACCGACTGGGATCAAGACCCTAATGATCAACACCTTCGTAGTACTCCTCCTCGAATACAGGCGAATACTCATCCACTTCTATTGATTTGATTTAGCAAGTATGAGTACACAACCGTACTCGCAAGTCATACCACAAAATGCAATGTATACATGATGGCTTATTCCAAAGGAATGGCTTCTGTGGTTCCTTTGCAATAAAGCAACATTTGCAATTGAATACAATAATAGATTGAAATGCAACTTAAATCAAATAAATAATAGTAATTTAACAGTTGTTTTCACAAAGAACACAAAGCCTAATCAAATTGTTTCACACAACTATATGACTGAAATCACACAGCTGTCCCTTCCCAAATATTTTATAAAAATCTAACCCTCGTGTGAAATCCCCAAGCACATCCATGACCGCAGACGCGGCTATTCGAATAGATTTGTTAACACTCTGCAGAGGTTGTACACTTTACCCACACGATATAACTAGTGTAGCTAGCACAAGTCATAACAAAACATTTCAAAAACTTTATCTCAAACATTGACACTCCTGATGTGTTTTACTGCCAGTACCAACCCACTGAGAAAGTTAGTCTGACGCACACCATTGGACAGGGAAGCGGCGAACCGTCCCGCGATGTGATCTACCTGGTAGTCCACACCTCCACCCATTACTGAGCACCTAACCTACAACCTGAGTAATCAATGTCGAGAATCCATAACTTACTAAGTTAGGTCCGTCCCATCAGGTATGTAGTTGTATGAAAGGCCTAGTTTAATGGCGCACAAAGTTAAGTCCTTAATTGACCAAGGCAAGACTTCCAATTTCTAACTATGCCACAAAGATTACCGTTCCCATTCACAAAGCTCCACCAAATCACTTAGTATCTACCACTTGTCTCAGTCTAAATCTTTTCCCACCCTGTTGGTTAAGTACAACACATGCTATCACAAAGTAACAACACATAGTACACAATTTTACACAAAGTTCTATAGTCACTTAGTCAAATTTATAATTGCAACTCAAATGATATGTGTGACTCGTCGCATAGCTAATCAATACTATTCATTTAACCAACCCACGTTGGTGCTACGATAATACCAACTAAAATAATGAACCAATCTAGGGTGACAAGGATCATGACATAACAATAGACAAGGCGGATATAACAATTTGGATAATAACTAATCCTCAAAAGTGTTTAAATAAATACTTAAAGTAAATGCATTAACTTGAATCAAAGTATTTTTGAAAACTAGGTTTAATATGATCAAAGGTATAACTTGCCTTAAAATAGATCCTGGTACTGGTCTTGATCTTGGTGCACTCCTACTTCTTCAAAATTCCCCGAAGAATCAACGTCTACTCGCAAACGAAGCAAATAAATGAAATAAATAAACAGAGAGGGAAACAAACTCCAAAAATTAAATAAAAATCTCAGTAACATAGAGTTCAAATTTAGAAATTTGAATGGGCTCAATTGGAGTTCGAATGAAAAAGATATGGCTCTCGGAAGATGTAATCTAAAGAAAATACTCAAAAAGGAATTCGAGTACTACTTAGCGAGCATTGTACATCGAGTACTGTACCACGAGTACTGATGCACGTGGTCGGAAGGGAGTTACAACTACATGGTCGTAGGAGGCTACGACTACCTAGTCGTGAGAAGGTACGACCACCTGGTTGTGAGAAGCTACAACCACCTAGTTGTGAGAAGCTACGATCACCTGGTCGTAAGTGGCCACGACCACTTGGTCATAAGAAGCCACGACCACCTAGTCATAAGCGGTTACAACCAGGGCAGTCGAAAGATCTACGACCATGACCAATCGGAAGCGAGGAACAATACTCGAAACGAATAGTACTCGGTTGACAAACAACGACGAGGGCTTGAGTTTGTCCAGCAATGGTGATCGGCGGCGCTTCGATGGCGGTGGATGCGCGCACTGGGTAGAACAGGTTATCGTGCACATACCGGTATTGGTATTGGCACGGGAGGTCGTCGGAGTTGGTCAGAATTGGCGACGAAGCGGCAGAGTAGGTCCGGCTGTTGTCAGTGATGGACACCAATGGTGTCTCGTGGTCACGAAGGGGTGCTGGAGGTAGCTCTGGTGATGGCAAATACACGGCGTGGTCAATGATGACGAGGCAGCAAGGACAATGGCGCAATTTGAAGAAAATGAGCTTCGGTTGGAAACCCTATTTCTCTAATTGCGGCGGCACTAGGGTTCTATAGGTGCAGCGGCTTGGGGTTTCGGGATGCGAGCGCAGATGCGATCCCAGGGGTCCTATTTATAGGCCCCAGGCAAGTCCAAGGTGGCGTATCAGCGGTGGAGTCCAAATCGGATCTGAGACGAGATAAGGAAATTCAAATGAATTTGAAAGGAGATAATGAATAGAGTCGGTTGCGGGGATTACAACTGATTCAGAAATCGTATTGTCGAAGGATTCTTTGGTTGGATACACCGTTGTCGGATGGAACTCAGACATGATAGCCAAGGTGGTCGAAGGCGACTCAGATACGGTGAAGTTGAAGGCGGCGAGGACGATGACGGTGGGGCCCACGCGTTAGCAACGGAACACGTGAGCGGATGGCTGGGTTGCGGAGAGGATTTGGGCAGAAAGGAATAGAAACGGGCCGAAGCAATGGGTTTTGGCCCATTAGGAATTACTGAGATTTAAATAGGTTTTCTATTTTAGAAAATAGAAGAAAATGCAAATGGTAATTATAAAATAGCAAATGAACTCAGAAAAGTTCTATAAAATCTAGAAAATATACCCAAGCACATAGAACCCAAATAAAATAGTTTTGACAACTGTTGATGTTGACATTAATCAAATTAAATTGTTTTGATACTAAAAGTCCAAGTTAAGCTTTTGAATTAAAATTCAAATAAAAACTCAAGGGTGAATTTTCCAACTACTAACTACTTAAAATATTTTTAAAGCTCAGAAAATTGGGATGTTACAGGATGTATCCATGGTGCACTACTACAAAAAGGCTAATATTGGACGCCTCATCATAGATGGTTAACAAAACTGTCAGTATTAAATACAATTATAGACGATTTTGGTTAAGCAACCATCTATGTTACTAGCTGCGCTAAAAACCGTCTGTGATGAGTTAATTATCACAGACAGTTTGTATTAAAAACCGTCTGTGATATGTTCAATTCTTTGGCTCTTGCGCGATGCATCTCTTCGTCTTGCGCGCTGACGTTACGATGCGTCTCTTCGTCTCACGCACCAACGCTACTCCTTATTTTATAAGAATGATCATTGCATGCCATGGTGAGCACACACGGTATTAAATATGTACACCATGGTGAGCACGCGGAGTATGATGACGAGGACCAAGGCGAGGAAGTCAGCGATCGTCGTCGCTCTTCCTCATGATGTCATTGTCCACATCGTCGGCCTTATGGCCGCGAGCTCTCCTCAGCCCATGGCTAACCACTGCAGCCTACGAGCCACGTACATATTATGTTCTTTTGTTTTCGGTAAGTCTGAAAGGAGTCAGTATTCTATTCTATTTTTGTTCAGAGTCAGTTTCTGAAGATGACTTAAGCGTATTATCCTAGTTGTCAAAAAGCTTCAATTGTTCGTTTCGGTTTTAGAGACTGATAGAGAACCTGATTGTAATTCCTCTAAAAATCTATAAAAAGGAGAAAAACTGGAAAGTCGTATCAGTTGATACGGCATAAAATAATCTCGTGTTGATTTTGTTTTGTGTCCAATACCAGTTCTGAAATGAAGGAGAAAGTCTCAATTGTGTTTGTTCTGTCAGAAATATCGGCAAATTTAGTTTCGATAGAAACATCGATTCTGGTTCTTGTTTCAACAAACATGTCACTAATCGGACTAGCAACAATTACGTTAATTTGGCATTTTAATTTTCTCTTATGGAGTAATTCTTCTATTAAGATTCTGTCGTCTTGAATTTTAGTTGCAAGGCCATGTACAAGGCGTCCAAGGAGCACACCGTGGGGAGGCGTGTGGCGTTGGAGCGGGAGGAGGCGATGAAGTGGCTGGATAACGAGCGCTACCTCGCCGTCACCGGCAATCCGGAGGCGTGCTTCATCGTCGGCATCGCGCTCGTCTTCGCGCACCAGGACATGCAGCGCAGCCTCGTGTGCCTCAACCGAGCAACCGTCGCCGCCCATAAGGTCATGGCCTATGTGCTCGGCCTCCTCCTCTATACGATCGACGAGACGCGCGACGTTGGGAAGCACTACATCAGCCAGGTCGAGGGCGAATCGGCCGGCGACGGGTGTGAGATGGCCAAGGGGACCAACCAGGAGTGCAGGCGGCACTGGAGGCTCGCTGCGGACGTGGTCGAGAAGGTGACATGGAAGAAGATGGCCAGGCCACAAGGCCGGGTGTTGGCGCTGTCGGAGGACGACCACCGGTGCACGAGCATCGGCTGCGGCATGACGAAAGGGTGGGACGACTACATCGTCTTCTGCAGCGACAACTATAGGTTTAGGCATGAGTACACCAAGTTCTTTGCGCAAGTGTTGAACTACTTGTAAAATTAGCGGTTTTAGCATAGTTTTAGCAAATATTTAGATATAATTCTTTACTAATATGTGAATGTGTTGTATGTTCTGAATTTGCATTTATGTATGTATATTATCACAGATGATTATTTATTTCAACTGTCTGTGATGTGTATTTATCACCGACAGTTTTACTTTAGAACCATATGTGATGTCCAACCCTATTTATATTCGACTCTAGGGTTTGCCCGCGCCCTTCACTCAAACGATTAAGTTTCTCCTCCCCCGAGCCCGTTGCCGCCATCCTCGACGTCGCCGCATCCTCGAGCCCAGCACGCCTCCTCCTCTGAGCACGAACTGCTACCTACCCGAGCTCGACGCATCTCCTTCTCGAGCCCGCCTCCTCCCCGAGCACGAACCACTGCCGCCAGGGTTTGCCCGATGCCCTCCTCCCCGAGCCCGGCGTGCCTCCTCCCTGAGCTGGCCTCCTCCCCTTCCCGAGCCCATCGCCGCTGTCTTCGATGCCGCCTTCTTCTCGAGCCCAGCGCGCCTCCTCCCCCGAGCGCCTCCCAAGCACCACCAAGGTAAGGCCGACCATCCCATTTTTTTTTCATATCACCTTGCTTATGTGCTGTGCTATTGGATATATTCAATCTGCGTGATTTGTATGTGCCTAGCATTAGGAGATATTGCAAAGTGATTTTTTGTGGGCTCGGTGAATTGCTCTATGATGAATTGATGTCACAAATGCAATTAGATGAGATATTGTGTATAGATTGTGCATTGAGCTGTTAGATTACTTGTTGTTATCTATTGTTTTGAGCATGCAATTTATACATTCTGATATACTTGCTGTCCTATAGAAGTTTCAGTCTTCTAGTCTGTTTTTCTGTGATTATTTACAATCACTGATCTACATCACAGTTGATAGTATCTTGATAGATTTTGTTCCTGTGTACAGTAAAATTAATTTTGGATGATTTGCTTGAACTAGTCTGAATAGATTAGAAAGTTTTATTTTGAGCTCAAGGCCTAATCTATAAAGTGTCATATTCAATTTGTGATTACATTTGGCATGAGTGCTGTGATGGCTAAGTTTTAATCTTGTGCAACTAGCCTTCTAAGAGCAATATTCAATCTTCTAAATCTTAACTTTATGCTAATTTTTATTGTGCACATATTGTGTGTTTTGAGCATATTATTCCTTTTAAATGACTTGAACGATTCACATGCTTATATGTCAATTATGTCATTTAATTGGTGCTGGAAATATGCTTTATTCATAATTAATTTTGCAATACAAAAGAATATCATAGAAGGCAAAATTTGTTATTCCATTCCAAAACAAGACCAAATGAGTCAAAAACTACTACAACACCTCTTCACATGTATTTCGCCATTCATTTCATATTTGTCTGTGTAACCGTGTTCATACTGGTCAAGTTCTCCCCCCTTGCGTCCCAGGTACGTGCTACCATTCCATTCCTGATTTTTTTCTCTATAAAATCTCCAAGCAGCGGCTATTTGTGCCTTTAAAACTGGTTTCATACAAAGAAGAAGACGGCGAGTACGCCTAAGAAAGCAACCAAGCTCACCACGAAGCATGATTTTTTCCGGGGGCAGAGCCACGGCATACTTCATTGAGCCTACAAGTTCAAGAAGCATGGCTACCAGGAGAGCACGTGGACATCCAATTATCTTGATATCGTCGATAGGTAATTGGACGTCGCTATGTTCAGAAAGTAGCGTGGACGTGTAGGTACTCCGACTGGGAAGTGGCAACATGTATCAGCAACCAACCATTTCTTGATGTTAAGTTCTACGTGAGGCCATCCTTACATATAAACCAGAACTCAAGTTGCTTGGTGTTCTTGTTGGGTTTAAAGATAATTACATGCTTGTAATTAATAACTTGAAGTTTAGTTCTACTACTATTACTTCTAAGGCCGTGGTTTAGGAGGATTTTACAAGCACTCGGAGGATTGACATGATTCAGCAAATCACACACTCCAGTGTGTCAGGTTCGATGAGGTAGACCACGGTTTACTTGCACGTTTAGGATGAACGGCCAAGGAGCAAGCTAGCTAGCTGAATTCAGGCCTCGAGTTAGCTAACAAGGGACTATATATATATATATATATATACCACTTAAATTGTATGATGATACCTATTTATCTATTTCAGCATACTCCAATAATGATTGTAAGATACCCCAAAGTGAGTTCCATGAAAAATTTCATGAAAATCCACTTTTTATACCAAAATTCGTGTATATACTTCTTTTATATATGAAAAAGGATATATAGCAAAAATAAATGGCTTCAATGAAATTTTTTCAATCAAGTCATATTGGAGTATCTCATAATTGGTATTTAAGTATACTGAAAGTGATAAAGAAGTATAATATATTCGTTTAAGTGGTATATTGGAAGTGACAGTACGTACTCCCAGGAGTACGAAACGGGTGTCATATATATATACTAGTGATGTGCCCGTGCGTTGCAACGAAAACTCATACTTAAACCGAAATTTCAGTATACGGTGCATACTAACCTTGTCCAAAGCATAGTATTCACTCGAATATATAATCATCGAATTTTCAACAAAACCATACGAGATCTGACAAAGGTTTAAACGTGAATTGGATTTGGCCATTTGAGCTAGTAGCCTGTACCGGGTCGCCTTATGTTTCCCGTTGTTTTAATATTACTACCAGGTTGTTTTAATATTACTACAGATTGCATATCGCATGTGGATCGCATCATTCGGAAGAAATAGTATAGAGTACTACTATATACTGTAACGTGCATACTGTACATGACAAAGTTCTATGTTTGGTTCGTCAAACATCTTTATGTTTTCCACCTATAGTACATACATGAAGATACTGGCCTTGCACCAGCCGTCTTCGAGAATCATCGAATGCCAAGCTTATGAAAAATGCTTCTCGATTGCACACAAGTAACTGCATAGTGAGGTTATGTGGTACAGAGCAATGTAACTGCACAAGCAAAAGCATAATATACCACATGCACTTAGACAAAGCAAAGGATCTATTGAGGTGAAAAGAGAGTCAGAAGTATATTCTTATTTCTTTTGCCCCCAGGCTGTAACACCCCAACTCTCAATGAGCCTGGAATGCTACTGGTACTAAACTAATCTAACACAAGTTACGAATTTTCGGCAGAGTCTTCTTTGTTTATGCAGCTATACCGAGGTTTCAACAATAAATCATGGCATATATCAACAACTTCATAATCAAGTTCAATCAAACATGCATGTTAATCGAATGAACATAACCAGGACTGGTAAAACCCATTATTACAAGTAATCAAATACTCAAACCAAAGACCATCTATGGGTGATACTCAAACAGTTTAATTATTTCTGAGATGAAGCTAAGTGGCAAGCGCCTTAAGATTGTGAGGTAGTGAGTGCAACAACTTCTACTCCCTCCCATGCAAGTCGTTCCTGCCATTGGTACCTAAAAACACATTAAAGCAAGAGTGAGCCCAAAGACTCAGCAAGTATCAACAAGGCCATAAACAAGAACACAAACATAGCATCGATAATTCACAATAACATTACACTAAACATAGCCTTTTAACTTATGAAATGCGACCAATGCAATGCTCCTTTGAACTTTATCTCTTTCGCATTTTATCGGTGTGCGGGTATTCATCCGTCGATGAATACCCTTGCTCCTGCCCTCCGCACAGGGGACCAAAGCCTATACACCATATGTATAGGGATCTTTGCCCATCATCTTAATGATGGGGACCTCTTTGCTCATAGCCCACATTCCACGAATGTGGGGACCTCAAGCCCGTCATTGCATGACGGGGACCTCAACTATATAAACTTGGTTACCACATAACCAAGACTCAACATGCTCAACATGCATATGCACCATGACAACATCTTTTATTCGCAAGAATTCAACGTGTTCACATTAACATGTAAGCATTAAAAACATGCTAAAGAATCTTTAACCATAACTAGCAGTCATCAAGATAAACGGTAACTCATCTCATAAACATGTATGCATGGCTAATACGATTAAGGCACATCACAATCACATCATGCAAACATAAACGTGCTATAGCCCGAATACTTGCCTCAACCGTGCGAGCGGTGGGCGCTTGAAGAGGGTGCTGCCTGAAATCACGCTCCCACCTGAACATAAGATAACCCCAATCTAAGACCAACATACTGGACCAAAAGCATAAGTAACAACACAATTGAACTTGCTAAACTCCCAAGTGTTTCCAATCTTCTAGTTTCCAGCGATCGATTTGGTGTTCACTGCGGACAGTCAACTTCTAAAATACATAACTTTCTGCTCAGGAATCCAAATAAGATGATCTTAGACTTTCTGAAAATTTAATGAAATTACCTAAATAAACTTAGTTGGGGAGCCCTTTTGATTCTGCCATTTACTGCCCCTAGCAAGCCAAACTATCAGACATCAGAATTCACGTCGGGTTCTCTGGACAGTACACTAAAACCTCCATAACTATTGCTACGAAAGTCCAAATCTTGCGTTCTTTATCTCTATGAAAAGGTATAGACATTACCCACATTTTTCGTTATATTGAGATCCCCTGATTCTCCCTTTAATTAGCAGTTTTATCCTGTTTTCTACAGACTGTCCAAAAACTGACAAATCAACAGGACAGTGATACTAGAAAATTCATAACTCCCTGACCGTTAATTCGATTTGGGCGTTCTTGGCGGCCATTGAAATCTAAGAATATAACCTACAAATATCTAGGAGACCACAACTCCTAATTCAGCCTCTAACCACATGAAATTGACCGCGCAAGCTACTGGACGAATCTACAACTACTGCGGACAGATTGCAACCTAGTCAAAAACTACCCGATTCCTCTTCTACGACTAATTACCCAACATCAAACTATGAGGTACCCTTGATGCCGCTGAAGGTCGCGAACTCCGGATGGCGATCCCGCTTCCTTCTCTTCTCCCTTCTTTCTTCCCTCTTTTCTTCCTCCTTGGCCGGCTGCAATGGGGTTCTTTCTTCTTCCCTGGCCGCGGCAATGGGGACTTGGAGGTGCTTGGGAGGCGCAAGGGGAGGCGGCCGAGGAGGAGGCGTGGGAGAGAGAGTGGCGGCCACAAAGGGGGAGAGGAGTGGGCGTGCGAGTGGGGAGGGGTGGCGGCTAGGGTTTGGGAGTGGCGCCCCTGGCCGCCCCTTATGGGCCTGCGGCCAGCCCCAACATGGGCCTCTGGTGGCGAGGCCCGAGTTGCGAAAACGCGAGAACCCTCCTCTTTTACGATTCGCGATTTTCTAAATAACACTTCTTCCGATTAAATAATCTCTCTCGATTCAAAAGCTTTTCACACTTTCGGGATATTACATTCTAACCCCTTAACAGGATTCGACCCCGAATCTAAACGCCGATCTACAGTATAAACGCGACTAGAACTTAACGACAGAAGCAGATTAGCCGTTGCGACGAATCCGAAAAAAAGCTCACGCACGCGAAACTCCAACTTCCCAAGTAGCCTCTCCCTCGGACTGAAAATACCACAATACAACGACGTAACACTACGTCTGAACTAACACTCAACCCGGTACTTCCAGGTACACTCATCAGACAAGACTCGAAGGTAAGATCTCACTCGAAGGTCAATGGCGCAAACGAACCTCAAACTCTAGATCTCCTGGGTACTCACTCAACACCAGAACATACAAGACGTTACGTACTCCGCGCACGGACTCGAGACAGTCCTGGCGATACGCCAACTAGCGAAAACAACCCAATGTACCTTGGGGCAAACGCCCCCAATGGTACCAAACACGCAATCATGTGAAAAGAACACTGAACTCTTGTTCTACCTCGCAAACTAACTTTTTCACCCAAACGAAGATCACCTCCTTTAGCGAGGGACACACAACTGAAAATGAAAATGAAGGATTCTCACCGCAACCAAGCGTTACTAACTCGGTACTAAAAAAGAGTCAAAATCAGAATCGAAAATCTTTCCACCTTCAAAGTGGCAGTTCGCGAATAATCATCACAAAACCAAAGGAGGAATCATTTTAAATGCCCAAATCAAAAACTTCCTTTATTCTTCAT
This sequence comes from Ampelocalamus luodianensis, assembly GCA_036346255.1. Taxonomy (NCBI): domain Eukaryota; kingdom Viridiplantae; phylum Streptophyta; class Magnoliopsida; order Poales; family Poaceae; genus Ampelocalamus; species Ampelocalamus luodianensis. The sequence goes on along the minus strand of CM070621.1, from coordinate 68,919,316 downwards.
GAACCGTTAAGAACCACACATACCAAAATCGAGTCAAACTCAACTTACGAAAGACATTGGTCAACAGCACAAAACTCAAACGAGAATCGAGAAAACGACTCACTTCTTTGAGGAAGTATCAATTTCTCAGTATCTCTTTTAGGAATAAAATCTCTCTTAACTTGACATTCTCAACGTTACGCTCAAGTCGAAATACATCATCCACACTTCCAAATAAAGGCTCTATCGACGCCACCAAAACTTTCTCTCAACAACTCCTCTATCGACATGATTTACTTTGATAGATAACTTCTAATGCATCCCAAAATGGATCTTCACACGTAATCACGTTACCTCAATCCTTTAAAAATGAACAACTCGGAGTTCACATCACATATTCTCATGTATTTCATCAAAAGATTTCTGTCAAAGATCATCCCACTATTCGAAATCCACCTTTATACTGCTTCTTCACATTATCATTGGGCGATCAAAGTTCTAGCATAACAATGCAAAGCTTAAATTATTTAACCTCCAAGACTCTTACATCGAACTCCTCTTGTAAAGATAGGGAAATCCTCAAATTAAATCCCTAAGATTCCACAGCTCCAACATACTCACTCATTAACATCATCATAAAAAAATATTTTCTTGACTAGTTTACCTTTTCAAAGATTATAACTCTTAGAAGGTTACTCATTAAAGCCAAATCATTCTTGATATTAACTCAACATTTTTCATTATCCCATTAATTGACATGACAATTCGATTACTTTGTAATCCCACTATCATTAAACCACATCATCAAGAACAACCTTCTCAACCTCGCAGTACTACCAAATTGCGATACTCTATAAAATTGATCAAGATTTTCATACTTTCGATAATTCTAATGTTCCACCCAAAATGAACAAAAGATCTTGGATCACAATCGCTATAGGTTCTACTAGTTGTAACAATGCATTTAGTTTAACCTCCAAAGACAATCTTCTAATGAGATAAGCTTCTCTCAAATAATTATATTACGAAATTATTTCATCCTCCAATACTCATCGAATAACTTCCAACCCAAAGTTTCACAACTACAATTATTAAACACTTCAAAACACTCCAGTGAAACGAATAGGTTGATCCTTTCTCAAACGAAAGAGTGAATGGAATCAATTTTCATCAACTAGGAAAACATGTGTCACCCGTAGGGAACACAGGACAAAGGAAAGGATAGTCACTTAGACAAAGTACTCAAAAAACAAAAGGGAAAGTCAACAATCGAGGGCTCAAGCCCTACTGAAAGCGAATACCAAACCACAAAAGAGAAAAACGTAATGCCCTTTGAAATTTGATAAACCCTTATGGAACAGTTGCATAGGTTTAAGTACACTCAAATAAACTGCAAGATGCGAAACGTGAATTAAATCTCAATTACTTGTACTTCACTCCTTCCTTTAACAAGGAAGGTTATTCTCTGTGATTACTACATCTCTTTGCCAGCTTAATCATAATAAGCTCTTAAAACCCAAATCACAGGAACCACTTAAGAACCAAGAAAATCTTTCGACGTGTCACTTGCTCGAATCAAACTCAATCACCACAATACTTAAGAGGTCCAAATAATCACAGCCGCAAGACTCGAAACACTTTTACTAAATCCAAATTACGAAAGACAATCAAATTACTTTTGTTTCTAAAAGAATCATCACCACACACACGAGTCACAATTTCTTGCAGATAATCTTTCTAACATCAAGAATAATTTACTCTGAACACGAACCTTTATCATCAACTGCTTCATTAGAAAGCCCCCAAAGTTGCACCAAATTGTTTCATACTACCTTTTCATCCCATCTTCAAAACGAGAGTATACCAAAACCATACAACATCACTACATCAACCTCTTAGGTTTAGAAGGGGTCTACTACACAATTGAAAAGCTCCAACCAAAACCCTTTCATCAAGGACACATTATCATCCGATTATTTCACAATCATGTGGGCATAAGCCACCTATTATATCATATCAGTTCAACTTTTAGCGATGCTCAACTTCAAACTTCATCACACAACAATTATACTACAACCATCGTTGTTATCAACTGGCTTCATTATGGAATCTAGTTGCTACCTACTTTCCTTCCCAACCCACATGGATAAAAACAAACACATATTCAGCTGTTCCTCCTCATATTTGGATTTCGGCATAAATACACTAAAACTTCAAAAAAATCGAAATCTTCTATCGATCAACAGTCTCAACAACACTACAACCAAATTCATCGCGTCATTCTATATAGAACTACATTGAACTCCTTCCATAAATTCTAGATCCACCGTTATTCAATCCATTCAACCGGTTGTACACAATTTTAATAACTAATCATACTAGGGAATATGTAAATCTATCATTTCCTCTAGTTTCCCTTTCCACACATCTAAATTAATCCATGGGAACCAAAGAACTCAACAAGTATAGTAACCTAAACGATTTTAATGACCAGACTAGTTCATCAAGGTTCCATACTTCTTAATATCTCTTTTGACTCCAAATAGGTATGGACATACTCTCAGTCACTACTCATATATACAGTTCATCAAGAACTAGTAGAAGACAACATCAACCTAATCAATTTCACTTCGAAGGTTACTAATTAATATTAATTATGCACCACACCAATGACTCAACTTGATACCCATACCATATCGAGTTATTTGATTACGATCTCTGGTTTAACCATAACAAGGCATCACAAAAGGATTTTAACAATTTCCACCAGAAAAGAGATGCATTAAACTTCAACACTCGGAATAAGCCAAAAGAAATACATAGAGCCAAAGCTTTCTCATGTTAACAAACTTGCAACAGAACCTCTCACTACCCAAACTATCAAACAAATACATGAGTCATTCTTTTCCAATGAGAAGGAAGGAACCACCATGAAATTATCAATATTGCCAACTGAGAAAGATCACAAGTAGTAAAAATAGCTCAACAATCGGAAAACAATATTTGTTTCAGAGAACCATTAGAGACCGTACAACAACTAACATGAACCACGAACCCAAGAGAACTTCATCATCCACCACAAAACAAGAATTTACCAAGATTTTGAGGTCAAGAAAGAAATCAACTTTCTAAAGCAGCTCACGCTCAACTCCTGCAACTATGATATTCGGGGTAACTACTCTATTCGTCTACCACGAACGGTGGTATAACCTGACAAAGTCCAAAGCCATAACCACAGCCTCCACTTCTTAACAACCATTAACGACATGCATAAGCAATATAATCACATATGATTATACATGATCATCTCATGGCAATCATAGATTAGATTCATAGATATAAAATATCATAACATAACATATCATAAACAAGAAAGATAGTACAGAGGCAATTCAACAATTGCTCAACAAATGAAACATAACACAGATAATACGGAAGCAATGTAATTCCCAACCCCACCTACTGTGCACAGTGTGTCAATTTAATATTTCTCTAATAACCACGGACCTAAAGCCCGCCTGATACCAAAAACTGACAAATCAACAGGACAGTGATACTAGAAAATTTATAACTCCCTGACCGTTAATCGGATTTGGGCGTCCTTGGTGGCCATTGAAAGCTAAGAACATAACCTACAAATCTCTAGAGACCAAAACTCCTAATTCGCCTCTAACCACATCAAATTGACCGCGCAAGCTCTTGGACGAATCTGCACTCATCTGCGGACGATTGCAACCTAGCCAAAACTACCCGATTCCTCTTCTACGACTAATTACCCAACATCAAACTACGAGTTACCCTTGATGCGCTGAAGGTCGCGAACTCCGGATGGTGATCCCTTCCTTCTCTTCTCCTTCTTTCTTCCCTCTTTTCTTCCTCCTTGGCCGGCCGCAATGGGGCTCCTTCTTCTTCCCTTGGGCCGCGGCAATGGGGACTTGGAGGTGCTTGGGAGGGGCGCAAGGGGAGGCAGCCAGGAGGAGGCGGGGGAGAGGGGAGTGGCGCCACAAAGGGGAGAGGAGTGGGGTGGGAGAGTGGGGAGGGTGGCGGACTAGGGTTTGGGAGTGGCGCCCCTGCCGGCCCCTTATGGGCCTTGCGGCCGCCCCAACATGGGCCTCTGCTGGTGGCCCGAGGCCTGTTGCGAAACGCGAGAACCCTCCTCTTTTCCGATTCGCCGATTTTCTAAATAACACTTCTCCGATTAAATAATCTCTCCCGATTCAAAAGCTTTTCACACTTTGGGATATTACAAAGCTTCCATAAGCTAACATGGAATTGAAATTGCTATTTATCCAAAAAAAACTCAAATTGGCAATGAATAAAAGAGCACGAGCATCTGTCATACCAGGTTGTAGGACTCAACATCAGGCGATTGGAACTCTACATCACATATTGAGGACATCATCTAAAGGTGCATGGTCACCTGTGCCCTCACCTTTCCTTGCATATGACAGTTCTTTCCCTTTGAACACAAACATTCCACCCTAACACACAAAAAAAAAACAAACAAACCATTCCATGAATCAAGACTGTGAAATTCCAAAATATGTTCATATGATGGTGGCAAGAGCAGTTAAGTATGGGCAAATGATCTAACCTGTTGCAGGACACTTGCCCTATCATCTTGGGTTGCTTCAATTGTATAGTTCCTCACAGCCTCCTTGAGGGAGTCAAACCGAGAAACCACTTTCACCTTCAAAGAAATATGTTTAACTGTTTATGATAGTGTCCAAGGCTCTAAGCATTTTTCATGACAAAACAATTACACAAGTGAAAAATCACTTCTACAAAACTGATGCTTACGCTGGCTGGGTTGAAGAATGTGCAACCAATACCAAAATATAGACCCAAAAAATCATAAGCCTAAAAACGTTAAATGGAAGTCATATGCTCAGGAGTAGAAGAAAGAAAATGTTTTTGATGGATAATCAAATTTCAATCCACAGATAAATGATCCTCACATACCAAATATGGTATATTCATGTAGGGTGTGTGTGCGTTGCAACGGAACCTCAAAAGAAAGTGATACACAAACGAGATCCTAAACCGCATAATAAATATCAATATTGTATGATATTAAGAGATGTTGAATTTCCCTTTAACACATAAATCGAAGTAATACAAATGAATCATAAAGGTGAAATATCAAGAGATGTTGAAATATCAATGCTTGTAATTTCAGGAAAAATTTAGTAAATGTTTTCAACAATTAAGACATGGACTACAAACAATCCTTCCTCTATTTTAATACAAATGAATCAATAATCACTAGAAGATGCATAAGTATGTACCAATGATGGTTTGGTTGTACGATTCGCCTAATTTCAACTTTGCACTCCACAAATTCAACTTTCCATTAATAATGAAACTTTCAACTCGAAAAATTTGCATAATTTCAACTCCAATTTTAATAACTACATGTTGAATTCAAAGCTTTCAAACCGGATTCAAAAGCTTTCAAATCATTCTTGTATACTTTCAATTCGAACTCTGAAGCTTTCAACTCAAGCCCAAAAAATCTGCAAAAATTGGATTAAAAAATATTGAAATTGGGGATGAAAACTTGCAATTGGGGGGAGCTTTCAAGTGGGGATTTACAAAACTTTCAACTAAAACTGATTTCAACGGGGGGGAGTTGCAATTACGGCTTACCTCACCGGTGCCTGATGCCTTCTCCGGCGGTTAGATGTGTGGCGCCACCATCGTAGGATACGGTCGTGCAAGAGAATGTCGACACTTCTTTCCATTGATATCATAAACGTATGAACCTTGCATATGTATGTTTATACAAGGTAAGCAGACAGATATAGCTCAACACTTTCGAGTGGAGCAATCAACATGTTAAGCTTTATTTTCCAAAATCCAATGCTACATTTCAAGAGAAGTAAAAGGAAATAATGCTAGAATTGAGAGACACAACATCAGATCTCTCAATAACCAGCGGATGCAAATCATTACTCTGCCAGCTAGCTGTGAATGGTGTCCGCATGCTATGTCCCTTAAACATGGAAAGATCATCATACTTTGAAAATCAAGAATAGCTAGTAAAACATATAGAATCCAACTCTGCATAGGTCTCAGTGCATAACAGAGCCAGACTATGTGCCAATTCTACAAATGAAATGAAAACATGTATACCCATTTTCTTTAGTTGAGTTAGACCGAGGAGATGGTACTAAACTGAAATATATGACTGAGTATTAAGGCTTGTCAAGTAATATGGACCCAAATAAGATTTATGCCTATCGAAGAACTTACTAAGATGTTTGAGCAGAGGGCTTAATCTCGAGCTAGAATGTTGATGACACCCAAGCCTCCTGCTTTGTTTAGGCCAAAGAATGCTAAAAGCGAGTAACGGTGATTCCATTCAACTTTGAACTCCACAAATTCAACTTTCCATTAATGAAGGAACTTTCAACTCGAAAAATTCACCTAATTTCAACTCGATTTTAACAACTACGAAGTCGAATTCAAAGCTTTAAAACCAGATTCAAAAGCTTTCAAATCATGATCATGACAAAGAATCGAACATTGCTATCAGTATTAATTCACGCAACCAAAAACTCGTATGTCATGCTTCCATGGTCACGAAAGATCTAGAAATTACCTTGAACTCGTGCGGAACCGCGATCATTCTCGGATATTTTGGACTCGTCCCTTACCCTCTGGAGCTCGGCTTCATCTTCTCAGCTGATGACATGTGGTCGGGATGGAAATACTGCAGATAGCAACTCACAATATCACATCCTCTGCCAAAATCAAAATCAGTTATCTTAATTACTCACAATATCACATACAGCTGATGACATGAGTTTATGAGCCAGTTAATTACTTACCTTGACCCCTACCAGCCACTACCAAAATCAAAATCATCGCGCAATCTATCCATCTTAACAAAAGCAAACCAGATGATTTCCACAATAACCGATGGATGGATCATACATCACTACTTCCCTTCTTTTCTTCTTCTATAAAAGAATCAATCAAGAAGAAGAAGAAAAGAGAAACTTTCCTGGGAGAGGCGGGACATGAAGCGGTCGTCGGCGGTGCATGAGACGTTGAGGGTGAGGAGGGCCTGAGGCACTCGTCGGCGCCTTGATCTGGATCTGAGGACGGTAGCCGATGGAGATCCATAGTGTACCTCGGTGTTGGGCGCAGGGTAGACGGAGGACGGGCGGCGTCAGGCGGGGGGAAGAGGGAGGACGGTGGCGTCGGGCGCTACGAAGAGGGAGGACGACGGCATCGGGCACGGGGAAGAGGGAGGCCGGTGATGGAGACCGGCGGCGTCAGGCGCGGGGAAGAGGGAGGACGGCGGCATCGAACGCGGGGGAAGAGGGAGAGAGGGCGCCGTGGCTGGTGGCGGAGGCGGCGAGGTGGAAGAGACGACGCGGCTGGTGGTGGAGGCGGCGAGGTGGAAGAGAGGAGAGGCAGCGAGGCGAGAGGGACGGGACTCGGGAGTGGTTACCCACAGCAGAAGTGAGGGGTTGGGTGAGGGAATGGGGGTCGAGCATGCGGGCAGTTGCCTGGTAGGATGCGCGGTCGCGAGTCGCGAGTGGGACGATCATGGCGAAGGCGAAGCCATCTGGGCTGCTCATTCTCTACTCCTCGATCGAACGGACAATAAAGTAGGTGGGAGGACACACTATCACCAACTCCAATATTTAAGTAGTAGAGATAGAGATAGAGATATAGGGTACCTCAATCCTTGCACGCTCATCTTTCCTATCAGGCTGTAATCATCAATTTCTACTCCTCCTGGATTGAATCGGGAAAGGGTGTTCTTAATTTCTACAAGGTGATGCATCGCACCCTCACGCGATGACAGTACCCTCTTGGTCATGGTTCCCAATCACGCTGCCCACGAAGTTTCATGGCAATAGCTGGAACAATTATTGCAATCATAGACTTGGCCACATCAGTTGCATCCGCGCCATAGATGTTATCACCTGCCCAACAAACACGATCACGATGGATAAGATAATAAGAAAACTTAAACTAACAGCAGCATCTGTTTCTTGATTCCCAGATGAACCTCAATAATAACATACACCAAAATGGGGCAATTTCAGATCTGCGCTTTTAGTAACACACCAAAGAATTGCAAAGCGATCACACAGATCAGGGCTTCGGCGCATGCAATCTTGGGCTGGGGAAATCAAGAACACTAAGCATCGCAGATCCCGAATATCGAATCCAAGAAAAACAAATTGCATCATCAAATCGATTTTTCCTTCGTTTCCATTCCAATCAAAGCAACGATGTATAGTTCCGATCTAAGACAACAAGAAACGAAAATTCGTCCACGAAGGAAACAGACCTTCTTGTGCTTGGCGTTGAGCTCCTTGGAGACGGAGGCCTTCTCATTCATGGCTGAGCGGCGAATCCTCCAACCCGAACGGAAACTACTCCCAAATCCGGGGCTAACGGCAAGAATAAACCAGCATTTCGGCTTGGGGTTGGATTCGAGTTCTCTGTCGCCATTGAGACGGGAGACGTGGGGTGGAGCGGTGCGGGAGAGGATGAAGATTTGGGGGAGCGAGCGAGAGGGGAGTAGACCTTCTGCTCGAGCGCGGATGAGTGGGCCATCTGCTGCGCGGCGGCGGCGACGGAGGACGGGAGGTCATCGTAGCGCTTCTTCAGTAGGCTCTCCTCGCGGCGGCTCTTGCCGATCTCCACCATGCTGTCCTCGTGCTGGCGGTGGCCATCCTCCATGTCTAGCGCCACCTTGTAGTGGCTGCGCCGCACTCCGCCGCTTGCTCGGCCGCGGCGACATCGTCGCCTCGCCTCCTTGCTCGCCGCCGCGCTTCTTCATCTGCGGACCAAGAACCGAACAAAACCAAACATGGAGACGGAGATCTCTGGTATGGAGGTGGGCGGCGGCGAGATCTTCTCCATGGCGCGGAGGAGGACGGCGAGGATCTTGGGGTATGAAGGCGGTGGCTAAGGGGTGAGGGGTCGCGGCGGCGAGGCTGCGCGGCGCGAATGGGAGGAGGTGCGGCGCGAGGCGAGGGCAGCGCGCGCGAGTGCGGAGGATGGGAGGAGGGCGGGCGCGAGGCGAGGGGTCACGGCGGGTGGCGCGGCGGATGGGAGGTCGGGCGGTGGTGTGGGGTTCACGGATGGGAGGTGGAGGTGAGGAGAGGCGACGAGGTGAGAGGGGGGGTCACAGCGGCGCGCGAGGGGAGGGTGCGCAGGTGAGGGAGGCGGGCGAGGGGAGGATCTGGCGACGGTTCGTGGAGAAGTGGGGGGAGTCACGGTTTTGGAGGGGACGATCGCTGGGCGAACCGTGTGCACGGAGAAACGAGAGAAGAGATGCAGATCCAACGGCTCACATAGCACGAAAGAAAACAGATCCAACGGCTCACATCGAATAAAGGAGGACACACCATCACCAACTCCAATATTTAAGTAGTAGAGAAGAGATAGCTGGTTTTTAAGGCACAAGCAGCCACTGTTTGGAGATTTTATAGAGAAAAGATCATTATAGATGGTTTCTGTGAGGACCCCAGTTTATTTAGCTTGTAATACTTAACCATCCACTTGGTCCTAGCATTACAATTCAAATAAACCAAGCCTCAAGATATGTATACTTCCCATAAATGCAGTATACATACCCCGTTACAAAATCAAGCATCAATTCCATACACAAGTGATTACAATATCCAAACTTCATAATATACGACATAATGAACTTACAAAGTTCAGTTTCATACAAAAGGGTCGACCGGCCAAATAACAAGATAAAAATCAAGTACGCAGCGGAAAATAGTAAATTAACTGAATTAAAATCATGAATTCACCATATAGGAAGACCCAATGGCTTGCCATAACCGCAGAGGCAACCGTGAGTTGAAACCATAGCAAACCGACGTTCTGCACAAACTTTCCTTACCGATTCGATCTCAACACTGCTGTCAGATTAGTAAATACAAGCAAGCGGTGAGTACGAATGTACTCGCAAGACTTACGAGTAACAAACCTAGTTACTACTAGATGCAGGCTTTAATCAAAGGAGAAGGCTGAAGGTTCATTTTCAGCGTAAAGCAGATTTTATTTGCAATAGATAATATGTTGAAGGCAATTTTGACAATCTGAATTTTATTTGTATAAATAATAGCGAGATAGTAAGTAATAACATAAAGACAACCTGGAGATGACTAACCCAATAGCCATCACAACAATAGCACGAATTACCCATTCGTACCACCCGTCAAGTTTTAATTAAAAAGTTGTAGTCTAGTTCTCACAGGGCGTATCCAAGCGTGTCCATAACCTAGGACGAGGCTATTCGAATAGTTTTAACCCTGCAGGGGTGTACCAATGTACCCACACATTAGACCGCCTTTCCACCATCCACGGTTAGCATACTTCCTTTGGTATGCAGGCACGGCTAAGTCTAACAAAACGTTTTCCAATATTGTGTATTAACTACGAGCCGCTCGTATGGCTAGAAAACCATACGCTTACATTGTAAAGCCGAAAGTCAACTACCCTATGGGGGTAAAGCTTTCGGACAACTACAATGCTCCCAACACCATCCCTCCTGCGACCTTCTGCGACTCGGAGCCAATACACGCCAAAGTACTAAGTCAAAGGAGGTCCCATACCCTCTAGTGTGGTTAGCACGCAAAAATGCTCAGTACGGTGCGCGCAAGTAACTCGGTCCTTAAATGACCCGGGCACCATTCCAGTCACACCCAAAAGCACACCATCTTACCATTGTGCCCAAGTCCAAATCATTTTGTTTTCATTTTTTAGTTTTCACACATAAACATAGCACAAAGGTTAAAACATAGAGTCATAATAAGTTTGTGTGATCAAGGTTATCGACTAAGTCGATAACCGCCCAATTCTACCGGTAACTAAGCATTGCTAAGCATCATATTGTAAAGACAAATAAAAGACCATAAATCATTCACCGGGCTCTAATTCACCAGTGAGGATAATAACCTATGGCAGTGGCAGGGGTGAATAATTTCAGGAAAACAATGCAATGGGATAACTACCTCTAACCGACAAAATAAATCTTGACACAAAGAAGCATGCATACTTAGGTTTTGCAAACAAGATATTAGACTTTAAAAGTAATGGGAGCAATATGATCAAATGATGTTACATCTGCTTGCCTTTGCTTGCTGGTACTCTGGAAATTCTTAAGATCACTTCGGGTGCAATCCCGAACCATCGTCATCTAACGATAAGAATCAACAAAGCGAAAGCATCGAATAAACACAAAAATTCAAAGTCTCCAAAATTATGAAGTTAATACAGAAGGTAGAGAATAATTTTAGATGACTTTATATGAAAATTTTTAGTTTAATTGGAGTTCATAAGAATTTCTTATGGATTTTTAAAGTTAAAAATATATGGCATAGGGTCTACTGTGCTATTAACCATGTAACACCCCAGGACCCACATTACCCTGGAATGCCACTAACCACTCTACAGCTGAACATAAGCGGAAGCAAAAACAACTAATGGACACAATAATAACGGATAGAGTTCAATAAATTAAATCAACTACTAGCAATTTAATCCAAGAGTAGTCCACAAATTCATCATTAATAAATCAAAAGAACACTCGCGAATAGCTAGTCATTAGGCTAGTTTCCTCTCAACTTTATTACTGACATAAAACTATGAATTGAGTGCATAATTGTGGTGCCGCTCTACCCATCCCAGAATGCTTAAGAATCACTGAAAGGGGAAAGAAACAACAAGGGTGAGAAAAATCTCAGCAAGTAAATTGATTAACGAGTTATTCAAATAACAAGCAAGCTACATCACAATTTATATTATTGCATGACCGCAACCACATTCCACTTTCTCATTCAATAAACCACATGGACTAACATGAGTCCTGCCTCATAAGATTTCAAACATTGGCATAAGTATGCATTTCCTCCATCCACAATTTTAATGCAAATGCATGCCATGCTCCACTTGCACTCTTACCCATCAAGGTAAGAGTGTGCATCATCTCTGACAATGTACAATCTTTGTCTGCAATGTCGATCGCGGCCATAAGCGGCGACATCCACAATGCAATGTCATGATATGTTATGAATAATATGATACTCATAAACCACATAAGTGTCATCTTCATAAGGGCACCAACAAGATCAACTTATACTACTACCACAGTCACTATGGAAAATATATCCATGATCCACATTCGGCATCTAAAGCAACCACCTCATGACTACACGCAAGATATCCAAAGTAAAACATTCAATTATTAATTGCTGTTATCACCTCATTTGTAAGTCAACCAACCATGGCATAATACTTCAAAATACGAGAATCATATAGATTGCAAGTAGTAAGAACAACCAATTAAACGGTAGTAACACTGCTACAATTACTTGCCTTCCACGATGCGACGCGTTAACCGGCAAAGATGATACTCCTAAACCCGAGGCTTCACCTCCTAAACAAGTAAAATAATTTCAATAAGGACATAATATACCCAGCGCTACTAATCGGCGTTCTACACGCTTCACTGATGTCTCAAGTCGAGTTTTCAAAGCTGAAACTGAAAAACAACGTTTCCTGCCATATACTGTTTCTGGACAGCAGCACGGTAATTGACATAACTCATGAAATGGAAGTCGAAAAGAGGTAAACCCAATTTCTGTAGATTCTTAACTGACTAATCTACAATACTCTAGTTGACATGATAATCCAATTCGGCCAAAATAATAGGCTAACCATTGTTTGAACTTTCAGTACAGAAACTGCCTACACATTCGAACAGCAAAACTAAAATGACCATAACTTTTAATAGGTAACTCCGAATTGATCGTTCTTTATCAATCTGAAAAGTTTATCGAATTATCTACAATAACCTAGTTGTGTGAACTTTCAGATTCTACCAATTTCCCTTTCATATTTTAGGAAATAACCAGACAGATTATTCTCGTCAGATTTCTGGCAGCAGATACTAAAACGATCATAACTTTTGACTCAGACCTCGGAATTGAGTGATCTTCGTGGCTACTGAAAGATAAGAACCAGACCTACAGAACTCTAGGAGATGGAAAACTCAAATTCGGCCTCTAAGACCCCGCAACAGTCCACGCAACCTTCTGGACAGATTTAAGTTTCTACTCGCAGCAATGCGATCTAATAAAAAATGAACCAAAACACATCTACCACTAATCAAACGATGAGGCCCGGCATTCGTTACCCTTGCAGCAACCAGGATGTAGGCGGAAGAACGTTGGAGAAGACGATCTTCCTCCTCCTCCTTTCTCTCCCTTCTTCTACCTCCCGATGGCCGGTAGAAAGGAGCGACAAAGGGGCGACATGGAGGCGAGGCAGAGGGGAGGAGGGTTGCTACGATGTGGCGTGATGCTGTAGCTGCGTGCTCTGATAAAAAGACCTAGGGTTTTGGTTGGCCTTCTTAAACCAACTTCCTACTTGGGCCAAACAACGTGGGCGAAAGCCCAAGATTAATTCTCCTCTAAAAATCTGATTTCTCTTTTTAATTCTGTTAAATACCTTTCTCATTTCAATTAATTCTCTAATGTTAAACAGGATATTACATAATCGTGACGGATACTTTCCTTGTTAGGAGAAATCTCTCTCTAAACTATATTGCACTCGAAAATTGAATAAATTTCTCTCCCGAATAATACATTCTCTCAAATTGATATTCGGGTATTACATTCTACCCCTTAAACAGTTCGGCCCGAATCCTCACACAACACTACACGAAAGAACAACCACAGCGAGAACTATCAGCGGTAACCACGTATCCAAGTGAACAAATCCGGATAACGCTCGCGCATACGAAACTCCAACTCCCAAGTGGCCTCTCTCTCGGACTAGCGAGACCACAACACAAAGGCGTACAATGACATTTGTCCTATCACTCAACCCAACCTTTCGGTACACTCATCGAGGAGGATCGAGGTAAGACCTTACTCGATGGTCAGCGTCTTTAATGAAATCCCAAGCTTTAAATCGCTCGGCTACCACTTAGCAGAACACACGGGCGTTGGAGTACGTCGCGTGCGGACCGAGGCGGTCAAAGAGATACGCCAACTTCCTAATTTCTCCATCTATCAAAGCGAACCAACGTATCTGGACCAAACTCCTTTGGTGCGAAAACACACAACAAATGCCTAGAACCACCCCTCGGTACATGTCCGTGTGTCGATCTTGGTGCATATGCCATGCCACATGACTACCGGGACCACACGCGCCATGCACCATATGCCCACGTCCCTGTCCCGCGCGCTCGTGCGGCAAGGTTGATGCTCAAAATCAAACTCTTCATCTAATAAGGGCCACCCCCTTTAAACAAGAATGCACAACAGAACTAGTTCTTAAACCACTAATTTACAAAGAGAATCCAACTGTAAATAGAGAGTTCTCATCATATCCACGCAATACTAACTCTCCACCAAAAGGTAAAACCCCAAATTGGACAATTCATCACGAAAACAATCCCACTTTCTAAATAGGCACTTTACGATTGAATACCACGAAAACCAAAGGAGAAATCACTCGAATGCCCAACCAAATACTTCTTTTGGTTTATGCAATTGGAAAGAATCAAGCATGCTAACACAGCACCAACTCCAAATTGCGGAAGAGATCAGTCAACAACACAAGCTCAAGCGAGAAAAAAAACGGCGCATCTGAAGAAAACATCCTTGTTTCTCAATTTCCCCTTTTAGGAATAAAATTTCTCTCAAACCTTGGAATTCGAATTCATCGCATACCACACGAGATCAACCCTCTTAAGTTAACATCCTCAAGTTATGCTCCAACCGAAATACATCGTCCACACCATTGTGGAGAAGTTCTATTGGTCCCACCAAACACTCTAGATAATTTCTTCTACTAATGAAATTAATTTGATGGGAGGCACCCAAAACACCACAAAAAAATGGATCCCACGCAATCACATCACCTCCAACTTTCAAGAATAACAACTCAAAATCCTCGGTACACACGCTCATGTACCACATCAGAAAAGTTCTATCAATGATCATTCCTTTGCTTAGGAAACGTCATTATCTAATTTCTCTACACAAAATCATTGGGCGACAAAAGTTTAGCATAAAACAATGCAGAGCCCAAATTTAACCTCCAAGACCTCTACAATGAATTTCTCTTATATGAGATAGTGAAATTATCGGATTAATTCTCTAACATCCCCACAAATCTAACATACTCTCTAATTGACATCATCAGGAATCACCCACGCATTATCGCAATACTTTCCAATTGCGTTACTCAATAAAATTGATCAATGTTTCCATACCTTCGATAATCCCCAATATTTTAACATGAACTAAGATTCTGGAATTACACCATACCATAGGTTCTACTTGGTCGTACCACTATTGATTTTACTTGAAGCCACACATTCCCTTTGAAAGATTCTAACTTCAAGAAAGTTACTCATTGAAACCAAGTCATACGACATTAACTCAACATTTCCTACCATCTCCAAAGTTGTTGTAACGACTAGAGTTCTCACAATTCTACTCTCATTGAACTACACCAACACAATTCTTTTACACAACCATATAAGGTACCCAATCATGGCACTCTCATGAATTGACCAATATTTTCCATACTTGCAAACAATTTCTAAAGTTCCACTTGACATGAGCGAAAGATCTTGAACCACAACCACTATAGGTTCTAGTATTTGCACTAATGCCAATAGTTTGGCCCCAAAGACCAAACTTCTATTTAAGTCAAACCCTCTCCAAGGATTACTCCAAGAAATCAACTTATCACTCAATGAGTCTCAATCAACTTGACTTCCAAAGTCTCACAAGTCACTTAGTTGATCACCACCAACCATCTGCCATTATACACTCTGAAGGTTTTGTGAAACAAATCCATTATTCTTTTCTCAACAGAGAAGGCAATTGAAAGCGATTCCCAGCACAAACAATAACGTATACCACTCACAATAAGCATAGGACCAAGGAAAGTAGTAAATTAAGCAATGAACTAGGAAGATATAAGGAAGTCAACGATGATGAGGTACAAGTCCCACAAGAGAGAATTTCAAACCTCACCCATAAGAACAAAACATTGCTTTTTAAAAAAACTTGAGAACCCACATGCAGCGAAAAGAAAGGTCATACACACCTCAATTGAGTGGTGCGTTACAAAGCTTGCCCCAACCTCAAATACTACTATTACACTTTTCCCTTCTTGAAGGAAACCAATTTTCTTTTGTTACAACGTCACCTTGTAACATCGGCACAAGAGGAACATTTAGACCAAATCACATGAACCACTTTTGAACCAATTGAACTTTCCAACACGTCACTATGTTCAACCCAATTTCAGCTACTACAAAATCATGAACTCCAAAAGATTGCGAGCATAAAACATGGAATATTTTCATTTACTCAATAACATGAGAGGCGCTCGAATTATTTTCTCTATAAGTGAATCAACATCACTCACACATTCTTGACAATTGATGGCATCGAAATCATATACTCTTACCAAGAATCATCAAACATTACTACTCCATCCTAAGACTTCCGAAAGAACATAAGCCAAAGGTTGAGACAAAACTCTTTCAACAAGATGATACTAGAACTTGTCCAAATAACAAAAGTACACCAACATTAATATCTTATCACACTTCATCCATTTAACTCTTACCGACGCTCAACGCCAAAATAGCACACACTATCTGTTGTAAGGGCACAATCATGATCCTACCTCTAATTGCAAACTCAACAACGATTATCGAATGGATTCAAGATTAATATTTACCAAGGCAACATTCGAATGCATCTTTAACTTAACCATCACTAGCGGTTAGAATAACCGAAGGAGGAATCGATTCCAACTCATCTAATAAATTTATCAGTTACTCGATCGTAAAGGTCAAACCGGTTCATCAACATTCCCACTTCTTAACATCAATAGGTTACGAGCAGAGGTGGACAACTCTTATCTAACGTTCATCATATACCAAATACAATGATATTTCAATTTAATCAATTTTCCTTTTATGGATTCTAGTTAAGGATAACCATGCACCACGCTCTGGATCGACTTGGTAACTCAAACCTTAACAACGAATTTCTATGTTTAACACCTCTCACTTAAACATAATAGGACTTCACAAAAGGATTTTAACTCTTTTAGAAAAAAATGGCATTAACTTCAACACTCGAAATAATCCAAAGAAATACATAAAACCAAAGCTTTCACATGTTAACGAGCATTAATGAAAACTTTCATTACCCAAAATATCAAGCGAATAAATGAGTCATTCTATTCCAATGAGAAAGAAGGAACAACCATGAAACCTCAATCTTGCCAATTGACAACGATCACAAGCAGTAAAAGCAACTCAACGATCGAAAAGCAATAATTGATTCAAAGAAACATTAGAGATCCATTGAAAGCCATCAACAATCATGAATCATGAACCTAGAGGAATATCATCAACCACCACAGAACAAATATTGCTAAATTCGAAATCAAGGAAGAGAACAACTTTCTAAAGCAACTCACGCTTAACACGAAACCACAGTACTCGAGGTTACTACTCCCTAACCACATACATAAGCGGTGGTGTAACTTGGTGAATCGGAGTAACAACCACGACCTCCACTTCTTATCGTCCAGTAATCAACGCGCATAACCAAAGTATTCGATTATTAAAATATAGGATGGATCATCTCATGACGATTATAGAATAAATTCATAGATATAAGATATCACATCATATCATAGATTAACAACAAGAAAGATAATCTGAAGCAATTCAACAATTGCTCAACGAATGAAACATAGTAATAGAAATGCGGAAGCAACAAATTACCCATCCCACCTCGTACACGATGTGTCATTTAACATATTTCTATTAACCATGGACCTAAAGCCGCTCGATACCAAGCTGTAACACCCGGGACCCACATTACCTGGAATGCCACTAACCACTCTGGTGAACATAGCGGAAGCAAAACAACTAATGGACACAATAATAACGGATAGAGTTCAATAAATTAAATCAACTACTAGCAATTTAATCCAAGAGTAGTCCACAAATTCATCATTAATAAATCAAAAGAACACTCGCGAATAGCTAGTCATTAGGCTAGTTTCCTCTCAACTTTATTCTGACATAAAACTATGAATTGAGTGCATAATTGTGGTGCGCTCTACCCATCCAGAATGCTTAAGAATCACCGAAAGGGGAAAGAAACAACAAGGGTGAGAAAAATCTCAGCAAGTAAATTGATTAACAGTTATTCAAATAACAAGCAAGCTACATCACAATTTATATTATTGCATGACCGCAACCACATTCCACTTTCTCATTCAATAAACCACATGGACTAACATGAGTCCTGCCTCATAAGATTTCAAACATTGGCATAAGTATGCATTTCCTCCATCCACAATTTTAATGCAAATGCATGCCATGCTCCACTGCACTCTTACCCATCAAGGTAACGATTGTGTGCATCGTACTCTGACAATGTGCGATCTTTGTCTGCGTCTGATCGCGGCCATAAGCGGCGACATCCACAATGCAATGTCATGATATGTTATGAATAATATGATACTCATAAACCACATAAGTGTCATCTTCATAAGGGCACCAACAAGATCAACTTATACTACTACCACGATCACTATGGAAAATATATCCATGATCCACATTCGGCATCTAAAGCAACCACCTCATGACTACGCAAGATATCCAAAGTAAAACATTCAATTATTAATTGCTGTTATCACCTCATTTGTAAGTCAACCAACCATGGCATAATACTTCAAAATACGAGAATCATATAGATTGCAAGTAGTAAGAACAATCAATTAAGCGGTAGTAACATTGCTATAATTACTTGCCTTCCACGATGCGGCGCGTTAGCGGCAAAGATGATACTCCTAAACCCGAGGCTTCACCTCCTAAACAAGTAAAATAATTTCAATAAGGACATAATATACCCAGCGCTACTAATCGGCGTTCTACGCTTCACGATGTCTCAAGTCGAGTTTTCAAAGCTGAAAGCGAAAAACAACGTTTCCTGCCATATACTGTTTCTGGACAGCAGCACGGTAATTGACATAACTCATGAAATGGAAGTCGAAAAGAGGTAAACCCAATTTCTGTAGATTCTTAACTGACTAATCTACAATACTCTAGTTGACACGATAATCCAATTCGGCCAAAATAATAGGCTAACCATTGTTTGAACTTTCAGTACAGAAACTGCCTACACATTCGAACAGCAAAACTAAAATGACCATAACTTTTAATAGGTAACTCCGAATTGATCGTTCTTTATCAATCTGAAAAGGTTATCGAATTATCTACAATAACCTAGTTGTGTGAACTTTCAGATTCTACCAATTTACCTTTCATATTTTAGGAAATAACCAGACATATTATTCTCGTCAGATTTCTGGCAGCAGATACTAAAACGATCATAACTTTTGACTCAGACCTCGGAATTGAGTGATCTTCGTGGCTACTGAAAGATAAGAACCAGACCTACAGAACTCTAGGAGATGGACAACTCAAATTCGGCCTCTAAGACCCCGCAACAGTCCACGCAACCTTCTGGACATATTTAAGTTTCTACTCGCAGCAATGCGATCTAATAAAAAATGAACCAAAACACATCTACCACTAATCAAACGATGAGGTCCGGCATTCGTTACCCTTGCAGCAACCAGGATGTAGGCGGAAGAACGTTGGAGAAGACGATCTTCCTCCTCCTCCTTTCTCTCCTTCTTCTACCTCCGATGGCGGTAGAAAGGAGCGACAAAGGGGCGACATGGAGGCGAGGCAAAGAGGGGAGGAGGGTTGCTACGATGTGCGTGTGATGCTGTAGCTGCGTGCTCTGATAAAAAGACCTAGGGTTTTGGTTGGCCCTTCTTAAACCAACTTCCTACTTGGGCCAAACAACGTGGGCGAAAGCCCAAGATTAATTCTCCTCTAAAAATCTGATTTCTCTTTTTAATTCTGTTAAATACCTTTCTCATTTCAATTAATTCTCTAATGTTAAACAGGATATTACATAATCATTGTGGATACTTTCGTTGTTAGGAGAAATCTCTCTCTAAACTATATTGCACTCGAAAATTGAATAAATTTCTCTCCCCGAATAATACATTCTCTCAAATTGATATTCGGGGTATTACAAACCACTAATTCAATTCTTGACTTAAGATAAATTTTACCCTTTTAGGCTAGATATGAAAGGTTAGTAATTATGTTTTATAAGCCCTTTGTATTGGTATAAGATAAAGCTCTATTTTACTGTTGTTAAAGTTCTTCATTCCAAACTTGCCTCCTATCTAGCTCTTACTCTAATTGCTACAAGCTGATCATTGATCTTGATAGGGTTTACCATTTTGCTTTTAGGTTCATTAGGTTGCTAAGGTTACCAAATAATACCAAGCATGATTAAACACTGGACTACACTTAACACCAAGTGGTTGGATATTTTGAAAGCCCTATTAACTAATAGGCCTACTGACTGCTAAAACAACCTACATACAGACCACTCTCAAAACTACAAAGCTACTAGCCAAATTGATCACCTTATCTCATCTGTGCAACTATTTAGCAAGAGGACAACTCCTGAGTAGAGGTGCTGCTAGCTAACCTCCTTACTAACCCAAGTTTGAATTTGCTAATTACATTTTGGGGTGGCATACTGTTAGCTACTAGGTTTGCTAGTTCTTGCATTTGGCCTTTTATCACCTATTTACCAATTCTTCTCCTCCGTTCAAATATCTAGCAAGAGCACAAAATCTAAACTTGAAACTACTGACAACTAAATGCCCATCTAATGACAGTGTTTACGAAAGACTTTTAACTGCTTGTATTAGTCAAGTTATCAGCCTACTAACAAAAATTGATTAAAACCAGTACTGCTCATATACCTACAACTGTACACTTACCTCTGACAGAAATGCTACAACTAGCCTCCCTTTCACTCAAACTTCCAAATGCTAACTTCTGAAATGATCTAATTGACCTCCACGGATTTTGCTAGAAGTTATCTTGACAATCTGAACTTTCTTCTAATCCTCTTTCCTTCTCTACAAAACACTTCAACAAAAGGATTTCACTGATCTGCCAACAACTAATAGCATTAAGACAAACTCTAACTACTAGAGTTGGGCATGATTTTAACTTACTGACAAAACACTTTCTATGTTATCAGTTCATCCCAAAGCACTTTGCTGTTTTTATCTACTAATCTCCTCATGAATTCAAACATCCTGCAAGTAGTTAAACATACCTAAAAGCAATTGAAATCAGATAGGGACTACTTCTCAGAGTGAGAGATAACACAGAGGCAATACAGGGAGGTCAGCACTGGGAAGGTGGCGGCGGCAGGTCTGACTCATCGCCGTGGCGATGGTGGTGCGGCAAAGCGAACCCAAAAATGGGTTACCGGAGTAAAGGAAGCTAGGGGTGGCGGTGGTGCGGCAGCGGCCGTGGCGTAGACTAGGGGATGCGGCGGCGCCGTGGAGGTGATGCAGTGCGGCGGCGCGAGAGAGGAGGCGGAAAATAGCGCGCATGGGCACCGGTGAGGTACGAAACATGTCGAGTGATCGGCGAGCGGCGAGGCGGCGGAGTGGTCGGCGGCGGAGCTGCGGCGCGCGATGATGAGGACATCAAACCTAAGGATGCAACCATTGCCCGGCTGCTGCACTTGCATCCTCTACTTCAACAACATCTTCGCCAATAGGACTTTCGACCAATGCAAGACCATATTACCCAATGGAATCGAGCTACGTCTACATGCTATGGTACTACGTCTACATGCCATGGTATTATGTCTACAAGCCATGGTGCTCTTGCATGTGCCAAGTTGGATACGTTTGGTCGATCGATTCGAATCACTGATAGCACCAACTTCAAATGGACATAACTTTCACATATAGAGTCCGTTGCAAGTCCACGAGTACTTGATTGAAAGCTTATTTCGTCCTCTTTCCAACGGATCCAGCCTCATCTTCAAATTCCTTCTGGACTGATCGCAATCATCAAAAGAAGACGTTATATCACTTGTTTGGGCCAATCTGGGCCTTGTAATTATACTGAACTTAGCCCAACTGCCAGCTGCCCATGTGGGGTGTGTTATGTTCACGTGAACAGTAATCCGCGGCCACCCAAACCACCCACCCAAACCAATGCCGGCGCCGCCAGCCGCTTCCTGGCGCCGGCGCGCCGCCGCCGCGGCGTCCTCCTCCACACCCAGAACCCTCCTCCTCCCGGTCCTCCTCCTCCTCTTCGTCCTCTCCAAAGCCCCAGATCTCACCTTCTCCCCCACAACCACCTCCTCCCCCTCCCTCCCCGCCCACGTCCGCCCCTTCGACTGCTACGCCTCACCGCAGGCTTCGCCGGTCTTCGCCAGCCTCGTGGAGGGCGTGCCCCAACCCTTCTTCTACTCCCTCGCCGACATGGGGACCCTCCCCGAGCGCCCCCACAAGAACATCGCTCGCCTCCTCAAGGGCAAGCGCTTCCGCAAGCCCGACATCTCCGAGGCCATCAAAGAACTTCTCGGGGGGAAGGTAGGGAGGGGTTCTGGTGGGGTGGTGGTGGACGTGGGGGCCAATGTTGGGATGGCGGCGTTCGCGGCTGCCGTGATGGGGTTCCGGGTGGTGGCGTTCGAGCCCGTCTTCGAGAACTTGCAGCGGATTTGCGATGGAATGTACCTGAACCGGGTGCAGGACCGGGTGGTGGTTTACCACGCAGCGGCGTCTGATCGAGTGGGGAACATCACAATGCATAAGGTAGTGCATAGTTCAGATTGCTCGTGTAGTTTTGGAAGTTTACTATGTGCAATGGTTATCTTTTATACTATATAGTAGTAACAAGATGTTTATTAATCGGGAGTGTACCTTAGGAAGCATTAGAGATCTCTCTGGTAACTTACACAATGCATAAGTTGGTGTGGAAAGCCCAGATTGGGCTAAATTTACCTTTAGTTTGCCGACTAGGGCAATTACTTAGGAAGAACTAGGGATATGTATGGTTTCAGAACTATAACAATGATCAAGTATATGATGGTAGCTGCATTCTTGCATGCATTACTAAACATAAGTCAGTGCAGAAGAATGTTTCATTTCTAAAGCCATTTCATCATTCCTGAAGGATCAATTGAATAATTGTATTAGTTTTGCAGGTCTATTCTGCTGCTTTTAGAGGAAGTTCTCAAGATTTGATGCTCATGTACAAATATGTATCAACTATCAAGTTATCTATATAAATATAAACAACAGGTGAGAGACTAAATTCATCTCATTCACTTTGAGGGCTAGAAATTCCCCACGGTAATCCATAGAAAAGAAAAAAAAAAACCCCTAGAAATTCTCTCATTAATCAATAGAAAAGAGAGAGAAGGATCTTCATTGTTTATTTTGGTGGGGCCAGATTACAACGGTGTTGATTAATCAGGTATTGATGTTACAGTTGTTATAGTTGTCAAATAAATACATCTATATTTTCAATTGTAGGCATTAGACTTGTAAAGCAAATACAACTGCATTTTCAAATCTAGCTGCGGAATTGGGCAGGCCATTCAGTTAGTATGGACTTACGTATGAATGTTTGCTTTTCCTTAACAGATTAACTCATTGGGATTTGGGTTTAATTCATTGTATGTTATTGCTATAATTTTTGAATGGAGTCATTTAGAAGCAGGAAATGCTACATTTTTAGATAAATAGGCATCTTTGCCGTACTTAGCTACCAAATCTAGTAATTTTATTTTGTCTTACTCTTTGGTGGAACAAGGTTACATGAAAAATTTATTGTAAGTTGTCCAGTTTCACATCAATTTACTTTAATATTATCAAAGCAACTCATTGACCTTTACATTACAGGAGTACTTTTTTTGAGGTAATATTTAACCTGTCATATTTATCTAAAGGTTGAGTTGCTCGCCTAATTAAGTGCATGCCAGATAGCACAACCACCATTGTAGGATTAATGCCTTCCATGGCATAGAATGCCTTTCCTAGCTTGTTACAGATAGAATTTTTTTTTGAAATAATATATTTTTTAAAACAAATTACAAAACTAGGTTATCATCTGAAAAAATTGCAAAAATAGGTTCTGTCGCGATTCATCGCGCGACAGTTTATCGCCGATTGAAGCTGGCGGCAGGAACCTGCAGTGGGGCGAGTTCACGTCGTCAGTTCAAGCTAGCACAAAATCTATGAATTTTAAATATAGAAAATAAACTCAAAAATTACAAATTTTTGTGGAGCATCTGATAGAGTGTTCTTGCTTGTGTATTTTTTTCAGAATTTTATCCATTATACATTTGTCTCTAAAATTTATTTAAGTATACTATTTGTAGAATTTTTAAATATACCAGATGAGGTCCAAAAATTATGAATTTTTTTGTGAACTCTACTTACATTGTGTAATTGTTTATGTAATTTTTTCAGAATTTTATATGCTCTGAAATTATCTCTAAAAATAAGGGTATACAATCAAGTACCTTTGTATTGGAAACCTAAATTCAGAATTTTAGAGATAATTTCAGAGCATATAAAATTCTGAAAAAATTACATAAACAATTACACTATGTAAGGAACGTTCACAAAAAAATTCATAATTTTTTGACCTCATCTGGTATATTTACAAATTCTACAAATAGTATACTTAAATGAATTTAAGAGACAAATTTATAATAGATAAAATTATAAAAAAATTACACAATCAAGAACACTCTATCAGGATGCTTCACAAAAAATTTTGTAATTTTTTGATTTTATTTGCTATATTTAAAAATTCATAGATTCCTCAAGCGGCAGTGAACACGCTTTTTATGCGGGGTTCTGTGGCGGTTCTCAAGCGATAGGAACATGCGCGGATGAACAAGCGACATGAACCTATTTTTGCAATTTTTGGGAGCGATGACCTAGTTTTGTAAATATTTTTTTTTAAATATATTATTTCTAAAAAAAATTCGAAAGTTCTAGTTTTCTTGTTTGCTTGTAGCACTTTCGGTTCATGTCCATATATTTTTCAAACTTTTGTGCCGAACCATAATTGAATTCATTGGCATTATCACATATGTGCAAATAGATGTGACATAAGTGTATAAACAAAATCATGCATACACGTTCCAGTTTGTCAGTTATTCTGACTAGTGGCTTCAGATGAGAAACTGGCATACTGTGGAAATCTCAGATTGCTTTTCTGTATCCAGATAACATTTTTATTGTGCTTTATAAATGTCTTATCATGTGTATTCTGGTAACCTAGGTGATTGGACGACTCGACAACAGTGCTATATCTGCAACTGGTGCTAAGTTAGCATTCAAGTCTAATGAGGAAATTGCTGTCAAGGTTGCTGCAATCCTGTTGGATGAGGTCATTCCAGATGCTGAGCGAGTGCTTCTGATCAAAATTGATGTTCAAGGTTGGGAATACCATGTTCTGAGAGGTGCATTAAAGTTGCTTTCAAGGAGGAAAGGTGAAGCTCCCTACCTTATATATGAAGAAGATGAGCGTCTGCTGCATGCGAGCAACAGTAGTGTACAGGAGATAAGGTCATTTATTAGTAGTGTTGGTTACAATCACTGTACATGGCACGGCACGGATGCTCACTGTACAAAAGATTAGACAAATGGGTTTCTGACTGGCGCTTTGTTGCTCCTAAGCTGGGGATTGTGTATGAACAGAGAACAGTCAAATAGGATGTCCTAAGCTATAGCAAAAGCATTTTTGCCCTTTTCTCAGGCAGCCGATCAGAGGTTTAGATATTTCATGCATACATATACTTGCGTTACTTTTAATTCCATGTTTTCCTTTCTTTTATTTTCAGGTTAGATTTTTTATTGTTGGATCTTTTAATATCATGTGTTATATATGCTTTGTCTAATGACATTTTATTTGGTTTTGATGATGTAGCTTTTCTTACTATACTAGTCATGTGCCCGTGCGTTGCGACGGAATCCTATATTTTGAACAAAATAATTTCCATATTATATGAAGTGTACGACCAAAGTTGAAGCTTTTTGAATCGGCTTTCATTAAAAAAATTCAGTAGTCAGGGATGCAAAACAATTCCGCGTTGCATTCTATAGTTCAAAATTTGTTTAAACAATCCATAGTTAAAAATTTGTTTAAACAAAATCTCAAACGGTTGTTCAAATGAAGCAAAAAAAAAAAACACATTTATCCGTGAAGCACATCATTACAACTAACCACAACTCCAGTATATGAACAATGAACTCTAGTATATGAACAATGATGTCGTAACATGAAGTAACCGGTCCTTCTTACTCATTCTTCTGCTTCAACAGCTGGTAGGACTTCCTTGAACCATGTGTAAAGTCCTCCACCCAGATGGAACACATTATTGTAACCATTTAGGACCAACAGGTATGCTACTATCAGAGACCTACCAAAGTAAAAAAGAATCAATTAGTAACTCTGTGCTCAGAAGTGGATTTATAATTTCCTTTGGAACATAATACAAACTTCTAAAAAGGTCAGATGAAAGAACAAATAGATGTTTGGAAGACGTACTTGATCTTGCTTCATAGCAAACTAAGTATATTCCCAATTGATAGCCTGGAACAAGTACATCTTGCAGATAGTTCATTGTAATGCAGTTTCTACCTATTTTATTTTCTTAAAGATGCAATTACAGAACTACTAAACGATCTGAGGATGTGATTTCCATTTTCAAACTATTGAAGTGAATGTTGTATGCCTGCATGTAAGTTCTCCAAGTACGATAATGAATTCACATGATTTATTAGAAGTTATTATGTTGGCAGCTTTGCATATGAAAAAAAAACTGTTGGTTCTCATCTATGATTTACCTTGTAGAACCTGAAAATTCAACAGCTAAAGCTCAGTAGTCAAACACATCATGAAGTGACACTATCCAGAAATTGGGGGAAAATAGATAAACTGGTAACTTAGATTCAAGTACAGCCCCTTCTACTTTGCTGCATATGGATGTGCAATATGGTAGCAATTAGAAATTGTATCTGGTTTTCAACTATGTTCACTGTAATCACATGCATTGTATTGAGTTTGATCCACTTCTACTACACATATACAAGAGATTTTACAGAAGAACAATTAGAATGTTGTTAACATCCATCCATAAAAAGAAATTTTCAATAGTTGGATATTTTTATTGCTTAAGTAATTCAACTTGTTATGGTTGCAAATATCCTGTACCTTGATACCTGGAAGAATCATCTATCTTCTTGACAGGATAATATCTTAGTACTGAAAATCATTATAACCACCACATGATAATGCTAGAACATGCCAAGCCTACAGTGTCGATACTAGAAAAAAATGAAACAAAACCCCCAGTATAAAGAAAGAAAAGATGCTCAAATTGCAAAATAAATTTCCATCAACTAACAAAGGATCCTGACAACATAGAAAGCATTTTATGGAAACCGGGTTAGAATAACAAAGTAGTAGTAAATAGGCACATTTCTCATTTCATGAAAGATGGAGAGAACATTCGCTTAAGCCAATCACATTAATAAACTGAATCAGCACTTTCATGTCAATTAGAACAGGAACATCGATCTGTAGGAAAGGAATCAAGTTTAGCGATAAATAATACTTGGGAACATAACATACCTAGATTGCTTCCCATCAGGTAGATTCTGTGTTGGCTTCATTGTTCCTCCCATCGAACATGCCACAATTATCTTTGCATCTTTACCAAGTTTTGCTTCAACACCTACACAAAGATAACATATGCCGCTGATTGCCGATTCATATACAAGTAATCAAGGAGAAGCGAACAGAACTTGCTACCATACTTTGTAAGAACTCAAGATTCTCTTCTGTTCCTACAAATATGCCAAAGAACGCAAATGTTGCACGTCTTGCAATATCCCATGCTGTCCATTCCTTTATTAATCTATATATTTGCACATTAACAGCACCAGGTGGATGAGCCTGCATAAGAATAAACTCCATAACTATGATGTTATTGCCACCAAAATTTAACGAACCTTGAGTAGTGAAATTCAAAATTCCATGATATGAAGCAGCACATAGTATACCAGAACAAAGTTTGATGATTTTTTTTAGACATCATTAGAAAGGATTTTATTACTTTTAGCCTTTTAGATTCTCCCAACCTGAAAAAATTAGCTTTTGTTCATCTATTCTCCCAAAATGTACAGGAAAATGTGTTAATGGATGTCTTGAAGTAGCACAACCCATGCACTGTTATTCTATCCAACTTGTAAACTACCCCTTGCAATCATGCAAGTATCCACAAACCAAAGGTTAGAGACTTACCGTTAAGTTTGAGGCTACAAGACACACCTATCAAATATTGAGTTGTTAAAGGTGATGTTTTGTAGTAGCATTTGTCCAAATATATGCTGGGAAGCTGAGAGGACGTATCAAATAGCTAGGAGTGTAGGAGGAGGAGGCACTCTAGTCAATCACAAGTGAGCCGATGCTTGGGGACGGTACCTGACCTTCTATTCCAGGTGCTCCCCTTGCACTTCAGCTGATTCTGTTCCAGAAAATTACCATCAGAATAATGCTCAGAAGTGTTCCCTTAGGTGCTAGGCGCTAGTCGGGTGGCAGACCAGCTCCTAGTGCCTAATCGCCGCCTAGGCGGGGCTAGGTGGCCTAGGCAGGCACCTAGGGGAACACTGGCTCAGATCTAATGGATAGGTGTTGTATTTTAAATCTAATACCTCATATTTTCGGTTATGCCTGATCCAATCCTGTTTATCAAAGAAATTGGACAGAACTTACATGATTACTTGGACTGTGTTCCACTTCCCATAGCATAGTCACATCCCCTACTCCCTGCTTTCAAATAAAGCTTGATATGAAACCTTTTATACATGGGTCATTGATTCTAAATTGGCATTTTTATAGTAACCAAATTTTCAAAAAACATGCATATCTTCAAAATATAATCTATTGTGCAAATCACCACGTCATGCTTAATATTTTGCATTCATCCTTCAGTCGAACACTCCAACCGAAGTGTCAAGAATCAAAAGTTCCATCTATATATTGTTCACCATGAAATAATTGATCAGAAGAATTTTTGAAACCATGGACTTCCATTCCATTAACAAATCAGAATAGTAGTAGATCAAAAAATGATATACTAAAATTAGAAACCAAAAAGAAGTACTAAGAACTCAAATTCTAAAACTTGCTCAGTCGTTCACCAATCGGTTCACCAGCAGTCCATCACCATTGCCTCCTGAAACTTGCTCCGACTTGGTTCTGCTGCTCTCGTCAAAGATGAGGGACACCTCACGAATAATGCAACAAAAATATCCACATTATCGGAGTGGACAACAAACTGCAATATGTGTAATAATACAGGATCAAAGATAACGGAGATGCTACCTATGAACGAATATTCTGGAAATGTGACCAACTTTTCAAGAAGCAAACAGATATATCAGTTATAGTATATATGTCAAGACTGTTTAAACATTTGTGTTTAGCTTCCACAATTATTCTGCTGGTAGTCCATAAATTGGCGAATAAAACATGTGTTCTATAGATAAGTACTTTCTCTAAATACAGTTTTGAATCGATGTTTTTTCTTCTTAAATATGGATGCATAAGCTTACAATGAATTGCTCCTCAAGCATCATCACTCCTCGTTCCTTTCTCTCTTGTTTTTTCTTACTGCAGAAAGCACACTCTCCCCTGCACCATTAGGGAATTAAACAACATGAAGAAAACCACCTCCAAGGCAAGGATAAACTGCTATACCTCAAAACAATAGTTTCACCCCAACCATAACAGAGGGATGGCAGAACAATTCATGCATTTACAAAGCAAAAGAGGTTCTCCTTGGACAAGCAGGACATTGTAAATCAGAAAGCAAACGAATAACAGCAGATCAAAAGCTTATCAATTAAACCTCGCATAAATATTACAAACCAGAAAACACAAGACGCTCGTTGGAGATTTTTAACAAACACCTGATATGGTGGGCTGCAGCACTGGTCTGAATGTCTGCTGTCTTCGGATTTCCTCCGGCTGAAAGAGAAGTAGCAACCGAAGGAGTGCCAATTGAGGAGGTGACGAGGGCGTTGGAGCAGCGCGAAGGCATCCTTAAAATCCAGTGGCAAGTGCGGTGGCTCCTTTGTGTGATTTTGCAATCACAACGGAGAGATGGTGAGGCTAGGACGGGGGGAGGCACAACTGGATAGGCTGTGGCGGGGTAGGACGGCGCTGGATGGGAGGACAGCAGGAGGCGATGTACTTCGGGGCACCGAAGTAGCTTCCCTCCGGCGATGACGATGGCGTTGTGGACTCCGGTGCTGCAACTACTGCTCGTGCGTCCCCGAAGCTCTCGCCCAGCCCCTTCCTCTCTCGCACGACTCGCAAGTGATACGCTCCGCTCCGATCCGATCCGATGCGTCGATGTCTACGACTTCGTGGATGGCGGCGGTCCGAGAGAGGACGACACCTCCGAGAATTCCCAACCATCATCTCTGAATCCGTCGTCATCATCGGCATCTGGCGTACCCACCTCTGTGGCGTCAAGGGTGGAGGGAGGCCGAGATCCGTAGAGGCCGGCAATGAGGTCCTTCAAATCCGCAGGCTTCGATCCGTTGGAGGAGAAAAAAGGGGCCCGCTGGTGTACCGTGGCCGGTGGCGGCGGCTTGGTCGGCCCTTCCTCATCCTGCCCGTTCTCGTCGTCGGCTGAAGGGCGGCTCGGACTGGGAGGGAAGGAGTAGGCAGGGGGAGACGACGGGGCGAGGGCTAAGTGGGGCGGGGAGTGGAGGTTGTGTGCTGGCGCGTGGGGAGAGGAAGCGGCAGCATCGGCGGGTGGGAGGAGGCGATGGTGTTCGGTTGGGAGGGGAGGGAGAGGGAGAGAACGGGGAGAATAGGAGGAAGGAGAAGAACGCGGGAGCAGTTGTTGTGGGAGGCGTGAGAGGAGTGGGGGCAACCGTTTGCTGCTGTCGTGCTGCGCGAAGCGATCCGGTCTGTCCATTCTCTGCTCTTCGATCGGACGGACGCAAACGATGATGAGAGGACGGACCACGGTAAACTTCTTCTTTTAAGTAGTAGAGATTTCACATGCTTGTTTTGATTCATTCTACGTGTGTTTTGCCAGTCTTAATGGATATTCCCAGGCACTAATGCAATTTTTGTGATTATGACCTTGAAAAGCATGCTAATTGCTAGATTTCATTAATTAAAGGTGCTTCGGTTTTGTTTGCATTTTGAGAAACATCTAACCTTTTTTGTCTAGAATTGAACAACCAAATTAATTTATTCCTATTCAGTTAAGTTTAGCTTACTTCACATATTCCTTTTAACTTGATTACTTTGAATTAGATTTGACACATCTATTGCTTAAAATGATAAGATACCCTGAACCAAAACTTTTCCTTCCGAGAGGGCAGCATGGGTGTTAAAAAAGAATGAGTTGATACTTAGCTGATTCCATTCATCCATTGTCTCCAAAAGTTAAGTATTGTGGTTTAGCTTGGCTGTAGTGCTTACTGCATTGAACTAATCTTGTTTAATTTTAGATTATTTGGTGGGACAAATTCCCAACCTAAAATTTGTCTTACATCAACCTCTGTCTGATTGAAAAAATACACTAGTTTTCTCTATGCAATGTCTGCAGGATTTCAACATCTATCTCGATCCAAGGGATGTGTGCAATCTTTGGCCAGTCAGGATTTCACCATCTATCTCGACCCAAGGGATGTGCGCAATCTTTGGCCAGTCAACACCATATTCTTTTCTGAGCCTCTCCTTGAGCAGTGGGTGACAGAGTGCAACTTCAATCTTCCTAAGGGACAGTGGCAGCCGTTCCTCTGGGAGTGATTCCAACTCAGGGCAATTCCACAATACCAACTTATCCAGGGACTCCAGGCTGGGTAGTGTGGAAGGCAGTGATTGGAGAGTGTTGCAGCCACTTATGCAGAGACTCTTGAGTGATCTTAGCTGTCGGAGGACATTCTCATCGTTTGCAGTCATGGAGGTGATCTCTGAGCAATCTTGAATATCTAGGCTCTCAATGAACTCGAGCCTTTCCCTTAAAAGAGGACACGTGAGTATTGTCATTTGATCAATGATAAGGCTTCTAAGTGACTCAAAGCGTGCTATTATTTCATTGGTCATTGGTGAGGAGAATCTGGCAAGTAGCTTGGGGCAGTTGAATATGCAGAGAGATGAGACAGTGGAGCTGGCAGTGGTCGCTTGTGCCTTCTTGACATCATGATGGTATGGCACCCAGAACCCTTTCCTTGCAGTTGTCATCTCCGTAAGGCTTGGAGGTAGTGGAGGCAGCTCTCTGAGCTTCTTGCAGTCCTTAATCACAACTCTGCGGAGATTCCTCATTGTCTGTCCACTCCATGACCACTCATTGAGTTCTGGCATCTCATCAAGAACTAGCTCCTCCAGTGACTGGAACGCCACCTGTTGGCTGCCATTGCCATATGTCTCTGGGCCTATCTGCCTCAGCAGTTTCAAATGCTGCAACCAAATTGTCCTGACAGATGGCAGCTGACCGAGTGGTGGAAGCTGCTCCCAAGCATTGCAGCCACTCAGGAAGATGAGCTCAAGATTGATTAGCCATTTTCTCTCGAGCCAACTGGGCGATTTTACTCCCATCCAACCCATGATGTCCAGTCTCTTCAGATTTGGGTGCGGTTGGAGATATTCTAGTACCTGTGCTTCCTTATTTGCATTCACCTCAACTCGAGCAGATGCCCACATCAGTTGCAGCATCGACAGCTGGTCTTTCTTGCACAGCATGGCTTCCATTGCCTCATCAGGAGTATGAACATTCTCAAGGTTTCTGACATTTAGGGACCCTCGGAGCTCTTGTAAATGCCCAAGCTGAATTATGCTGTGTGTGTCCTCACAGGTGACCTTGAAAATGGGCAATCTCTGGAGGCATCTCAGCCTGCCAATGTCTGTTATGGCAGAAACAATCTGATTAGCTGCTGTCAGATGACGCAGATTAACAAGGTTGTTCATGCCCAAAGGCAACTTTTCAAGCCTGCAACCTGATAAGTTCAGAACTTGCAGGTGGTAGAGTCTAGACGAGTACTCTGGTAGTTTGGTAATTGTGGTTGATGAGATATTTAGGTACCGGAGATGCACACATTGTCGTATGCTTTCAGGAAGTCCATCCATCTTGCAAGGTGATAAATCCAAGACACGAAGGCTTCGAAGGTTATCGAGAACTACTTCAGGGATGGAAACATTGATTGGAGTCACCGTTTCCCTAGTGAGGAAAATGAGGGTGCGCAGATTCTTGTATGGGATTGTCTCATCGAGTGCTGAAAAGCTATCTAGATGTACTGACAGATGGCGTATGGAGGATGGAATCCTTGTCCATTCATCACCTCCTATTCTGAAGCATTCTTCAGTTGCAACTGATTTGGCGAGTTCGTGCATCACGGAAGGCATAACATAATAGCTGACAAACTCTTTCTTATGAATGGTGAAGAATGATCGACTACATAGCTCATATATGTACTCCTTCCCAATGTCCTCCATTCTCCTGCAACCATCTGGGTGTACAAAATTTTGTGCCATCCACATGAGGATCAGCTGCTCAGCTTCAAATTCCCAGTCCTTGGGGAAGATGCTGCAATATGCGAAGCATTGTTTTAGGTGCGCTGGCAGATTATCATAGCTCCGTCGAAGAATTGGCATGATTTCTTCCCATACTGCATTTTTCTGCAAGACTTGTTTCCACTCATCTGCAGTGTATTTACATCTCAGGTGCCCAGCTACCACCTTTGCGGCAAGTGGCAGACCACTGAGTGTCTTGGCAATCTTACTCCCAATATCCTCCAACTGTGAGTCGATGGAATGACTGGTCTCATCAAACAGAGTAGTTTTTATCAGGGACCAGCAATCCTTAACCTGCAACCCCTCCAAACTAATTATATAAGCTGACTGTAACATCTCAGCCACCATCCTGGACTGAGTGGTCAGAAGTATCTTGCTCCCCTTTGATGCAGCCTGTAAGGGAGCTAGAAGCTTCTGCCAGTTCTCATGTTCTATTGCCTGGGTTATCTTGTCATTGTTCCAGACATCATCTAAGACAAGCAGGAAACGTTTTGATACAAGCCTTGCTTGTAGCGCCACTTGAAGCCTGTTGAAATTTGTTGTGCCATCATGCCTAAACCGATTGCTGGAAGCTGACTCAAGCATCTCTTTTGTGATCCTCAGCTCATCGAAGAGATCAGTAACACAGATCCACATTCTCACATTGAAGTACTCCGCTATTCTACAATTGTTGTACACATGCTGTGCTAGAGCAGTCTTGCCAATGCCACCGACCCCAACAATGGAGACAATTGAGACTGGATTCTCACCCTGAGAGCTTAATAGAGTACTTACTAACCTTTGGGCTTCCGAGTCCCTTCCAAAAATTTTCCCATGTGCTATTGAGCTAGTCAAGATGTAGCATCTGCTGCGCCTGATGTTCCTCGGTAGGCTGAGTGCTTCACTTACTCCACTTACAACCTGCTCAAGACGCTCCAACAGATTTACCAGCTGGTTCTTGACCTTGGTTGATCTATCCCAATATGGCTCCAGACTAGAAGCTGGGGCCCTTGGTTCTGAAACCGGGAATGCATGAAGGCACTGATTGAGCTACTGCTGCTATCGTTTGCACTGGATTCCATTTCGTGCTGGAGGCGGCTGTACTCAAGCTTGTCTAGGAGGTCCTCTGCGTCATACATGACATCTCGGAGCTCGCGCATCCACGGAAGGGAGCCATAGGAGAGTGCCGGTGCTGCCTCAGCCCGGTGGAGAACTGACTGTGTGCGAAGCAAAGCAATACGAAGCCTGTCCATCTCATGGTCGATCCCACAGTCGGACGCCCACCTCCGAAGCTGGTAGGAGAGATACTTGTCAAAGATAACCTGGATGAACCAACCACCTACAGCCAGGTAACTGGACATGTCCATATTCTTGGTTTCTTGAACTTGTTATCTCTACTTAAGAATTAAGATTGAGGATTGCTAAATAACCAGACCAAACGCTACAAGTCTTCGGCGAAGTCTTTGCAAAGACTTGTACACCATGGATTAGCGGGGGTCCATTTATTTTGACGCTACAAGTCTTCGGCCAAGTCTTTGCAAAGACTTGTACACCATGGATTAGCGGGGTTCCATTTATTTTGAAAGTGACACCTTTGTCACTTGTCAGTGTTGAATTATTCGTGGGCCTTCACGAACCTTCTGCATTCTTTTCTACTGCGTTAAACATTACCTTTACTTGAAGTAACTGTTTTGAGTTCGTAGTTCAGTATCTACAAGAACATGAATACTCCTTGTTCCTCTCTCCAAAAAAAGAAAGAATAATCCTTGTTCCTGAAGAGTCGGATTACGGGTTTTATCTTTCATGGGAGAGCTAGCAGTTTCTTATTGTAACAAGGTAAGGAGTTTCCCAAGTAGTGACTGAAATTAATTTGCAGGGGAAAATTGAACCTACAATATACCTGAATTATTTTAGCTAGATACATCCTACCATTAGTTTAAGGCCCCGTTTGGCCGAGTTTTAGAATTTTGGCTCTAGAGCCTGCTTTGGATTTCTTTCTTAAAAATATTACCTTTGCTGTTTCCCCTCGCCCCTATGCCTTCTCTCCGATCCCCTTCTCCCGTAACGTCTCATTCGCTACTGCTTCCTCCCCTCCCTCACGATTTCTTTTCTGCACAACCAATCGAGGGGGCAGCGTGTGGCCATTCCAGGGTAATGTTATGGTGAACAGTATCATGATATTGTTTTTGTAGCCGATGAGATCGATACATGGTACTGTAGTATAAATACTGTATCAGCAGTACTGTTTATGAACATTGTAGCAATCGATCTCATCCGTTGTTTTTCGATCAAAGGTTTAGATTTTGTGAATGTTATGGCACTATTCACCCTGACATTCCCAATGAAATGTTACAGGATGCAAGTCCGATTCGGGCGGTAGCCTAGCGAATCCATTGAAAGGTACAGCGAATCATACAGGTGGCACGACGGTGAATCGATGGGGAGGTGTGGCGAATCAAGCAGCAGGTTTTGTGCAACCATTAGCTTTGGTGGTTTTTGTTGAGGAACCGTCGTTAGCGAGTCCAGTCTGAGCGATTACCTTGTAGACAAACTCAGAATCGTAAGAACAATGCAAGAACACAAGAACAGAATAATATATGAACACAGTGACATGAGGGAACTTCTGGTTCCTCTTTATTGCTCTTCTCAAAACGGTATTACAATGTTGGGGTCCCCCCTCCTTTATATAGGCTATTGGATAGATGAGGAGGCTCACCTTAGACAAGACTCCCGGCCTGGGCTTGGTTTCTTAACACTCCCTCTTGGGTACTCATCCGATATGTTCATATCTTGTCAAAACTCCATAAAAACCCAGTGGAAAATTTTTGGAGAAAGATTACATGATAGACGTTCTGTTGTGCTGCACGAATTGCCCCGTTAAAAACCTTAGCTGAGAAACTTTATGAAAACTCGTCAAGGGAAAAAGAGTACAATCCATCCAATTTTATTTAATCTCCTGGATTCATTCTTTGGGTACTCGATCTTCGTGATCAAGTTTCAATGAGTTCGTGAAGATTCTCCCCCTGAATTCTGCACTTCTCTAAGTCTCATCATTTCAATTTCATGTATATACCTTTCAAAGCTAGATGCTGGAAGTGATTTAGTGAATAAATCTGTAAGATTTTCACATGACTTAGTATGAAGTATTTTAATTTCGTCTATCTTTTGCAATTCATGAGCATAGAAGAACTTAGAGTTGATATGCTTTGTGAAGGACTCTTCACATAACCCATCGACACTTATGCAACACAAGCTGTATTATCTTCATAGATAATAGTAGGAGTTTGCGCGGTATTCAATCCACATAACTGCTGGATGTGGTGAATCATCTGCCGAAGCCAAGCACATTCTCGTGAGGCCTCGTACAGTGCTATTATTTTCGAGTGGTTCGTCGAAGTCGATACAAAACTCTGCTTAGACGATTTTTATGAAATTGCAGTTCCACCATATAGGAGTTCATAGCCTGTTTGCAACTTGGCTGTATGCGGATTCGACAAGTACCCGTCATCTGCATAGCCATTCATAGTTAGGTTTTAGTTTTTTCTATAGAACATATGAAGTTCTTTGCTTCCTTAGAGGTATCGAAAGATGTGCTTCATTCCCTGCTAATGCCTTTTGTAGGTTTTGTACTATACCTTGCTAGTAGGTTTACGGCAAATGCAATGCTTGATCTAGTACAGTTTGCTAAATACATGAGTGCTCCTATTGCACTTAAGTACGTGAATTCCGGTCCCAGGACTTCTTGTTCGTCTTCTCTAGGTTTGTATAAGTCCTTATCTTGCTGCAAGGATCTCCCGACCATTGGCACCTTCGAAGGGTGTGCATTTTCAAAGCTGAACCTTTCTAACACCTTCTGAGTGTAGGTTGACTGATGCACTAATATTCCTTCAGGGACATGCTCAAGCTGTAAGCCTAGGCAATATTTGGTTTTACCCAAATCTGTCATTTTGAACTCCGACTCCAGGTAAGAGCTTGTTTTCTTAATATCTTTCAGGGTTCTGATGATATTAAAATAATCTTCATACTCTAATATTGTACAAAATCAATTATGGGATCGTCGTATAAATACACGAGGATTATT
The DNA here is from genome assembly GCA_036346255.1 of Ampelocalamus luodianensis. Lineage (NCBI taxonomy): Eukaryota > Viridiplantae > Streptophyta > Magnoliopsida > Poales > Poaceae > Ampelocalamus > Ampelocalamus luodianensis. The sequence continues at coordinate 68,881,706 of CM070621.1, read as the reverse complement.
TTCATTGTTCGTGTAACATTTCTTGCATAGAAAGTCGTTTCAAGCGATTATACCACATCCTGCCTGATTGCTTAAGCCCGTACAGTGAATTTCTGAGTTGCACACTGTACATATTTCTATTTGCTTTGTCTTGGTTCGGGACAGGGATACCTTTAGGTACCTTCATATAAATGTTCGAATCTAAGTTCTCATAAAGGTATGCAGTTATCACATCCATCAATTTCACTTCTAACTTCAAGTTTACTGTCATTGAGATTAAATCTCTAAAGGGAGATGCTACCTATGACCGGAGAATAGGTTTCTTCATAAACAGCTCCTGAATGTTGAGCGAAACCTTGTGCAACGAGCCTTGCTTCTTTTCATTTTTCTTTCGAACAAATACCCACTTATGCCATACGGGGTGCACATGGGGAGGTGTGTGGCTTACAGGCCCAAACACATCTCTTTTATTCAGAGAGAATAATTCAGTTTATATTGCCTTCTTCTAATCTCTTCAATCCGATCTTTTCTTACATTCAGCAAGTGATGTAGGCTCTAGATCAAGATCGATAATTGTGGTAATTTTCTTTGCAAAATAAATATCGATATTAGTTGTTGTTCTATTCATAGATTCTCCCGTGGTCACATAATTTATAGCTATTTCTTCATGGGGTGGTTCTGCTAATGCTTCTACTTGCTCATCGCTACTTTCAATTGCAAGGCAAGTCCCTTTAGTTTTTCAGCTACGATGTGTGTGCACACATCCATGTTGATGTCTCCCTTCATAGGGATGTTCAATTCTGGTATGTCTTTTTCTGAATGTTCTATACTGGTGTTAGGTCTCAACTGGTTCCCCTTCTGGTTCTGGAGAACTTCGGTGATCGACTATGTCAAGTCCTTCTTATCCTTTTTCACCAAGCGTCCTCGGTTACTTCGGATTCGAGGGGCTGAAGTTCTCGTCCTTTCTGAGGCCTTAAGACGGGATTAGGGATACCTTCATCGGTATTTCAACCCTCTCCGATGCATTGCGTACAGGCACATGCGACTTGGTCACGATCTTCAAATCACTAAAGTGGTCAGACAGTTGATTCGCTAATACTTGTAAATCAATTATCTTATAGACTTTAATTGTCTTCTGGACTTTAATTATCTTCTGGATTTCTCTTATCTTCTAGACTTCTTTATTTGCTTCACTAGTGCGCGGGTCATGCGTATGGATTTCAATTATTTTCTAGACTTCAATTGTCTTCAGGACTTCCCGTGACTTGCCACGTTATTTCTCGATATTTTTCATCAAGGGTTGATTTCCTCCACCTAATAACGGGAAACTATCATCATCAATTATACTATCAACGAAGCGGGCTACATGCAAATCTCTAGTCATGGGGTCTAAATACCTGATTATGGACGCTGTCTCATAACCAACGTATATCCTAGGCTTTTGGAGAAGTACCATTGTAGTTCGTTGTGGTGGTGGTATATGTACAAATCTTGCAACCAAACCTGTGAAGATGAGAAATTTTCGGTGTTGACCATTGCGCTAGTTGTATAGGTGAATGGATATTATATGCCGACGGTCTAAAATTGATGAGAGTTGCTGCGTGCAGGACTGCGTATCCCCAACATATAGTTGATAAATTACTATTCTTCAAAGTGGTCGGGCAATGAATTTAATTAATGCCTTTGCTAGTCCATTCTAGGTGTGGACATGCGGTACGGAAAGCTCAACTTTAGTTCCCATTGCCATACAATAATCATCAAATGCTTTTGAAGTAAATTCTCCGGCGTTATCCATTCTGATGGACTTCACATGATGATCAGAGAAATTATTCTTTATTTTAATTATCTGCAAGATCAGCTTTGCAATAGTATGGTTTCTCGTAGACAATAGGCATACATGCGACTATTTCGAGGAAGCATCGATGAGCACCATGAAGTACCTTAATGACCCTGACAGAGACTGAATAGGACCGCAAGTATCTCCCTGGATACAGTCTAGGAATGCAGAGATTTCATCTTTCACTTTCAGAGTAGAAGGTCTAGTAATTAATTTCCCGATGGCACATGCAGGGCACACGAAATCTTCCTGATTCGAAAAATTCTTTACATTGATATTATGTCCTTGAGAATTAGTAATTATATTTCTCATCATCTTAAGACCTGGGTGGCATTATCTATCATGCTAGAGATAGAAAAGATTTAGAGCTTCTAAATACAGTTTTCATGGCAGTATAGGCCGCAGATGCCTTAATATTAGTGTAGTATAGCTCAGTTTCAAATGAAGGAAGTTGTTATAATACCATTTTTCTACTTTCTTCACGCTTTGTAATGAGTAGGTATTCCTTACCATACTCTTCTTCAGTCTCTACGTGGAAATCGTTAGCGCGAATATCCTTGAGAGTTCTAGTTGATTCTGGGTACAACAAGGCTTCTTTAATGATCAATGTTGTGCCCATTGGGAGTATAATTGTGGCTCTTCCTGAGCCTATTACACAAGTATCGCTGCTTGTGATTGTCGTAAGACTACCATCATTCTTGCTGATCGACTGAATTTTTTTGTTTCTCTCAGGATTGTATTCGTTGTGCAGCTACCTGCTAAGCACACTTCTTCCATAGGGCGCCACACGCGTTCTAATATAATGTACTTTATTAATATGCAGCAGAAAGCAAGCAACACATAAATAAAATACTTCACATATCAGAACATAACTTTCTATTATTAATAGGGAAAAAGTCTTGCAGGACTCATCATAAAAATTTAATGCTTTGCTCTCCTAGAGCTTACAACCATTATTCAAGGAATAAAATAATTCAATGTTTTGCTTCAATTACAAACTGCAAGTTACTATAAAAGATCCACGTGCAAATGCGTGCACTAGATTGAATCGACGAAGTATTCAGAAACTTCTACCTCAATCTGCTCCATGGTGATCTTCTCTTTTTGGGCAACTACGGCTGCGACCGTTGCGATGTCCAAAGGAGGGGTGATGGGGGCTGCTACTGGGCTGTCCACATCCATTAGTGCAACTAATGGCTGTGGGTCCTCTATGCTTGCAATGGCGAGGTGTGCTTCATACTGTTTTTTGCCCTTCTTCTTAGACTGGAAAGCATCAATAACGCGCGACTCACGACCTTACCCTTCTTACCCCTCTCCTTCGTGAGAGGTTTCATCACCTTGTAGCTGTTAGCATTGGCTTCATGGCCAACATTGCTACTAGGTGGCCGTGAGATGTAGTTCTTCCTTAGAACATCATCTTGAGCTTCCGCAACTTGTATTATGTCAATTAATTCAGCATACTCCATGTAACTGTTTTGATGATAGTTGCATGCGGATTGCACCACATTCGGGTGAAAAGTAGAGAGTCTTCTCAATCTTCTACTCATCTGTGATACATTACCACAGACTTGAAGACTGGTACAAATTCTATACAAATTCTGGCCATGTTGGGTCAGTTCTTCGAATTCCTGATTCGTGATGCTAGTCATTTTCATATTCATGCAAAGAGTTCATAAGATTACTGCTGGTAATTTACGTAAAATGGATGCAAAATTCTTATAATGCTCTTCGAACTCCCAATTCGTGATTCCATATTTTCTATGCATTTTTTTTTTATGATTTACTGCTATTTTCAGTGATTAAAAGCAATATAAACAATCACAGATAATCAAAACAGTACATACAATACATAAAATGCATAGAAATAATAATAACAAAGTTAAACATGCTTCAAAAGTTTGAAAATATTCAAAATTCGAATTCCAGAGGCCCTTTTCTGCTGGAATATGAATTTTGATTGAATTCTGCAATTTCCAGGGGGCTAAACCACAAAATTTCAATTCGGAGAAATTTTTGCGCAATTTTTCAATTTCTGAGGGGTTATTCTTCAAGAATTTCTTTCCCGAAATATTTTCTCGTAATTTTTGGAACTTCGGGGATTTATTTGCAATTTTTTTGGGATTTTCGGTTTTCTCCCCCTATTTTTCTTTTCTTTTCCTGAATTCTCATGGGCCAGCAACCCAAAATGGCCAGACCAGTGGACCACCCTTTTGGGTTTTGGCCCTTATTCATTCGGCCCATGGCATGCCCTAGCGCGACATGAAGAGGAGTGGTGCTAGGGTTGGCGGCGGTGGATGCAGGGTGCAAAGGTGGTGCATGCGGGAGTGGCGGGCTCGTGCGGCCGGCAATGCGGGCGGCCAATGGGGAGGTGGTAACGGCGGTGGCACCGCTCATGCGGAGGTGGCACATGGGCGGCCGGCGACTCGAAGCGCCTGTGTGCGTGGTGGCCGTGCGGGGCGGGGCGGCTCTGGCTTCGGGACGTGGCCGGCGGTGCGGCTCTAGGCTGGGGTGTGTGGCCAGCGGCGCACGCAGGCGGGCGGCCGACGTGACTTCACGGCCGATGCGCGGCTCCATGCCGGTGGCTTCGGGCCGATCACTACGCGCGGAGGATACTGTTCGCGCGAACTCACTGTTCATGTGAGCGATTACTGTTCACACCCGATTACTGTTCATCAACGCGATTGTTGTTCGCTCGCCCGAGTATTGTTCATCGGTGTGATCATTGTTCATTCGATGCAATTATCGTTCATGCAATTACCGATCGGTTTGGTCGATGACTTCAAGTCGGCTTGCGGTAGATTAGAACGTATTTGTAATTTCCAATCTACGGTCGACATCCACTTTTCCATGCAATCTACCGATCGACATTGTGCTGGCGACTTCAAGTCAGCTCGCGGTAGATTAGAGTGGATTTGTACCGTAGATAACCAATCTAGAAAGCAAATTTGCATAATTGAAAGCGATCTAGAAAGTACGATTCAATCTACGAGTGTCGTTATTCGACGGTTACCTCTTCGATCCGAGGAGAGTCGATCATGTTGATAACGTGTTGAGTAACCGTCGCTGACGAGTCCAGTCCGAGCAATTACCTCGTAGACAAACTGAGAATCGTAAGAATAATGTAAGAACACAAGAATATAATAATATATGAACAAAGAGATATGAGGATACTTCTGGCTTCTCTTTATTGTTCTTCTCAAAACTGTATTACAATGTTGGGGTCTCCCTCTTTTATATAGACTACTGGATAGATGAGGATGCCCACCTAGGCTCGGTTTTTTAACAGTTTTGATGGTGCGTGTTTGGGTAACCGGGGAAATCGTGCCGGTACTGCAAAATAAGAACTGCACGCAATCGTGGCTGTCCACTTTGAGAGGCAATGGGTTGGATTTGACGCTATAGTGGTCATGGCTTCAGTGTTTTTCTCCACAGTGTCATTGCTACAGTTAACTGAATCTAGGCCTTTCATTTCAAACCGAGTGGTTCTAGTGTAACTGATACACTAGGCACTGCACAGGACAGTTTCCACGACCTAAAGGTTACTCCCTCCGCTCCCAAATTTGGGTCATCTGATTGCCTCGGATTAGAGGTGTTCATATGTGACCGCGCCTAGTGGCCCGGCTCGAGTCTGACCCGGTCGGGACTGGGATCAGGACTCCATTTCTGGCCCAAAGGCCATCGAAATGTAATGAAAATAATAAAAAAACTATTTTTTATTTTTGAAATAAATTAAATATTACTTTTTATTCTAAAAGCCTGAAGCTCGGCCTGGTCCAGCATTTGATTAGGTCTACCTCGGATGTCTATCCTCTACCTTTCTTTGATCGATGGTTTGTATAGAGGCCAGCTAGATTATTTCAATTTCTTGCGAGATATTCGAGAGCATCAATTTCTGTTTAGCATTGATCTCCACCGTTAGATCTTAATTGTGCGGCGCTCAATGCTTGCCATTCGGTGCCTTGCCTTCGTAAAGGCCGAGGATGATTTGCCTCATATGCCATATTTCCATTTTAGGTGTCAATAATACCAATAGATCAACGTCACCGGATTCCGGAGATCGCGGTTAGATCCTGGAATCAATGCTATATATTCTTTTCTACTTAGTTAACTTCTTTTCCACCGGTTCTTTTAATTAAAAGTCTTTTTAATGAGATGGCACGTGTAATGCAAATGAAGCGTATGCTCTGTATTATTTTGTCCCAATTTTTTTTTTCCTAGAGGAGTTTTTTTTGTCGTGGTAATCTCGGGTGGTGTTGCATATCAACTCTATCCATGTTGACATTGACCGAACTGCTACGTCTATATCTCTACTACTTAAAAATACGAGTTGGTGACGGTCCGTCCTCCCACCATCAATCGCGTTCGTCCGATCGAAGAGCAGACGATGGACAACCCAGATGGTTTCGCATCCTGTCGCGCACTACTACAGAAAAAGCCATCACAGACGGTTGGAACCGTCATCACGAGACGGTTTTGAACCGTGCGGAAAAATAGGTCTGTGATAACGGTGGTTATCACGACGGTCGAAACCGCCTCGTGATATGAATATCACGACGGTTTTATCAACAACCGTGCTGTGAAGATAGAGTATCACGAGCGGTTATGGTCACAAAGCGTCAGCGAAGTCGAAATATCACGAGCGGTTCTATGTAAAACCGTCGCGATACTCTGTCTTCGCGACGGTTATTTACACGAAACGTCGTGAGTCAGATTATCACGAGCGGTTCGTTGTTAAAACCGTGCGTGATACTCGGAGTTCGCTGGCGTTTTTACTTAGAACCGTCGTGATACTACGAGTTCCGCAGGCGTTTTACTAGAACAAATCGTGATACTCTGTCTTCACTGCATTGTTTTATAAAAAACCGTCTGTGATAGTTCATTAAACTAACTACATTTTTCACGATTTTTGGCTAGCCTCGGGAATTGCTAGCCATGCCCTCGAAAACAAGCATACAAAAACAGATACATCACGGATAATCAATTGTCGACAAATGAATCGATCATTACTCAAAATAAATTACAAAAGATCACATTTGTTCAAGTATTGTTACAAAATAAATTGGATTACAATTGAGTCAATTGTTTGCGGTGGTTGAGAAGTGCGGCGGGGTGATGCGCTCGATCGGTGAGTGAAATTCTCGGTGTCCTTAATTATCTACGATATGATAAAGCCACGAGCTTCCTCGAATGTCACGATCTCATTATCAACGAGTCCATCTAATTCTATATTCAAGCCATGTCGCTAGCAAGAGTAAAGTGTTATGCATATATATTTAATTTTATAATTAGAAAATAATTATTTGGAGATTCACAAACCTCGGGATCCTTCTTCCTAGCTCTAATGATTTGGTCCATATGATGGCAAGCGAGATTGCACATAACTCATCATTTTTTCTTTGGCGGCCTTTGCAAAAATAGAATTACATATATCGATTCGAGATGCGTTATTATGAAGTATGATATAGGATTATCGTATTATAGCGCGTCTGGAAATTTTGTCTGTGTGTTAGTTGGGCGCTCTTTCCATCGTATATTCCTTTGTTGGCAACATAGTCGATGAGCGACCTACATGATTCCAAAAATTTATCCTCGACCATTTCAAACTAATGAAGACTAAAATAGAGTTATGTATGAAGGAAATGAGCATACCATCGAGTATTCCTCCTAGAATCTTTGAAGTCGTGGTTGTTGCGGATTAGGAATCAAGGTATATCACATTGTTCCTCTTTGGTATGATGACTAAAAGGATCCAGTGGTACCTACTCATGTATGTCACTATAGTCATTAAACCTGAGTTCGTCTGCGTATAAAGTAGAGCAAGTAGTGACACTTACCCACGGTTGTAGGGCACCACGATGTACTTCGTGTTCTCACGACGAAGCAATGCACTGTTATGTATTTCTCGGCGAAGGGCGAGTGCATTTGGATGGTTTGTAATGATACCACATGTGGGTCGAGGAAACCCACCGGTTCTTTCCGGCCGGACATTTTCATCATGTATCTGTACATAAGAAATGAGTTGTGATATTTATCGGTATTACGTGAATGTAGAACTTGATTGTATGCACTTACGATTGTCCAACATCGTAGAAGCGGCGTCCAAGGCCAGCGAGGTTGAATAGGTCATATAGGTCGTTGAAGCCCACGGCGAAGTGGTTCGTCCGTTGAAGAAATGCTTATCCTCGTATCGGCGGTGATTCGATGATCGCACCCTCCTTTTGGGTCCTATCCAAGTACCGGGCATGCAAAGCGACAAGCATATCCAAGACGCCCTAATCTGCGGGGAGCACAACGGTTTTTCGAGGATGTACTTGCGGATATTCCCGACTTGCCGGACTTGAGGGGCGCCGATTTGGTCTTAAGCATTGGCGCGTCTTCTTGCGAGGCGACTCGGGACCGTCACGGTGACACGCTTTTCTTGTTCCTTCGATGTCTTCTCCAAGGGAACCGAAAGGTGGCCTTCGAGGCGAAATATGAGGTGGAGTCATGGAGGGTCCGTTGGAGAGGAATGGTCGTGTTGAGATCGCGGCATCTGCTGGGTCAGGGCGATGTCCTTCTTGGGCCTTGGATAAAGCGTGCACGACATCCCCTAGTGTTGTGATCTCTTCGTTGGGCGAATCTCGGTAGGACGACCATGAAATGTTCATGTACCATGTCCACCTCCACCTGGCGTAACCTGCGCCACTGGACACCGTCTTTGCATTGCCCCTTCTGGTATGGATGCACCATCCCCTTGCGGCCTCAATAGAAATGGACCCAACTAACCTCACTACGAGCTTGCGGGCCGTGGCTCCTACAAAACGATCGCAATTAGCTAAAGTGTCCTATAGGTCTATCTTTGCTGCATTCCATACATGTACATTACCTTGATCTCGTCTATCGGTAACTGGACATCGTCATGTCCAGAATTATGTATGTCATATCTAAAATTTTCATACAACAAATATCATTAGACATAGCTGCCCATGTCCACTCTAACCGACAATCAAGATCCTAGATGGTAGGAAACAAAGTAATGGCTCAACCAAGATCACCGGGTGCTATGTAAATAAAGCTATTAAATAACTAAGAAGCCTAGGTTTTGCTAGTTGCCGAAAACCAAATGAACATATTACCTTGCCACCACATAAGAAATTTTCTTTGGAATTGGGTCGAGATCCCGGCTGGGATTCGCCCTCCCAAACAAGCCCTAAGGGAGGAGGAGTTTACAAGGCCCAAAATATGTACAGAGAAAAGAGATGATGAACTACAACGATTGACTGAAGGCACGTCGCCCCCGTGTCTTGTCTTTTATTTTCAAAAATAGGGTTTGCGATACGGTGCCTTTCTTATTGAAAACTCTCTCGTTGTGCTCCTTCCAGCATTCTCATGTGACTAGGACGACCAAGCTAACTATGACATTTTTGTGTCCTTCCCTTACGTTGCGATACGGCACCAACTCCCGTGGTGGGCAACTGGCCAGGCAGAGGTGGAGTTTGCACCCGGTCAGCGATGGACGTTAGCGAGGATATCGGAGGAGGAAAGGTTGGGTTCACGTGCATGGAGGGCTCGTGCCGACCGGTCCTCTGAATCTGATACGGAACCAGTTATGCCATCTACAACACGGTCGAGGATGCGGCGAATTACAGAGCTTACAAGAGACATCAAGCCCAAACATTTAATAACTTGTGGAGATGCATCGCACTTCGACTAATCGACCAAGACGACTTAAAACACCAAGTCAAGTGAAGTCAAACTACACGCCTCTCGTGGGACTCCGACTTGGTAAGGCTCTGAGCCTTAGAAGATCTAACCTTGCCCTCCCACCCTGCCAACCCTTCCTCCCTTTCTCGACCCACATCATTTTAGATACTCAAACTTAGCTAACCAAAGGGAAGTTTTACCAAAGCCGAGGTCGGGAGCGCGGCGTGATCGGAAGAGGGCCGAGTCGGGGCGGCAGTGTCGAGGTCGGGCGCCGAGGTCGGGAGCGAGGCGCGGTCGGGAGTGGCGCCGAGGTCGGGGCGCCGAGGTCGGGAGTGGCGCCGAGGTCGAGCGCCGAGGTCGGGAGCAGCGATGTCGGGCGGCGGTCGGGCAGCGTGTCGAGGTCGGGCGGCGGTGAGCGGGAGCCCTAGAGGAGGCAAAGGCGCGCGATAAACTCGGGGTGCGGGAGAGGAAGGGATGAGTGAGGAAAACCTAGCGGTTCCCACCTTATAAGAGGCTATCACAGCGGTTCTTTACTAAAACCGTCTTTGATAAGTAATCATAGACGGCTTTATCTAATAACGCTGCGTGATACGTTCCATATCACGAGCGGCGGTATTTAAACCGTCATGATAAACTCATATCACTGAGCGATTTGTGTATTAAAACCGTCATGATAAACTCATATCACATATTACCTATTGGTTTTGTCGGGATATCACGAGACGGTTATAAAATAGAACCGCTCGAGATAATCTCATATCACGACGGTTATATTATAGAACCGTCGTGATTCATTATCCTGACGGTTATATTATAGAACCGCTCGTGATAGATCGAACAATTATCAAATACAATGAACACAGTGACAAGTATATATGAAGACAAGCTCATAACACATTTTACTTCAAAACCAATTGTCGGTTACGATGAGCGTCCACATTGACATCAATATCAAAATATATGAGAGATTACAAGTCCACAACACATGATGTTATAGAATAAATTAATTACAATGGATTAAATTCTTAATTAAAATATAGCCCTTCATGATGATCGCGCGCATATAGCTAGCTTCCTCATCGGGTTCTTCGTCGAGCTCGATGCCATCTCCGAAAGGAGGCAACTCGTCAAATTGATTGTATTCTTCCTCGTCCACTACATTCTCAACTCCGACAATCCTTCTTTTCCATGAAGAACTACGTGGCGTTTCTTATTTGCCGGGTCGGTTACATAGAATACTTGAACAACTTGATTAGCGATGCGAATGGTTCGTCTTTGTATCCGACACGTTCAAGGTCCACGGTAGTGACGCCGTGCTTGTCAACCTTCACCGTGGAGATGGACCCAACGGCACCGAAATAGGGGATCTTGAAAAGCACGTAGTCGAACTCCCATATCTCCTCTATTTGCCCATAGTACGAGCTCCTCGGCCCATCGGCATGAATGCATCTATCACGGACACCGCTTTCGATCAGGTATGCTCTTCCTATCCCGGTGTCGTATAAAATGTGTACCCATTTATGTCATATCCTTACCATGTGACAATTGTAAATTGTGGCCCTTGTGCAACCATAGCAATGTATCATCACTTGATGACCTCCCGTGATTCGCACCTTTAACCATCCGTTGAACAAGCGGTTGTGCTCTCTCATGATCCAAACCTCCGACCGGTTTGGATTACGTTGGCGTACCATGTCTTTGTGCTCGTCGATGTACGGGACACTTCGGTCATGTGTTGAAAGACCATGAAAAGGGCTTGGCGTATGTATCGGATCGGGAGTGATTGATTTCCTTCCGATGGTCCGATACCATCAAGTCTCCCCTCATGGAGAAAGAGGCACACCTATCGGATCCACCGAGCCATATGGTCGACGCAGAACTCAATGACCTCTTCGTTGCATAACCTTCGATGATCTGCGCCTCCGGTCGAGATTGATTCCGTCACGTAGGACTTGAGAATTCCCATGTACCTCTCGAGCGGGTACATATAACGTAGGAACACAGGGCGCATATCTTTATCTCTTTCACAAGGTGAACAATGAGATGGACCATGATATCGAAAAATGACGGAGGAAATACATCTCAAGATGACATAGAGTCGTCACCACCTCGGCTGTAGAGCATCTAGTCCTTGGGGATCGATGACCTTACGAGGAATTGAGTTGAAGAAATAACACGACCTCAAGATTGCTACTCGGACCTTGTTGGCAAGATACTCCTAATTGCAACAGAAGCATTTGTGTCATCGCACATGACAATCATGCGACTTCATACCAATTAATTTCAAATCTTGCATAGAAACAAGTTTCTTAATGTTAGCAGAGTAACCAGACGGGACTTTCACACCATGCAAGCTCGCACGATTCATATCTCTCGGCCTTGGGCGAGTGTAGCAATTGGGGAGATACGTTCGTCTGTATCGATCTCTTGCGGTGCTAACTCGGTCCTTATGTTCATATCGACCAAGTCTCTCCGTGCGTTAACACCATCCTTTGTTTTGCCACTAATGTTCAAGAAGAGACCAATCAAGCTATCACATACATTCTTCTCCACATGCATGGCGTCGATGCGATGGCGAACTTCTAAGTGCTCCCAATAAGGCAAGTCCCAAAAATTGACCGCTTCTTCGGATGTTCTTGACGGGTTCTTAATTGGCGTCCCTTCCCAAGCACAACATCGATATCCTTAACCATATCATAGACATCTTTCCTCTAAAAGCCCTTGGAGCTGAACCGTCCTCCTTATTTCCGTCGAATTGTTTCTTCATCTTCGGTATGGGTGACTCACGGGAAGGAACCTACGGTGACGCGTATATACAGTTTTGCGTGAGTTGTTTAGCCATATACTCTGAGCATCTAAGCGATGCGGACAAGCTTTGGCTCCTTTTGTAATCAAGCTTGACAGTTACCACAGGCAGGAAAATCATTGATGGTGCGAGAACAACATGGCGTGTAAAGTGAAGTTCTCGTTTACGCATCCCATACTGTACCCTTCGTTCCACGGTGTCACAAGATCTTCCAAGAATGGTGCTAGGTACACATCAATATCATTCCTGTGTTGTTTGGCCCTTGGATAAGTAGTGACATCAAAATGTACTTCCGCTTCATACACACCAAGGAGGAATGTTGTACATGCATAGATTCACGTGCCAGTGCTATGTCATTGCTCATGTTACCGAAAGGATTCATTCCATCTGTACTCAACCTAACCTTATGTTCCTTGGTTCGCACGAACTCTTGAACCTCCGATCGAAGTTTCTCCACCGAGAGAATCAGCAGGTGTCTTAGCTTTCCATCTTTCTTACGGTCCTCTCGAGTGCCAACGCACCAATCTTGCCTCTTTTGAGTTCGCAAATAAACGCTTCAAACGTGGGATCACAGGTAAGATACCACAACATCTTAGCAGGAGGTCCTTGCTTCAACCTAGAAGTATTCTGACACTTGTATCGGGATGCTTTGCACACAGGACATACATGCATGTCTGCATACTCTTTACGATAGAGGATACAATCGTTCGGACATGCATGTATTCTTTCTACTTCCATTCCCAATGGACAAAGAACCTTCTTTGCTTGGTAGGTGGTGTTGGGCAACACGTTTCCCTCCGGAAGAATGTCCGCTAGGAGACCTAACAACGCCGTGAAACTCTTATCGGACCAACCATTGCTTGCTTTTAATTTAAGCAGTTCAATCACGGTTGACAACCTTGTATATTCCGGCTTGCAGCCAGGGAACAAAGGTCTCACCGAGTCCTCCATTAAGCGCTCGAATTTACAAAACTCTCTCTCACTGTAGTTCTCTTCTGCATCGCGTAGCATCCGATCCAGTTGTCATCGTGTGACCTATCCTCATCAAAAGCGATCTACATCCGGCATATCGTTGACATCCGGCATATCGTTGACTTCCTCGGCGATGTCGTTATTACTAACTTCACCGCCGCTCTTCACCGTGGATGGTCCAACATGTATACCCTTTTTGAAACCCCTTGAATCAAGTGTGCTTCTCTGCGCGAGTTGGTAAACATCTTGATTATCGCAATCAATGCATGGACGGTACATATATTTTATCCCCTTTTTCAACATATCTGCTCGCGACTCTTCTAAAAGCAACCACGCCATTAAAGTACTCTTGACTCACGGTTCACACCATACATCCAGTTTGGTCCATCTACGCTACACATGTAACAAAATATATAGTGTCAAATTAGATTAATAAAATCTCTCTCAACCGCTCTCTCTCTCCATTTCCTTCCCCTCACGAAACTTTAATATTATTCCAACTACCAAATGAAAAATATTATTCTATTCCCTTACATCGGATACAAAGTTTACTCCACTTCGACTCTTATACACGCGATGCTTAGCATATTCTACCATATCTCGATTGGGTTATAAAGAATGTTACCTCTGAGCTCACGCGAAAATACCAAATCGATCTATTCCGATTCTGTCTCCTCCTTTCTCCTCTCCTTCTCCCTCCCTTTCTCCTCTCTTTCTCTTCTCCTTCCCTTTCTCCTCTCCTTCTCCCTCCCTTTCTCCTCTCCTTCTCCTCCCCTCTCTCTCTGTCGTGTGCGTGATGGGTTTTTATCCGGGTGGCGGCTCAAATGGGAATAGGCGGGGGTACTCAAGGTATTTATAGCGAGGATATCCTGAGACGGTTCCAAATATGAACTGTATGCGTGATAGGCATATATCCTGAGCGGTTTATAAATAAAACCGTCGTGATATGTCCGACGGTGCTCTTTGTCAACCGTCGTGATACGGAGGATTATCACGCAGCGGTTTATATACAAAACCGTCGTGACATATCCTGACGACTCTATTAATAAACCGCTCGTGATATGAGGATTATCGCGAGCGGTTTATATACGAACGTCAGGAAATATCACAGCGGCTCTATTTATAAACCGTGCGTGATATGGGGATATCACGAGCGGTTCATAAATAGAACCGTCAGTGATATTTCCTGACGGTTCTTTATATAAACCGTCGTGATAATCATATATCACGACGGTTACTAGTAAGAAAATGCGTGATAGGCCGACAAAGCAAATTTGCGCTAACAGACCCAACACGGCCAGATTCAAATTAACCGCTGCGTGATGGGGTGTCTTCTATAGCCTGTTTTGTAGTAGTGGCGTCTCCCAGCTCCCACAGCAACTGCTCCTAGCTTCCCACGATTCATCCACGATTCCTCCCTACTCCACGATTTTCTCCTTCCTCCTCCTATCCTTTCCTTTCTCTCTCTCTCTCCCTCCCAACCGAACACCATCGCCACCGGCCTCCTCCCACCTGCCGATGCCGCCGTTCCCCGCGCGCCGCTGCTTCCTCTCCCCACGCGCCACCGCACAACTTCCACTCCTCACCCCCATCAGTCCTCGCAGCGGCAGTAGCGGAGGGCGGAGTCTTCGGCTTGCCGTATGCCCAGCGTAGGGGTCACGACCGCGGCGGGAGGGGAGGACCCTCATGCGCTCCGCATCTGATCCGACGCTCTCGTGGGGCGCGCGCGTCCACCCCGTGCCGCGGGGTCTTCTCCCCGCCATCCCCACTACCGTCGCCCGAGCGGCCGCATACCTGTCTACTCTAAGGTGAAATTGGAGGAGTTTGTGTCCGCGGGGGAGATGCCTGATAGGTTTTTTGCGTCGGATTTGTTCTGCAGGGGCTGCGGCTGTACGACGTGGACAACGGTTGGAGGCGAAGTCGGAGTCGACACTTCTCGATGCTATGGCGTGTCTGATATGATCATGCGATGCTGTCGTTGGGTGCTTTTTCCCTCTCTTTGTGTGGTTCTCATTGTTTCTTTCGTTGTTTCTTTCACCCTGTAGGAATGCAGTGTTAATTCTCCTTATTATGGTCCACTTCCTCCAAATGCACCAGACTGGTGCCTGGTTCCATTTGATCTCGAGGGTTTGTTAAGGTGGCTCTATATGACTGTCGTTATCAATTTGTCACCAATTGATCCTTAAAAATATGCACAACCTATTCAAACCAGACTCTGGTCCATTGCCCCAACCAATGTTAACCAAATCTCAACTTTTCTACAGATGATCATTCGCATATCTTGTAGGCAAATCAAAACATAACCTCACTTTTTGGTTTTGCAATACGTTGATGGCTGCAGTTACTTGCTTGTTGGATTGCATTTTGGACATGTTTTGATTCATTGCAAGGTATACCACATGAAATGCAGTGACAATATTCTTATCTCGAGGAGCCCTCGAGTATTGAGTAAAATGGGATTGCAAAACAAATGGACATTTCCAGACTTTTCTAACCTTTCTAATGGCGCAGAATTATTCGCAGCGAATGCTATCATGAATGCTAACTTCAACGGTGTTAACAGTGTCAGAATTTTTACTACAATTATTAGGTAATGTTGCATCTTGCAAGAGTTCATGATTTGAATTTGACCTTCCATTCCGGGTCTGACGCATGCATGTTGGTTTTTAGGCATGCCTTTCAGCAAGCCTTTGTATACGCTACATGCTGCTCATTGGTGGAGTATATGGATTCTTCTTTGTTTTTGCTATCTTGCATAGTAAGTTTTGTATTGTTTGGTTCCAACTTTGTTTGTAACATTGTTATTGCTCAACGATTCTGGATCCTGCATCCAAGAATGGTACATTATTCTTGATATAACTTTTTTGTAACATTTGTGACTTTTTTTGCCTTTATGTTTGTTTGTACACATCGATGCATTCTAATCTAACAAACTTGATCATTATGAAGGCAATGCACGATGTTCTTGTCAGTGAACCTATATCTCGTGCGGGTTGATGTTATTCATATTAAGAGGCCATTGATTTGTTCCAGTAGATGGGCATGGATGCACTTATGGTCTATGTTACGCGACTTGTGACTGTTCCTACAATTATTCAAGGGTTCTATTGGCGATCACCGAGAACAACTCGGTATATATATCTTATCGTCAATGCCTCCCGCTGTATTTGTTGTAGATTATCTAAAAGTTCGTATGAATTTACAACATATACCCAATATTTAGTAGCAGTGATAATCTTGCATGTTGGATTTGCGTTTGTCGATTGTAAAATAATCTACCAAAGTTGTTTGCTCTTAAGACTGATTGCATATATTAAAAATTTCTTTTCAAGGTCGATCTGATGAATCTTACATGAAAGGCATACACCTAAAATTGTAGAACCATTCTTTGTCTTTGGATTTGTGATGTATGTGGCCTTCCATGCAAAAGGTGACAACTGTGAATACATTGGTCTCTTTGTGTCGATCGAATCATGGGTTTCATTGTAAATTGGTCTCATCCATCTCCAATTCCCAGCAACAATTTCCCACTTGAAAGTAGTGTTGCAATGTGTTTCTTGGGACCAATAACGGGCTGTTTGGTAGGTTGCTACTATCTGTCACATCTAAAGGTTAGGAGCGTCGCAGTTTATTTATCAGCTATTTGGTTGGTTGCCAATTGCTATACTTTTTTTTTGCCTTGCTGAAAACTCTTTGCTTGGTTTTTCCCGTGTAAGATTAATTAATGCAATCTTCTTGCTTAGTCTTGCTGTGTCCTCTCCCGCTCCTTGGTTACAACTTTATCAAGCAAAGATGGAAGCTTTGGTGTGTGGTGAGAACAGATTTGGCAGACCGGCATGTACGGCAGCACGTCATTGCGGCGCATTGTTGATGCTTGTTATCTTTTTTCTTAACTCCCTGAGAGACAGAGGATATGGTTGAGGGATTTGATCATATTGATTGGAATGGCAGGATGAGAGTAATTATGGGAGTAGCATACGGTATTCAACACATGCATGAGCTCAACCCTTCTATCACACACCCTGACCTACAGTCAAGTGCCATATTGTTATCTGAAGATGGAGCTGCAAAGGTACAAATATGATTATGAATGCATGTGACTTTTATTTGTTTGAATATCTGGAGATCTTCGCAGGACTAAAAATTCCATAATTGTCTGTGTACTCAGAGCTTTGGTAAAGGAAATGTAGTACAAGACTGTAACTTCATCATTCTAAAACCATTTTCAGGACATTATGCCTTCAACCTATATTTCACATATGAATATTTGGCAAAACAACATAAATCAAATGTGTACCTATGTACCTCACTATTAAACAGTATGAAGTATTTCCCAGTTCATTTGTACAAAAACTTGAGATTAGATCAGCATCAGCACATCACATTATGCTTTGCTCCTAAAATTGAGTCCTTTTCACAGATAGCAGACACGAGTGTTTGGCAAGAAGTAATTTCCACAAGAAAGATGCCCAAGAATGATGAAGTTGTTGATCACCATGAGCCAATATCTGCTAACCCAGTTAGGAAACTGAGGACCAGTTGAGCCCTGTGCACAGAAAAATAATGATACACCCCACCATCAATTTGATCTTCCATTGCTAAATTGCTGTGAATTTGTTTTAATTTTGAACATAGGATATATCAAGCAGTTATCTCCCTTGCTCAGATTTTGAATTTATATATAAACCAGTCTTGAACTTTACCAATAAGAGTTTCTATAAATATAGTTTTCTTTATAAGTGGCAACTTGATCATTGTTTTAACAACATGAACCACACTGCAATGCTCTTAATGGTTATTTTTCCTTCTCTATTTAGAATGATAAGATCTCAGACACATTGTCAGCGGATGTAAGAAAAGGAAACGCATTCAAGGAATACCATGGGAGAAGCTAGCTATCATGCGTGAAAAATACAGACATACCAGATTAGAGCCGAACAAAAATTATGAGAATATGCCTAATTCTGGAGAAGCAGCAGCAAAGGTGTCTTTTAGAAAGTTCAGTTCATGCAAATTTTTCTGTCTGCATGTGGTTAACAGTTGACGCTTGTCATAAAACAGGAATACAAACCAACTGAGAAAGGTGAGAAAGGTGGAATGTATTATGAATTCAAACAAAATACCAGATCAGTAAAATCGACTATCGTACATTTTCATGTGGGTTCATTCTGCCTTCCTTCCCCCTCATGATAATACGCTGTCGGATAATTATCAGATGTAGTTGTTTAGATAATATATTCTTGATAGGTGGTATCAGGTTTCTGGGTGTTCCCTCATAAGACTATGTTTCTACATTTCATTAGTCGAATCAGCTTCAGTCTTATTAATTTACTTTATCAGCCTACTTTCATCTTGATATTTTGTCTTCATAGTTTTTCATGTACCATTTCCTTGAATATTAAACTCAAAGAATTAATGATATGCTATTTGATTTGTTATTGTTTCAATATCGCGTTAAAGCAAAGTATCTCTTAAGTTCATTGTATGTTGCTTATTTCAAGAACTCAATTCATAAATATAGCATTTTGTTATGCATGGTTTGGACTATTCGGTGATAGAACGTTTGCCGAAGATGTAAATGACTCTGAGTCAATCTTATTTAGTTATGTTTTTTCTTATTCATTTGTGTTATCAAAATGGTTTCAAAATAATTCATTTGACTTGCTTCTATAGTTTGTGTTTCCGTTGCAACGCACGGTCACTTGACTAGTAAAATATAAACAACTAGTGCGATAATCGCCTCCATCGCTTAAAGAGCTAAAATTTTTCACGTTAATCAGTAAAAAAGAAAAAAATTTCTCACGAATTGAAAGGAAAAGAGAATGATCTAAACACTTATTTTGGTGGTGTCAGATTATAACGGTGCGGATTAATCATAAATAGACATTACATCTATTTCAATTGTATAACAAATCCAACTATATTTTCTCGGAACTTTTTATTAATAATAGTTAATATTTCCGAAATTAAAAAAAGTAGGAACGTTGGGCCAACAATAAGAAAAATTAGAAAGGACGCTAAATTGAACAAGGTCCAAGGTTGGACGAACTCGGCAACGCCTGGACGCCGTTCGGAACAGCGTCCTTGTTCTTGTCTCGCGTCGAATCCATCCATTGGTCTTGACTCACAATTAAACAACCAACCTAATCGTGAACTTGGATCACGGCGCGTGCCCTCAACGTTTGCCCTGTCTCTGTTCGCCGCCCATGCACTTCCGTTCTTTTTTGATGGATTGAAGAGGTAATGCCAGATCCGAACATGCTGTACAGATCGTGCTGATTTTTTTTTATTTGATCATACGAAGATGGAAGTTAATAGAGCTCCGCACTGCTTTTGACGTCTTTTCTTCTTAGCGAAACATCATGGTGAGGGCATGGATTAGTTATACCGTTTTAAAGCTTAAATCGCTTAATTGAATTAAAGGCTTCCATGGTTAATACTTTTCGGGTTCGTACTTGCTGCAGGAAAAAATTGATAATTGTTCTTGTATATGTCGGAGAGAAATCTAATACGCAGCTACATGTGCTGAAAACAATATTCCTCCCAAAATCACTTTTAAGGCGTCTGAGACTACCACGTTTAATGACGTAGAATGAGATTTGTGGATGACCCGGATATGTCGAGGATCAATACACAATGAGTATCCAAGCTCCACTAGTGCTGAGATCAAATATTTGTCAACATTGATTTTCTTCAGCTTTGCAATAAGGTAGAATCCAATATTCTCGGAAGCCAACTGACACAATGGGTGGTAAGGAATGCCACCACGATGATGTCGTATGTTCGTGAAATTACTCAGCTATATGGACATAACATAACGCTTAGTCAAAAGTGAACAATTGAGTATAGCTGAACACACACAACAGATTGAGAAAATAAAGTAAATTAAACAATAGTTCACTTTTTCTTAAACACTGTAATATCCCAAATTTGGAGTTCTTTTGAAGCCTTCAAAAATAAAAAATAGCCATTTGAATTTTTTCTGCTTAAGTTAAAGCTTAATTTGAATTTTTAGAAATTAAATTTTTTTAATGTGAATAATTAAAACTTCAATTAAATTTAAAACTATTTTATTTGAGTTCCTTGAGTTCTAGAGTATTTTCTGGAATTTTCTAGGAATTTTTGGAGTTTATTTGCAATTTCTTTGAGCTCAGTTTTATTAATCCAATTTATAGAATTCGAAAATCTTTTCTTTTTCCGGAAATTCCTTTAGGACGATTTCCTTTCTCCCGGCCCAATCTAATTTTCCACTGGCCCAATTCCTTCCCGCGCTCGCCCAACTTGATTTCCCGCTTGGCCCAGCGTGTTGCAGCCTACGTCCGTTCCCGCCCGCCGTCGCTACCCGGTGGACCCGAGGACCCCAAATGTTAGCATCGCCCGTGTCCTTCCCGTTTTTGGCTTCGTCTCCCTCTCCGACACGGAGCTGTTCATCATATCTGCCTCAGACTCCTCTCTGCCGCCTTTAAAAAGCTGCCTCGAGCCCCCGCTTCCTCACCCCCGAGCCGTCGTCGCCCTCAAAACCCTAGTTGTGACGCTCTATTCTGGTTTTTTCGCCGCCACCATTGGAGCCGAGGAACGAGTTCGTTGCGTCGCCTTTGTGAAGCCTCTTTGTCAGTTCTGTTCACGCCAACAGGAGCGCCTGTTCGTCGCCAAGCCTTGGGAGAAGAAAATAGGAGCGAGGAGTCGCCATCGCCGAGATTTGAAGTTTTTCCCTTCCTTCACCGCCGTCTTTCAACCATCGATTGTGTCGCCATCATTGAGTCCCAAGCGCCACTGTCCATCTCCCTAGTTTCTCCTTCCCGCGTTCTAGCCCGTGCTTCCCTCGCCATCCCTTGGAACCCGCTGCTCCATCATCACCGTCATTGCCCGAGCTGTTCTGCCGCTGCTGTGGTCGTCGCTGGTGGAAACCATTCGCGTCAGCATCTTTGCCACATCTTGTTCTCTCCATTCCACACCTCTGTTAGTTCCGCCGCGCCGCGCCGTCACCGGTGACCTCCGGTCCCAGTGCGCCGCGGCTGCCACTGTCGTGGCATGCCACCTCAACGCCATGTCCGTGTTGCCACCTCCGTGTCGTCCTCGTTCGTGGCGTACCACGTGGTGGACTCGAGCCCAAGCCTTAGAACCGGCCGACGTGTGGACTTTGTCCACTGTGAGTCGAGCTGCTGCCAAGCCAGTCCCACTTGTTAGACCCCATTCCATAGACTTGGTGCATCATGCGCCATGAACCCTTTTTCCTAGACTTGGTCTATAGACCATGGGCCCACCTGTCAGTGATTGAATTTCTTTTCCTTTAGAAATTTAATTCTAACCGAAATTCTTTGTTTCTTGCTGACGTCATGCTGATGCAGTAATCCGAAATTTTCTTTAGAAAGAAATTTCTAAAATTCAGATGTAGTAATCCAGAATTTTCTTTAAAAATAAAATTCTAAAATTCTGAAATAGTATTTTCTCTCTTTTTCTTAGATTTAAATCTTTTGAGAGCTTGTTCTCCTTCGTCCGAACTCCGATTAATGTCGTTCAAGTTCCTAAATTCGTCTAAAATTGAGATCTTTCTTTAGAGTTGGTTTTATTGTTTTTTAATTTTATTTGATTTTTTTTGGATTTATGTGTGTTTCGGTCGTTGTCTCTCTTGTTTAGACGACCTTTTTCAATAAGTAGGAGCAGGAGCAAGATTTGAAGACCAAAGTGTTAACTGAGCAAGGCCAAGGCAAGTTGTAATCTTTTGATCATATTGAATCTATATTTTCAAAAGTATATTGTTTTATAATAAATTGCATGCTACCTTTATATCAACTGCTTCTGGGAGTAATTAATCATATATTTGTCATTATCACTACTACAGAGAAGGCTATACTGGACGTTGATGCGACAATGGATGTCTCGATCTTTCGGTGAGATGGATAACTCGATTTGGGTGAAGACGACTCTCACGATTCGGCTACCAATCACACACGACCAATATGCCCGGCAATCGCTGAACCCTCCAAGATTGCTATCGACCTTGTTAGAAGCACGATCGACTTGACCACGAAGGTCTATTCCTGCATGCAATCGAGGAACACGCAAGAATAAGAAAATAAACAATCTGAAATTGCAAATAGGATTGAAATATTTGATAAAGTTGGGATTCCGAAAGCAGTATTATGGTTGGTCTAGTCGATATAGCCAATACACAAAGTTGCATTGTAGCTAACTTTTAACTAAACAAAATTTGAGGAAAACTAGAGGGGTGCAGCCTCTTTAAATAGGGGAGGAGGAGCCACACATAGCTAAGATCTAAGGGGGTGATACTATTTATGGTACTATTCACTTGTGAACAGTGGCACATGAACAGTATGACTCACCTAGGTTAGCACCTTCCCTTGGGCCCAAGCATTACAAGGCCCAATTTGGCATAAACAGGTGACACAACACCTTCTTTGATGATTGCAGCGCGTACATAATGAATTTAAAGGTGGGGCTAGATCCGTTTGAAAGAGAACGAGATAAGCTTTAAATCAAGTACTCATGGATCTCAAACGGAGTCCGTATATGAAAGTTATGCTCGTTTGAACTCGAGGTTATCTCCAAAGGCCGAATTGGATTCCAGAAGATGTCCAACTTGATCTCTTGCTTGACTTGTACAAAAAGTGATGTGGTGCTGTATAAATATATATTTTCATCATTAGGTAGCATCATATAGTTCATATAATAAAAAGGCACTCCTAAAAACGAGCTCACATAATAATTTAAGTAAAGTGTACGAGCTCTTGTAATTGGAACAGCAAGCATAGCAAATATGGTTGTACCCATAGGGGACATGTCCTCATTATCCCTCCTTGAAAACAAAGCCGTTCTGTAACAACCCTAAGTTAGGGTTTGTGTTTCAAATGTAAATTATGAGGAGAAATAAAAACTTTTGGTGCCTCATGAAATCATTTGAAAGTTTCTACATTTTTCCCTAGCAATTTCCATTTTCTATATTTGGATTCAAGTGAATGGAAGTGGTTGTCAACAAAATTCTTGACCTTAAACTTGTGATCATCCTCTGCAAGTATTTTCCTATCATCTTGACCATCCTAGCTACCTCTCTGAAAAATTTCAAAATTTTTAGATTTTGGTTGCTATTTCAAATGGCCAAGTCAAACCAGTTTTGAAATCTGGTCAAACCTCTGGATAGCAGCTTGTGAATTTTCTTGGGAGAAATCTAGTGCATGACAATTCCTGGAAAAATTACACAAGGTTTTCCTCTGCCCCTATAAGCTTCCATAAAAATTTTAGAATTTTTGGAGCCAGAGCTACCCTAAAAATTCCCCAAAACCTTCTCTGCCCTTTTAATTCAAATGCGGAATCACGTTCGCTCGGGCTCAAACCCAACTTAGGCTCGAGTCCGACCGCGCCTAATGGACTCGGCCGCACCGCCTAGCTGCACCGCGTGAGCTCGACGGTGTCGACCGACCGATGCAGATCGTGACGGTCGCAGAGCGCCAAGCAATCGACGATCCGATTGCATCCTTTCATCTCAACCGCCCATTCGATCGATCGTTCAACATCTTCTTGATCAAGCCGCACCAACTCGTTGCCGCGACTTCGTCTCGGCTCGCGCCACTTTGTCGCTACCGACGAGCGGGCCCCACCGTCGGGTTCGTCCTCGCCTTCTCCGCGTCTCACCGAGCTCGCGCAATCGCATGCGTGCCACGCACTTCGCCGCCGCCACCTCGTGGACGCGTGTCCGGCCGTGGCGTGTCGCGGTATTCATCATCTCAACGCACCCACCCATTCCTCGCTTCCTTCACTCTATCACCCTCTCAGACCAGTTCTTGGTTTCACGAGAAGAAACCGAGCAACGTCGCCGTGTTTAGTGCCGCCCGCAGCCAAACAACCGCACCATCAGTAATCCACGTTCGTCGCCGCTTCCATTTTGCCCACCCGGTCCTGCCGTCTCAGTGAATCACGGGGTGGTCTTGTCGCTCTCGCCTCCGGTGATCTCGGTCCCGCGAGCTTCTGGCGTTCTAGTGAGTATCATGTTTGGCGTTTGGTTCCTTAGGATCGCATTGCTTCACTAAGTCTAATGTTGGGTTCGTTGTCGTCTTTGGTGCATCGTGGAGGCGACGACCAGTTCTTCTCAAGCTCGGTGAAGCGCCATTGTCTAAGTTCCGCCACCTCCGTTCTCCTTCGCCGCCGTAGCTTGGGCATCACGTTCACGAGATCAAGGCGAAGCTTAAGCACACCTTCCGGTCTTCGAAGTGCGAGCATCTTCTCGCGGAGCCGCGCTCTATTCTCCGCCTCGTTCGCTTCGCTACCGCCGGCATCCGGAGGTCGGTCGCCGCCATCAAGTTCGCGAGCTCTCGCGAACTTTGTAGGTATAACCCATTCACCCTAAGACCTCTTTGGTTTGCTAGATTTGTTGCTTGTTTTGCACCACCGTCCTCGTGATCGTCGGTGAGCCGCCGGCAACTTTAGGTTTAATCCTCCTTCATTAGCGTTGATCATCCTTTAGTTTGTACCACTGACTTGTGGACCCCTCCGGAGCTAAGCGCGTTTAAAAGTCTTAATCTGGTCGTAATTTGTTCCTTGAGTCCATGACTTGTGGGTCCTCTCGGCTGGTTAAGGTCTTGCGTAAAGTAGCAAAATTCGTTTCTGGTGATAGCAGGCGTATTCTCCAAATCCGCGTTCGTCCTCGCCGTTGGCGCCGGCTGAGTCAAGTTTGACCTGGTCGGCCGTTTCTCGCGCGGGCCCGCTGTCAGTGACTGTGGCTAGCTGCGCGTCGGTAGAAAAAGATTTAACTGCTTTAGAAATTCCGAATTGGTTTTTCTGTGGTGCTGTTAATTCAATTAAGCTTAGAAAATGCATAACTAATTCAATTTGTCTCCAAATCGCATGAAACCAGTGCTGATAATTTTCATTTTAAATGTATTATTTACTAAAATTAGATTCAACCTTGTCTCTGTTAGCATAAATCTGTTGATTGATTAAATGGTGTATTATGTATTTTCCCAATTAGAAAATTCATATCTCTTTCAATAATTGTCCAAATCCAGTGAAACCAATTTTGTAAATTTTCATTTTTAATATGCTAATTATCAGAATAGGTTTTAGTTATGTTTCTGATATTAAAATTTTGCTAAGTAATTAACTAGTGCTTTATGTGTATTGTTAGCTTAGAAAATTCCTAGAAAATTCATAACAAATCAAAATGAATTATTCTCTGTTCCTAAAAATGTGTTAGATCTTGTTTAGGCTGCTGTGTAAAGTTTGGTATGTTTTGATGTTGTTATATGTTGGAGTTTTGTCGGTGTTTTGTTCTTATTCGTTGCTTTTACTCGATCGTTAGATTGCGCGTTACGGTTCTATCGAGTGATCCTCTGCAATGTGTTGAGCCTATTGAGCAGCGAATGTGCAAGCAGCGGTTTGATCATGTTTATCCCAGATTTTAAAGTCTAATATTTTGTTTCATTGTATGTATGCATTGCTTAATTTGTGTTAAATTGATTAGTTAAAACCATATTGCATGTCCTGTAGGTGAAATATTGACCTCTACTACCGAGCCTAAGTTACTTGCTGTGGTTAGAGTTCGTTGGATGAACTCTTATCACTTAGTAGATTACGAGTTGATTGGTTAGCCATGCTTAGCTTCCGGTAGATTTGGGCGATCATCGACTTAGTCGATGATTTTGATCACATAAAATTATTATTGTTGTTTTTATGTTAGCTTATGCTTTGGTTAATTGCAAAACTAAACTGAAAACAAAAATGATTTAGACGCGGCACAATGGTAAGATGGTGTGATTTTTGGTGTGATCGAATGGTGCCCGGTCGCTTAAGGACCGAACATCTTGTGAGTGAATTTTTATCCAGCATTTGGCGTGCTAACCACACTAGAGTATATGGGACCTCTCTTGACCTAGTACTTTGGCGTGTATTGGCTCCGGTCACGGGAGGTCGCAGAGGGATGGTGTTGGGAGCATGGTAGTTGTCAGAAAAGCTTTACCACTGAGTGGGTAGTTGTCTTTTCGGCTTAACCATGTAAGCGTATGGATTTCTATCCATACGAGCGGCTCGTAGTTAATACACAATATTGGAAAAAGTCTCGTAGGACTTAGTTTGTGCAGTATACCTTCGGAAGTGTGCTTTGGCTTAAAGGCGATGCGAAGTGTGGGTGCAGTGGTACACCTGCGAGGGTTTAAAACTATTCGAATAGCCTCGTCTAGGTGATGGACACGCTTGGGTAAGCTTTTCAAGAGTTAGACTACAACCTTTTAAAAATTAAAACTTGTTGGGTGAGTACGAACGGGATTCGTGTTATGTTGTGGTGACTATTGGGATAGTCACTTCTAGGTGGTTATTTGTATCTATCTTTATTTCAGCTTATTTCAACAAAGTAAAAATGAATTACAAACTTTCCTTTAAATGTATTACATTATTGCAAATAAAGTTGGCTTTATGCAAATGAAACATATGACCTCCACGAGATAAGCTGCATGTAGCATATGAACAGTGCGCTAGTTCACACGTCGGTTTTGCGAGTACAAAGACAATCTTTGTACTCATTGGCTTTGCTTAATGTTTTTGTTGCAGAGGAAGAAGGTGAGCCCCAAGGGCCTCACTTCGTGAGTTGTCTTTTAACCGTGTTCGACGACTAGGCTTGGCGGTCCGGTCGGATGCCTTGTGGGTTGAAGGCACGCGATTGGCTTTGTTTATAGCCATCTTATGGCACTTTTGCTTCATTGTCGTTCTTACGTTATTTTTGTACCTTTTGGCGGTCGGCCTTTTGTCTGTAATATTCTCACGTTGTTACTTTACATTAGTAGTGTAAAGTTTGGACTCTATGTTTGGAATGGAGTTGATGCATAATTTTGTGGTGAGGTGTGTATACTGCTTTCTGGGAAGTATATGTAACATCCCAATTTTAGGCTTGTGTTTCAAATGTAAGAAAATGAGTAGAAATTAAAACTTTTTTTTTTTACATCCTGTATTTCCTATTGTACCAAGCAAGTATTGTACAAGAAGATATGGAAATACGAAGTCACAAGTCTTTTGATCCAAATCTTGAACTTTCAAAACAATCTTTCCTAATCTTATGATCATCTCCTGGAAATATTTTCCTAAGTTCTTGGGATGGTTTGTGACCCCTCTGAAAAATTTCACAATTTTTAGAAATTGTTTGAATATTTTGGAGGTCACTCAAACCTGTTCAAAATCTGTCAAAGCGTGGACCAGCACCTTGTTGAATTTTTGGAGGAAAATGTATAGCACAAAACCTCTGCAAAAATTATACAAGGTCAATAACTCAGCTAGCAAGCTCCTGTAAAAGTTTCATAATTTTTGGAGTGGGTTTGCTACTTCAATTTAAATCCCAAACTTGGATCGCTTGAAACCCAAAGTTAGGGTGAGCGGACTCGGGCTCGAGTCGACTGAGTCCGACCAGACCAATTGACTCGCTCGAGTCGAGTCACTAGGCCGCACCAGCTTGGCCCTGGTCTGTGTGAGCCGTTGGATTTGAAATCAACGCTCACGCACCACCCGACCTCCTCTTCTTCTTCTTCTTCCTCTTTCCGCCATGCGCGCGTGCGCGTCTTGCGCAGTGAGCAGGCGATGTCCGATCGCCACTTGGGGCCTCAACGGCTCGGAGCCCCTCTGTTGTCAACCGTGTCGGCTTTGCTCGACCTTACCGCCTCCTCGCCTCGTTTTCTCAGAAGCAACCTCTCTTTGTCCCATCGCCATTAAGCCTCGTCCTCGAGCTCGGCCACTCGAGCTACTTGAGCACCTCCGAGGCTTTCCTCTAGTCCCCTTCTACCTCCAATCGCCCTCCCAAACCTTTCTCTATAAGGTTGAGCGCCAAATCTCACCTTGAGCTCATTTCGCCATTTCGCCGCGTGAGCTCCATTGGTGAACTTGGGTCCTCCGGTGGTCCTCTTGCCTAATCTTGTTTCCTGAAGGCCCTGGTCATCGCAAAGTCGTCCCTAACTCCGGTTTGGGTTGTTTTCACAGAGCAACTCGGACCGAGACTTCCGCGAGTTGCGCCGTAAGGGCACTCCTTCGTCCCCATCTCCGTGAGGTTCCTCCACTCGATTCCTTGGTTACAAGCCACCTAAGGTCATCGCAAGTGTTCCTCATCACCCTTTTTCTCTATAATTGCTCAGAGCCACTATCGCCGCTATCTTCCTCATCTCCGGTGATCTGCTCCGCAGGCACTCCTCCGACCTCCTCCGACCACCCCGTACTGGTGAGTTCATTTTAGTCCCTTAGAGCTTAAGGTCTAGCTAGGATAGCTCGTAGCGCCCTTTTCGTGTTTTCGGTTTTGCCGAAAACAGATCCTCCTCCGCTCGCTCGCCCGGCGTTCAAGGCCATCGCCGCCGTCAAAGCACCTCCGCTGGGTTCGCAATACTATTAGCTTCATTTGGTGGCTTTGGTTCCCGCCGCCGTGGCCCCCGTCGTCGGCGACGTGTCGGCGAGCTCACCGCCGAGCTTTGTACCTTGTCGTGTTTTTGTCAAGCCATTGACCTCTTGGGTTCATCGTGACCGCCTAAGACCACCTGTTAGATCTTAGCCGCATAGGACCACCTCGTTTAATCTCGCCATTAAGACCACCTCGGTTAGATCTGTACCGCATATGGGTTTCATGGAAATTTCTAAGTCCCGTGACCTCCTTAGTTCTATCTCACCTTTAAAGACCTCCGGGATTAGCTCTTAGCCGTTAGATCCGCTCGTGTAAAATCTTACGCGCTAGGACCTCCCCGGTTAGATCCTAGCCGCTTAAGACCTCTTGGAACTCCATCCGAGTCACTAGGACCACTCTGCGCAAAAGACCTCCTCGAGGTCATTTTTGTAAAACCACCTTCGGGACCTCCACCGAGGTCCTCTTGCAAAGACCTCCCTTGGTCATTATGCAAAGACCACCTCAGACTACCTCGGTCGCGTCTTTGTAAAGCCACCCGTGGCCTTTTACAAAGAAAACCCCGCTCAGACCTCTTAGGCTCGATCATAGCCGTCACGACCTCCCGGCTTAGATCTCGAGCGTTAGATCTCATTTTGTAAAATCTTTAGCGCTGCACTTCTCCTCCGCTGTTCGGGACCGCTCAAGACCTCCTAGGTCTAGTCTCAACCGCCCGCATCTCCTCCCGTGAAACACTATAGCTTAGGACCTCCCGAGAAGATCTTGGTCATCCAAGGCCTCTCAGTGTCATCTCGACCATCAAGACCTCCCTCCGGAAGATCTTGACCGCCAGGACCTCCTCCTTTGGATCGTAGCGTTAGGACTTCTCCTCCTTCTGGTCTAAACCGTTAGATTTAGATCTAACAGGTTAGACCTCCTTCGTGGATTTAGCCGTGAGGAGTAGGACCTCTCCGAGATCTAGACCGTTGGACCTCCTCTCGTGAGAATCGACCGCCCGACCTCTTTCCTTGGATTTAAAGCCTTAGATCTCCCCTAGTGCTCGGGACCGCCAGATCTCGATCCGACGGTCACGACCTCGGCTAGGCGCAGACCTCCTTGCGTGCGCTGCACGCCACCGGTCGTGATCGTTGGATCGATCTCAACGGTTCGGACTCTCCCGGTGCAAGGGAGGAGGTCTTCCAGCGCTGTGTTTCGAGGTTCTGTGGCCTGCGATGCAAGATCGACGCCCACGACCTCTCCCTTGTCTTCCAGTTCGGTTGGACCTCCCGAGAGCTCAAAGTCTCCTAAGTCTTTTGCTGTTTCAAATT
The DNA here is from genome assembly GCA_036346255.1 of Ampelocalamus luodianensis. Lineage (NCBI taxonomy): Eukaryota > Viridiplantae > Streptophyta > Magnoliopsida > Poales > Poaceae > Ampelocalamus > Ampelocalamus luodianensis. The sequence continues at coordinate 68,851,746 of CM070621.1, read as the reverse complement.
TCAAAAGTGCATAACTTTGTCATTTTAACTCCTTTTTGAATGATTCCTGTGGTGTAGCTTTGTTATAGTATGAACTTTAACTGAGAATGAAATTAGGCCACGTGTTGTAGCAGTAAAATGATTTAAATAGCATGATCTTGTTTAATGAAAAATGAGGTCTAGAAATTCATGAAAAATTTGTAAACCACATAACTTCCTCTCTGTAGTTGCAAACTAAGCAAACTCAACTCTGTAAATTTGGCTCTGAGACATGCTTTAAATTGATCTAGGCTTTGTCTTTATCCATGTTCCTGAGAAATGATATATGCTAGTTGTAGAACTTAGAAAAATCATAACTAAATCATCTTAACTCCAAATGACCTAAAATTTTATATGGGTTACCACTACACCAGTAGGTAGCTACCATAAAAATTTCAGGTTCAAACCTTTCTAGAAAATATTTTTGCTACAGTGCTAATTATGGCGAAAATGAGTTTTTAAGTAATATCTTTTGCACCACAAATCCAAATTAGGTTTTTCCAGTTTCTATGTTTAGGTATATTTGTATTCTACCTGTGTATAAATTTCACAGATTTGGATAATTTTGCTTGCTCTTTGTTTAAGTTTTGCTCTGCCTTATTGGTTGTTCTTGGTTCTTTTTGCCTTTTCGCTTAGGATTCGACATTTGCAGAACCCGAGAGCGACCCTCCGCAACAAATTGAGCAACAGCAAGGTGCAAGCAGCTTGATCATGTTAATCCCAAGATTTTAAGTATTTATGTTGATTACAAATTCTATGTATGCATTGCTACTTTGTTTTAATAGTTGGCCTAGTAGATGCATTTCCTTAGCAAATGATTATCCTCTACTATCATGAGCCTAGGTTAATGGCTGTGATTTAGAGTTCGTGGATGGGCTCTTGTCACTTAGTAGTTGCGAATTAATTGCTTAGCCATGCTTAGCCGGTAGAAATGGGCGGTTATCGATTTGTCGATAACCTTGATCACATCAAACTTATTATGATTATGATTTCCACCTTGTGCTATGTCTACTTATGAAAACTAAAACTGAAAACAAAATGATTTAGACTTGGGCACAATGGTATGATGGTGTGATTTTTGGGTGTGATCGAATGGTGCCCGGTCAACAAGGACCGAACATCTTGTTACACTAAACCAAGCATTTTAGCGTGCTAACTACATTAGAGGGTATGGGACCTCTCTTGACTTAGTACTTTGGCGTGTATTGGCTCCGGTCGCAGGAGTCGCAGGAGGGATGGAGGTGGGAGATTGTAGTGTCCGAAGGTTTCCGTAACGGGTGGTTGTCTTTCGCTTGCAATGTAAGCGTATGGTGTTTCTACCCATACGAGCGGCTCGTAGTTAATACACAAGATTGGAAACGTCTCAGAGGACTTAGCTGCGTCGGCGATACCTTGGTAGTGTGCTTGTGGCTTGAAGGCGGTCCAAGTGTGGGTACATTGGTACACCCTCGCAGGTTAAAACTATTCGAATAGCCTCGCCCTAGGTTATGGACACGCTTGGCAAGGTCTTTCAAGAGTTAGACTACAACCTTTTAAATTAAAACTTGATGGGTGGTACGAATCGGGATTCGTGCTATGTTGTGGTGGCTATTGGGATAGTCACTTGTGTGGTTACTTGTATGTATCTTTACTTTCATTACTTTGATAACAAAACAGATTTGCAAACTTGCTTTTGAAATATATTACATTATTGCAAATAAAGTTGGCTTCATGCAAATGAGACATACAACCTCCACCTAAATAAGCTTGCATGTAGTTTATGAATAGGTCTGCTATTCCACACGCTGATCTTATGGTACAAAGACAATCTTTGTACTCGGTTGCCATACGCTTAACTGCTTTGTTGCAGAGGAAGAAGGTGAGCACGAGGGGCCTCACTTTTGTGAGTCTGTGTTGTGGTAGCTATGGGCGACTAGCTTATGCGGCCGGTCGGTTGCCTTGTGGTGTGTGGCTAACCGGTCGACTTTTGTTCTAGCCATCTTATGGCACTTTTGTTTCACTGTCATTCTTGTATATTGTTCTATTTGGCCGTCGGCTCTCTTTGTAATAACTTTACTTTATGTATGTCGTTGTGAACTTAGTAATATGTGTTGTATGGAAATGATGTGTATTTTGTGATGATGTGCATATGTTGCAATCTGGGAAACATATGTCCATCGAGGCTTAGAATGTTTAATTAGTAACGCTAGAACCAGCTTGGAGGTTAAGTGTTACTAGTTAAATATTCCGGTCCTCACAAAGTTGGTATCGAGCCATTCCGACCGTGAGTAACCAAGCTTGGTCGTCCTTAGCATATTTTGAAAACCTTATTTTCAAAGGGTCAATGATTTGTGAAAGCTTAAGTAAGTTCTCGGATTTTATTCCTTACCTATCTTAGCTTTCTTCTCTCGCCTTGCTCTAATTTGAGTTTTAAAAGTATTTTCCCTTTCCTTCTCTCAAAAGATAGTCATTATCGACACTGGGTTTTGGGACCAATGAGCTTGGCAAATTGAAATGTTAGCCGCCTCTACAAGGTTTTGAAGCTCCGGTTGAGATTTCAATTAGGAGGCTTGATGCAAATCTGACAGCGATCATTCAGTTTCGGACAGCAAGCTCAAAGGTTCTAAATAGGGTAGAAAATGAGAGGATAATCAACTAAGACTTGTGGGAATAAAAGGGTAAGATGTGATACTAGTTGGCTAAGTACCTAACACTATATTAGTAGTGTTTCACGCTTTTAGATGTGCTAAGGTTTGAGTTAGGTGCTGAAATTTACCTTCCTAAAACCGATTGCTCGCTCTTTCCATACGAGTTAGTCGACAGGAAGTTGCTCTTGTGATTGAAACTTTGTGCTGATTTTGTGGTTGTTTTGGGCCTTTGAGTTCATCTCCTAATGAGTTATTGTTTCTTTGCCTTGAGCTTTTGGGTTTAATCCTTGTCCATCTTAGGATCTATCCCCACTCCAACTTTCTCTCGAACTCCTAGTCCTTGGCTTTTCTTTCGCGCCTTTCAGGCTTCTAGTTTCCGGTTGCTTTGCTAACCCATCTCTTCAGAGCGGTGATGTCGGGATGCACCAAGAGGACGGAGTTTGGTCACGTTGCCCGAGGACCGCGGTTACCTCCTTTGTTTAGGCTGTGGTGAAGAGAGCCACGCCGCCAAGGTTGCAACTGGGAAGGTCAAGGTCCGCAATACTGTGGTGAGGAAGGACACTACAACAACGAGTGTACTACACTTGCCCAAAGCGTGATTTAAGACCACTTGCCCGAAACTATCCGATCGCTCAATCACTTGTTTCTCCGCGAGGGAAACAATCACTATCCCAAAGAGTGTAGTTTGAACAAGGTAATCTCCAAGTCGTTAAAACTTCAACGATCGCTTCTTCGGTCGTCTGTAGCATACAGCAACCGCCAATGCCTCCAAACCAACGGTTCTGGATGATTTGTCTCACGGAGTGCGGGACAAATTACCGCTTATACCTTCCCGACTTTCGATTGTGGTCGAAGATCCCGTTGTTGCCGGGCTAGAAAGAGAAAGCTAAAGGATCGCCGCAAGCGCCAAGCAGATAGTGATGTCACTTGTTTCTTTTGCAACAACAAGGGTCACTATGCGCTAAATTGTCCTAAAGAGAGTGCACCACCCCTTGTCCTCCAAGGTCGTGGTCTCGATCTTGGGCACTGCGCGAGTCGGCAGAGCGGCCCCGTAACCCAGCCGGTCACTTGTTTCGCCGCAAACCTGTGGTCATTATGCTTTTAATTGTCCTAAGGAGCTTGCAAAGAACCTCTCGATTCTTTTCGCGCCCGTGATTCGATCGCATGCACCGCGAAACATCGGATCGGAGGGTCGTCGTGCTCAAGTCAATCCTATCTCTGTTGGGAAAGCTCAGAGGTACCCACGCCGTAAGGTACACTTCTTAGCCCTTACCCTAATACTATTGTATTCAATTCCGAGCATTTCATTCCCTTTTATCCCCATCTTTGTCGCTTTTTTTTGTGGAATTTGTTTCACTCTTTTATCCGGTGCTCAGATCTCCCTAGTTTGTGTAAGGTCTTTCTAATCTATCTCAAACCCCAATATACCTTCCGGATGTCGTCATTTGTTTGACTAAGCGGTACTCTTCCTTCCTTTTATCCTAGAGCATCGCATACCGCTTTTTGCCTCAAATCCCGCGACCCCAAAGGGCCGCGCCTCTAACCAACTAGCTCCGAGGGATGACTCCAGATAGCTAGTGATCAAGCCGAGGTCTCGTTCGTTAGTGGAGTAACTGCACAAATTGCTCCACCAACCGAGAATGGCCTTGGTCCTCTAAGAAGCTAGTTGCGGAGGGATGACTGCATAGCTAGTTAACAGGCTGAGATCCCGTTGTTGGCGGAATTGACCAGACAAATCGCTCCACCAGCTAACAACGACCTTGCTCCATCAACCTTAGGATCTAGAAAGACCTCTCAGTCTGTCAATCCTTGTTTTATCTGGAATTGGTAAGTTTCTCTGTGTCAACTAAAGTGGCACATTTTCTACCACGTCAAACCCAAGATTCGCATCGATTGCTTGTTTGAGCGTTATGTCTCAAGGAACGAATTAGATCCAAGTACAACAAAAAAATTATAAATGGATAAAGAAATCTTAAAGGAAGATTCAGACGTTGAAGAGGTCGAACGAAGAACCGTGAATAAGACCATCAAGTTCCTCAAAGTTCGGTGGTCAAACTATTCCGAGGATGAAGCTACATGGGAACAGAAGATCGCCTCCGCAAGCGCACTCACCCTCTTTCTTTTCCGAGTGAACCAAATCTGGGACGAGATTTTTGTAAGGGGGAGGTTTGTAACATCCCAATTTTAGGCTTGTGTTTCAAATGTAAGAAAATGAGTAGAAATTAAAACTTTTTTTTTTTACATCCTGTATTTCCTATTGTACCAAGCAAGTATTGTACAAGAAGATATGGAAATACTAAGTCACAAGTCTTTTGATCCAAATCTTGAACTTTCAAAACAATCTTGCCTAATCTTATGATCATCTCCTGGAAATATTTTTCCTAAGTTCTTGGGATGGTTTAGACCCTCTGAAAAATTTCACAATTTTTAGAAATTGTTTGAATATTTTGGAGGTCACTCAAACTGTTCAAAATCTGGTCAAACTGTGGACCAGCACCTTGTTGAATTTTTGAGGAAAATGTATAGCACAAAACCTCTGCAAAAATTATACAAGGTCAATAACTCAGCTAGCAAGCTCCTCGTAAAAGTTTCATAATTTTTGGAGTGGGTTTGCTACTTCAATTTAAATCCCCAAACTTCAGATCCGCTTGAAACCCAAAGTTAGGGTGAGCTGCACTGGCTCGAGTCGGACCGAGTCCGACCACCAATTGACTCGCCGAGTCGAGTCACTAGGCCGCACCGAGCTTGGCCCTGGTCCCCGTGTGTGAGCCGTTGGATTTGAAATCCAACGCCACTGCACCACCCCGACCTCCCTCTTCTGCTCTTCTTCTTCCTCTTCCGCCATGCGAAGGCGTGCGCGTGCAGTGAGCAGGCAAAGGTCCGCCACTCGTGGGGCCCTACAATGGCTCTGCCCCCTCGTTGTCAACCGTGTCACTTTGCCCCGACCTTACACGCCGCCTCCGCCTCGTTTTCTCGCGCAAGCAACCTCTCTTTGTCCCATCGCCATTAAGCCTCGTCCTCGAGCTCGGCCACTCTGAGCTACTTGAGCACCTCCGAGGCTTTCCTCTAGTCCCCTTCTACCTCCGGCCGCCCTCCCAAACCTTTCTATAAGGTTGAGCGCCAATCTCACCTTGAGCTCATTTCGCCATTTCTCGCCGCGTGAGCTCCATTGGTGAACTTGGGTCCTCCAGTGGTCCTCTTGCCCTAATCTTGTTTCCACAAGGCCCCGGTCATCGCAAAGTCGTCCCTAACTCCGGTTTGGGTTGTTTTCACAGAGCAACTCGGATCGAGACTTCGCGAGTTGCGCCGTAAGGGCACTCCTTCGCCCCATCTCGGTGAGGTTCCTCCACTCGATTCCTTGGTTCTCAAGCCACCTAAGGTCATCGCGGCAAGTGTTCCTCATCACCCTTTTTCTATAATTGCTCAGAGCCACTATCGCCGTTATCTTCCTCATCTCCGGTGAATCGCTCCACCGTGCACTCCTCCGACCTCCTCCCAGGACCACCCCGTGTGCCCTGGTGAGTTCATTTTAGTCCCTTAGAGCTTAAGGTCTAGCTAGGATAGCTCGAAGCGCTCCCTTTCGTGTTTTCGTTTTTTGCCGAAACCAGTCCTCCGCTCGCCGGCTCGCGGCGTGCTCAAGGCCATCGCCGCCGAAAGCAGCACCTCCGTTGGGTTCGCAATACTATTAGCTTCATTTTGGTGGCTTTGGTTCCCGCCGCCGTGTCTCGTCGCCGGCGACGTGCCGCGAGCTCACCGTCGAGCTCTGACCTTGTCGTGTTTTGTCAAGCCATTGACCTCTTCGGTTCATCGTGACCGCCTAAGACCACCCGTTAGATCTTAGCCGCATAGACCACCTCGCTTAATCTCGCCATTAAGACCACCCTCGGTTAGATCTCGCACCGCATATGGGTTTCCGCGAAATTTCTAAGTCCCGTGACCTCCTTAGTTCTATCTCACCTTTAAAGACCTCCGGGATTAGCTCTAGCCGTTAGATCTGCCTTGTAAAATCTTACGCGCTAGGACCTCCCTGTTAGATCCTAGCCGTTTAAGACCTCTTGGAACTCCATCCGAGTCACTAGGACCACTGCGCAAAAAGACCTCCTCGAGGTCATTTTTGTAAAACCACCTCGGGACCTCCACCGAGGTCCTCTTTGCAAAGACCTCCCCTTGGTCATTATGCAAAGACCACCTCAGACCACCTGGGTCGTCTTTGTAAAAGCCACCCGTGGCCTTTTACAAAGAAAACCCCGCCAGACCTCTTAGGCTCGATCCAGCCGCTCACGACCTCCCGGTTTAGATCCGAGCGTTAGATCTCATTTTGTAAAATCTTTAGCGCTCGCACTCCCTCGCGTTGCTCGGGACCGCTCAAGACCTCCTAGGTCTAGTCTCGAACCGCCCGCATCTCCTCCCAGAAACACTATAGCTTAGGACCTCCCGAGAAGATCTTGGTCATCCAAGGCCTCCTCGTGTCAATCTCACCATCAAGACCTCCTCCTGGAAGATCTTGACCGCCTAGGACCTCCTCCTTTGGATCGAGCGTTAGGACCTCCTCCTGCGGTCTAAACTGTTAGATTTAGATCTAACGGGTTAGACCTCCTTCTCGTGGATTTAGCCGAGGAGTAGGACCTCTCTCCTGAGATCTAGACCGTTGGACCTCCTCTCGTGAGAATCGACCAGGCCCGACCTCTTTCCTTGGATTTAAAGCCTTAGGATCTCCCTAGTGCTCGGGACCGCCAGATCTCGATCCGACGGTCACGACCTCGGTTAGGCGCCAGACCTCCTTGCGTGCGCGCGGCACGCACCGGTCGTGATCGTTGGATCGATCTCAACGGTTCGGACCTCCCCCTGCGCGGGAGGAGGTCTTCCGCAGGCCAGTGCCGAGGTTCGTGGGCCTCGCGATGCAAGATCGACGGCCACGACCTCTCCCTTGTCTTCAGTTGGTTGGACCTCCGAGAGCTCAAAGTCTCCTAAGTCTTTTGTGTTTCAAATTTCAAAAGTGCATAACTTTGTCATTTTAACTCCTTTTTGAATGATTCCAGTGGCTGTAGCTTTGTTATAGTATGAACTTTAATCTGAGAATGAAATTAGGCCCTGTGTTGTAGCAGAAAATGATTTAAATAGCATGATCTTGTTTAATGAAAAATGAGGTCTAGAAATTCATGAAAAATTTGTAAACCACATAACTTCCTCTCTGTAGTTGCAAACTAAGCAAACTCAACCTGGTAAATTTGGCCTGTAGACATGCTTTAAATTGATCTAGGCTTTGTCTTTATCCATGTTCCTGAGAAATGATATATGCTAGTTGTAGAACTTAGAAAAATCATAACTAAATCATCTTAACTCCAAATGACCTAAAATTTTATATGGGTTACCACTACACCAGTAGGTAGCTACCATAAAAATTTCAGGTTCAAAACCTTTCTAGAAAATATTTTTGCTACAGTGCTAATTATGGACGAAAATGAGTTTTTAAGTAATATCTTTTGCACCACAAATCCAAATTAGGTTTTTCCAGTTTCTATGTTTAGGTATATTTGTATTCTACCTGTGTATAAATTTCATCGTATTTGGATAATTTTGCTTGCTCTTTGTTTAAGTTTTGCTCGCCTTATTGGTTGTTCTTGGTTCTTTTGCCTTTTCGCTTAGGATTCGACATTTGCGGTAACCCGAGAGCGACCCTCCGCAACAAATTGAGCAACAGCAGCGGGCAAGCCGCTTGATCATGTTAATCCAGTATTTTAAGTATTTATGTTGATTACAAATTCTATGTATGCATTGCTACTTTGTTTTAATAGTTGGCCTAGTAGATGCATTTCCTTAGCAAATGATTATCCTCTACTATCATGAGCCTAGGTTACCTTGGCTGTGATTTAGAGTTCGTGGATGGGCTCTTGTCACTTAGTAGTTGCGAATTAATTGCTTAGCCATGCTTAGCCGGTAGAAATGGGCGGTTATCGACTTGTCGATAACCTTGATCACATCAAACTTATTATGATTATGATTTCCACCTTGTGCTATGTCTACTTATGAAAACTAAAACTGAAAACAAAATGATTTAGACTTGGGCACAATGGTATGATGGTGTGATTTTTGGGTGTGGATCGAATGGTGCCCGGGTCAACAAGGACCGAACATCTTGTTACACTAAACCAAGCATTTTAGCGTGCTAACCACATTAGAGGGTATGGGACTCTCTTGACTTAGTACTTTGGCGTGTATTGGCTCCGGTCGCAGGAGTCGCGGGAGGGATGGAGGTGGGAGCATTGTAGTGTCCGAAGGTTTCCCCGTAACGGGTGGTTGTCTTCGCTTGCAATGTAAGCGTATGGTGTTTCTACCCATACGAGCGGCTCGTAGTTAATACACAAGATTGGAAACGTCTCAGAGGACTTAGCCGTGCTGCATACCTTCTGTAGTGTGCTTGTGGCTTGAAGGCGGTCCAAGTGTGGGTACATTGGTACACCCCGCAGGTTAAAACTATTCGAATAGCCTCGCCCCAGGTTATGGACACGCTTGGCAAGGTCTTTCAAGAGTTAGACTACAACCTTTTAAATTAAAACTTGATGGGTGGTACGAATCAGGGATTCGTGCTATGTTGTGGTGGCTATTGGGATAGTCACTTCCAGGTGGTTACTTGTATGTATCTTTACTTACTGTTGCTTTGATAACAAAACAGATTTGCAAACTTGCTTTTGAAATATATTACATTATTGCAAATAAAGTTGGCTTCATGCAAAATGAGACATACAACCTCCACCTAAATAAGCTTGCATGTAGTTTATGAATAGGTCTGCTATTCCACACGTCAGTCTTGCGGGTACAAAGACAATCTTTGTACTCGGTTGCTCACGCTTAACTGTTTTGTTGCAGAGGAAGAAGGTGAGCTCGAGGGCCTCACTTTTGTGAGTTGTGTTGTGGTAGCTATGGGCGACTAGCTTGCGCCCGGTCGGTTGCCTTGTGGTGTGTGGCTAACCAGGTTGACTTTTGTTCTAGCCATCTTATGGCGCTTTTGTTTCACTGTCATTCTTGTATATTGTTCTATTTGGCAGTCGGCTCTCTTTTGTAATAACTTTACTTTATGTATGTCGCTGTGAACTTAGTAATATGTGTTGTATGGAAATGATGTGTAATTTTGTGATGATGTGCATATGTTGCAATTGGGAAACATATGTCCATCGAGGCTTAGAATGTTTAATTAGTAACGCTAGAACCAGTTGGAGGTTAAGTGTAACTAGTTAAATATTCCGGGTCCTCACAGTATACATGTCTCGAGGCTCAGTTTATTTGATTTGTGATGCTAGGACCAGGCGGTTGGTATCAGAGCCATTCTGACCGTAGTAACCCAAGCATAGTCGTCCTTAGGATATTTTGGAAAAGCTTAATTTCAAATTATAAAAAGGTTTATGAAAACCTAGGCAGATTCTCAGATTTTACTCCTTACCTATCTTAGCTTTTCACTCTCACCTTACTCTAATTTGAGTTTTGAAACTTGGTTTCTCTCTTTCCTTTCAAAAGATAGTTACTTATCCGGTGGGATTAGTTTTGGGAGAACCATGAGGGATTAATCTAACTAAAACTTGTGGGAACATAAGGGTAAAATGTGTTGTAAGTCTGCTAAGTCTCTAAATTTTGTCAGTTGGCTTTGTGACTTGAAGTTTTGCATTTATTTCGTCTTTGTTTTAAAGCTGTTTTTGATTTATCGATTTCTTGCTCTCGCCTATCACTAACCTATCTTAGCGAAACAGATGGCCGGAGAACGCTGCGTGGCGATCAATCACCTGGTCATGATGAGGAGCTTCCTCCTCCGACTATGGTCGAGGTTCTCGCTCGATTGAGCGAAACCGCACTGGACTGCACGCGCATTTTGGAGGTTAATGCTAGGAATACCTCCACTCGCCGGTGCCTCCGGATCGGTGGTGGCGGACACCGGTCTCGCGGGGACTTGCCGAAGTTTCTCGGCTTGCGGCGCCGACTTTCTCTCGCTCGAGGACCTCTCGATGCGGATGATTGGTCGCGCATGGTTGAGCGAAGCTCAACATAGCTCGATGCCGTGCACAGGATAAGGCACTTTTCGCGCCCCACCGGCTTGAGGGCGCAAAGACTTTCATGGTGGGAGAACTATCTCGCCATGCAGCCCGCGCCATGTAGTCACCGGAGGAGTTCCCGATCGCTTTTCGTCGGGCCCACATCCCCGATGGCTGATGAAGTCGAAGAAGAAAGAATTCTCGCGCTCAAGCAAGGGTGCAAGTGCGTGACGGAGTACTGCATGCGAGTTCAATCATCGGCTCGATATGCTCGGGAGGTGGCCTCGATGAGGCTAGCGGGAGAAGTTTATGGATGGCTTTTACGAGGAGCTGCGGGACGCCGTCATTGTGGACTTCCCTACTTTCGTGCCTTGGTTGATAAGGCCATTGTTGCCGAGCACAAGGCAAAGGCACTGGTGAGTCCCGCAGCGCAAATGGGAGGCCCATCGACCGCGACAGCCGCCTCGCTGCGTCCTCTGGGTGGGCCAGCACCAGGGGCTCGTTCTTTTGCTCCACCGGCGCCGAGGTCATCCGCACCAGCTCCTCGTCCACCGCAGGCCGTGTTTCAGCCACGTGCGCTGCGATCCAGAGCAGGTGGCCTCCGCAATCCGCGGCCGAGGTTACTTGTTTTATTGCCACAACAAGGGCCACTACGCCAACGCTTGCCCCTCGTGTTGCGGCAGCCCCTCGTCCTAATGGAGGACGCGGCAGGGAGTGGTCACCCACCGACGTAAGATGATCGAGAAGACCGAGTGCGGCGAGTGGTCGAGTCAACCATCTTTCAGCTGAGGAGGCTCAGGAGGCGCCAAATGTCGTGATGGGTACACTTCTTGTCAATTATCATCCTGCTGCAGATATTTGATTCTCGAGCATCGCATTCTTTATTTCGAGATCATTTGTTGCTGCTAGTGGTCTTCATTGTGTTCCTTTGGGAGTTCCTTTGCTCATTCGCTCTCCGGGGTCGGAAATGGGAGCTGATTTAGAATGTCGGGATGTTCCTATTGAAGTCAAAGGAGTGGGATTCTTGGCAAATCTCATCTGCTCAACTCGTGAGCTGGATGTAATTCTTGGCATGGATTGGTTGTCCCAACACATGGGACAGATCGATTGTGCCAGGAAGATGGTTTTCTCACCAACCTTTATGGCGACAGGTTGGCTTTTCCGCATGTTGCAAGGGTCACACCTTTGTGCACTTGTAGCAAAGCCACTTTGAAGATTCGGGAGGTTCCCACCGCTTGTGATTTTGAGGATGTTTTTCCGATGAGTTACAGGATGCCTCGGTGCGAGACCTTGAGTTTGTCATTGAGTTCTTTGCGAGACGCCTCTATCTCAAGGCGCCAGATCGGATGCCTCCCAATGAGCTAGAAGAATTGAAGAAGCAGCTTGGTGAGCTCCAAGCAAAGGGTTTCATCCGTCCCGCCATCTCCTTGGGGTTGTCCAGGTGATCTTTGTGAAGAAGAAGGACAAGATTTTGCGCATGTGTGTTGATTACCGTCCGCTCAATGAAGTGACGGTGAAGAACAAATATCCTTTGCCCCGCATTGATGATCTTTTTGACCGCTTGTCCGAGCTCAGGTGTTCTCCAAGATTGACCTGAGATTGGGATATCATCAGGTCCGGATTAGGGCTGAGGATATTCAAGAGCGGCTTTCACTACTCGTTATGGTCTTTACGAGTATACCGTCATGTCTTTCGGCTTAACCAATGCTCCAGCATATTTCATGAACCTCATGAACTCGGTATTCATGGAGTATTTGGATAAGTTCGTGGTGGTTTTCATTGATGATATTCTTATCTATTCCAAGATCAAGCGAGCATACCGAGCATCGAAGATTGTTTTGGGCAAGTTAAGAACATCACCAGTATGCAAAGTTCAAAGAAATGCGAGTTCGGTTGAAGAAAGTGGCATTCTTGGGCCATGTTCTTTCATTTGGAGGTGTAGCGTGGTTCCCAAAGAAGGTCGGCGATGTTACGTCTTAGGGCAGCCCAAGTCACCATCGATGTATGGAGTTTTCTCGGTTTAGCGGGCTACTACCGCCGCTTTATCGAGAACTTCTAAGATCGCAAGCCAATGACCGAATTGCTCAAGAAGGACAAGAAGTTTGTGTGGTCCTCTGCTTGTGATGAGAGCTTTCGGGAGCTCAAGCGGTGATTGACTTCACCTCAGTTCTTACTCTTCCCGATGTCCACAAGAGCTTGATATTTATTGCGATGCCTCTCGCCGAGGACTCGGTGTGTTCTTATGCAGAAGGCAAGGCGCTTGCTTATGCATCTAGGCGATTGAGACCTCATGAGCTCAATTATCCCACCCATGATTTAGAGTTTGCTGCTTTGTGGTTCATGCACTCAAGATTTGGCGGCATTATCGATCAGAATAACGTGAGGTGTATTCGATCACAAGAGTTTGAAATACTTTTCACCCAAACAGATCCGAACCTCAGTGCAGGAGATGGTTGGAATTGATCAAAGATTATGACATGGGTATTCGAGATCATCCGGCAAGGCCAATGTGGTTGCCGATGCACTTAGCCGAAAGGTGTATTGCAATGCTTTAATGATCCAAGAGCAGCAACCTGCACTTCTTGCAGAATTTCAGCGTCTCAACTTGGGTTTGGTTGAGCATGGTTCCCTTGCTGCCTTGGTTGTGCAACCAACCTTGGTGGATCAAATCAAGTCAGCACATCAATCAGATGATGGTGTGGGTAAAATCAAGCAGAACATCAAGAATGGATCAGCCAAGTGTTTCACAGAAGATGAGCACGGTGTTGTATGGTTTGGGCAGCATCTCGTGGTTCCAAAGGTCCCAGAGTTGCGGGATTTGATTCTCCATGAGGCCCATGATTCGCCCTTGTCTATCCATCCCGGGGCCACCAAAATGTACCAAGACCTGCGTCAGAGATTCTCGTGGACTCGCATGAAGCGCGAGATTGCGAGTTCGTTGCGGATGCGACGGCGTGTGTTGTCGTGTCAAGGCCGAGCATCGCCCAGCGGGTCTTCTTCACCCTTCACTGCACGGAGTGGAAATGGGATTACGTGGGCATGGACTTCATCACCGGTCCGCCGCCTGCACTTCTTCGAGGAAGGATGCTATCAGGTTGTTATCGATCGATTGACGATGGTAGCGCACTTCTTGCCGCATTTACCACTCTCGGTGTCGATCGATTGGCGATCTCTATATCTCCGCATTGTGAGCTTGCATGGTGTGCCACGAACGATTGTGTCGATCGTGGCTCTCTTTTCACTTCTCGGCTTTGGCATAGTCGCAGAGGAGGCCATGGGGACCCGTCTTTCTTTCATTCTGACCTATCATCCTCGGGCAGATGGTCGACGGAGCGGGTCAACCAAGTTCTTGAAGATATGCTCCGTGCTTGTGTTCTCTTCCTATGGGAAGAATTGGGAGAAGTGCCTCACCGCTTGCGAAGTTCTCCTACAACAACAGCCTTCCAGCTAGTCTCGGTATGGCACCGCTTGAGGCCTTGTATGGGAGGCGATGCGAACCCTTTGAACTGGTCGAAGCGGGAGAGAGCGGTTCTTTGGCCCTTATTCAATCAATGAGGCGGAAAGTCAAGTGCGCTTGATTCGTGAGCACTTGCGCGTAGCTCACCGAACAAAGAGCTATGCAGATCGGCGTCGTCGTGTCGAGTTTCGGCCCAATGACTTTGTGTATCTCAAAGTCTCACCTTTGAAGGGTCATCGTCGTTTCGGTGTCAAAGGCAAGCTGGCTCCTCGATATGTCGGGCCGTATCGCATCATCAAGAAAGTGGGAGCTGTTGCATATAAGTTAGAATTGCCAGCTACACTTGAAGGAGTGCATGATGTCTTCCATGTTTCACAATTGAAGAAGTGTCTCCGTGTTCCGGTTGAGGAAACGCCATTGGAAAATATCGATGTGCAGGAAGATCTGTCTTATCGTGAGCGCCCCGTTCGTATCCTCGAAGAAGTCGAACACGTAACAAGGAACCGTGCGATCAAGTTCCCGAAGGTTCGATGGTCGAATCACTCCGAGGATGAAGCCACTTGGGAGCGGGAAGATCGTCTCCGCGCATCTACCGCCCTTCTTTTCTCAGATGATCGAATCTCGGGCGAGATTCCCGTAAGGGGAGATTTGTAACAACCCTAAGTTAGGGTTTGTGTTTCAAATGTAAATTATGAGGAGAAATAAAAACTTTTGGTGCCTCATGAAATCATTTGAAAGTTTCTACATTTTTCCCTAGCAATTTCCATTTTCTATATTTGGATTCAAGTGAATGGAAGTGGTTATAAACAAAATTCTTGACCTTAAACTTGTGATCATCCTCTGCAAGTATTTTTCCTATCATCTTGACCATCCTATCTACCTCTCTGAAAAATTTCATAATTTTTAGATTTTGGTTGCTATTTCAAATGGCCAAGTCAAACCAGTTTTGAAATCTGGTCAAACCTCTGGACAGCAGCTTGTGAATTTTCTTGGGAGAAATCTATGCATGAAAATTCCTGGAAAAATTACACACGGTTGTCCTCTGCCCCTGTAAGCGTCCATAAAAATTTCAAAATTTTTGGAGCCCAGGAGCTACCCCTAACAATTCCCCAAAACCTTCTCTGCCCTTTTAATTCAAATGAATCACTTCGTTCCTCGGGCTCAAACCCAACTTAGGCTCGAGTCCGATCCGCGCTTAATGGACTCGGCCGCACCGCCTAGCTGCACACTGCGCGTGAGCTCGGCGGTGTCGGCCGACCGATGCAGATCGTGACGGTCGGCGTCGCGCGGCAATCGACCATCCGATTGCATCCTTTCATCTCAACCGCCCATTCGGATCGCTCGCTCAACATCTTCTTGATCGCGCACCAACTCAGCCGCGACTCGTCTCGGCTCGCGCCACTTTGCCGCCACGACGAGCGGCCCCACCGCGGGTTCGTCCTCGTCTTCTCCGCGTCTCACCGGAGCTCGCTGGCAATCGCATGCGTGCCACGCAGCTCGTCGCTGCCACCTCGTGGACGCGTGTCCGGTCGTGGCGTGTCGCCAGGTATTCATCATCTCAACGCACCCACCCATTCCTCGTTTCCTTCACTCTATCACCCTCTCCGACCAGTTCTTGGTTTCGGCCGGAGAAGAAACCGAGAGCAACATCGCCGTGTTTAGTGCCGCCCACTAGCCAGCAACCGCACCATCGTAATCCACGTTCGTCGCCGCTTCCATTTTGCCCAGCCCGGGTCCTTGTCGTCTAGTGAATCGCCAGGGGTGGTCTTGTCGTCTCCGCCTCCGGTGATCTCGGTCCCGCGAGCTTCCTGGCGTTCTAGTGAGTATCATGTTTCGGCGTTTGGTTCCTTAGGATCGCATTGCTTCACTAAGTCTAATGTTGGGTTCGTTGTCGTCTTTGGTGCATCGTGGAGGGCGTACGACCAGTTCTTCTCCAAGCTCGGTGAAGCGCCGCCGTCTAAGTTCCGGCCACCTCCGTTCTCCTTCGTCGTCGTAAGCTTGGTCATCACGTTCCTGAGATCAAGGCGAAGCTTAAGCACACCTTCCGGGGTCTTCTGGAAGTCTATAGCATCTTGTCCGCGGGAGCCGAGCTCTCTTCTCCGCCTCCGTTCGCCGCCAGCTCGCCACCGGCATCCTGGAGGTCCCGGGTCGCCATCATCAAGTTCGCGAGCTCTCAGCGAACCTGTAGGTATAACCCATTCACCCTAAGACCTACTAGTTTGCTAGATTTGTTGCGCGGCCGCGCCACCGTCCTCGTGATCGTCGGTGAGCCGCCGACAACTTTAGGTTTAATCCTCCTTCATTAGCGTTGATCATCCTTTAGTTTGTACCAGCGACTTGTGGACCCTCCGAGCTAAGCGTTTAAAAGTCTTAATCTGGTCGTAATTTGTTCCTTGAGTCCATGACTTGTGGGTCCTCTCTACCGTTAAGGTCTTGCGTAAAGTAGCAAAATTCGTTTCGGTGATAGCAGCGATTCTCCAAACCGCGTTCGTCCCCGCCGTTGGCGCCATTGAGTCAAGTTTGACACAGTCGTTTCCCGCGGACCACTGTCGATGTCGTGGCTAGCTGGCGTCGGTGAAAAAGATTTAATCGCTTAGAAATTCGAATTGGTTTTTACGTAGT
The DNA here is from genome assembly GCA_036346255.1 of Ampelocalamus luodianensis. NCBI lineage: Eukaryota > Viridiplantae > Streptophyta > Magnoliopsida > Poales > Poaceae > Ampelocalamus > Ampelocalamus luodianensis. Next base: position 68,835,001 of record CM070621.1, on the reverse strand, counting down.
CTTTGTTAATTCAATTAAGCTTAGAAAATGCATAACTAATTCAATTTGTCTCCAAATCGCATGAAACCAAGTGCTGATAATTTTCATTTTAAATGTATTATTTACTAAAATTAGATTCAACCTTGTCTCTATTAGCATAAATCTGTTGATTGATTAAATGGTGTATTATGTATTTTCCCAATTAGAAAATTCATATCTCTTTCAATAATTGTCCAAATCGGTGAAACCAATTTTGTAAATTTTCATTTTAATATGCTAATTATCATAATAGGTTTTAGTTATGTTTCTGATATTAAAATTTTGCTAAGTAATTAACTAGTGCTTTATGTGTATTTTTAGCTTAGAAAATTCCTAGAAAATTCATAACAAATCAAAATGAATTATTCTCTGTTCTAAAATGTGTTAGATCTTGTTTAGGCTGATGTGTAAAGTTTGGTATGTTTTGATGCTGTTGTATGTTGGAGTTTTGTCGGTGTTTTGTTCTTATTCGTTGCTTTTACTCGATCGTTAGATTGCGGCGGTTCTGGTTCTATCGAGAGTGATCCTCTGCAATAGGTGGAGCCTATTGAGCAGCAGCAGCCAGGCAAGCAGTTTGATCATGTTTATCCCAGTATTTTAAAGTCTAATATTTTGTTTCAGCTGTATGTATGCATTGCTTAATTTGTGTTAAATTGATTAGTTAAAACCATAGCTGCATGTCCTGTAGGTGAAATATTGACCTCTACTACCTGAGCCTAAGTTACTTGCTGTGGTTAGAGTTCGTTGGATGAACTCTTATCACTTAGTAGATTACGAGTTCAGTTGCTTAGCCATGCTTAGCTTCCGGTAGATTTGGGCGATCATCGACTTAGTCGATGATTTTGATCACATAAAATTATTATTGCTGTTTTTATGTTAGCTTATGCTTTGGTTAATTGCAAAACTAAAACTGAAAACAAAAATGATTTAGACGCGGGCACAATGGTAAGATGGTGTGATTTTTGGGTGTGACTGGAATGGTGCCCGGGTCAGTTAAGGACCGAACATCTTGTGAGTGAATTTTTATCCAGGCATTTCGGCGTCCTAACCACACTAGAGTATATGGGACCTCTCTTGACCTAGTACTTTGGCATGTATTGGCTCCGGGTCGCAGGAGGTCGCAGGAGGGATGGTGTTGGGAGCATGGTAGTTGTCCGAAAAGCTTTACCACGAGTGGGTAGTTGTCTTTCGGCTTTACCATGTAAGCGTATGGATTTCTATCCATACGAGTGGCTCGAGTTAATACACAATATTGGAAAAAGTCTCGTAGGACTTAGTTGTGCGACATACCTCTAAGTGTGCTTTGGCTTAAAGCGATGCAAGTGTGAGGCAGTGGTACACCCCCGGGGGTTTAAAACTATTCGAATAGCCTCGCCCTAGGTGATGGACACGCTTGGGTAAGCTTTTCAAGAGTTAGACTACAACCTTTTAAAAAATTAAAACTTGTTGGGTGGTACGAATGGGATTAGGTGCTATGTTGTGGTGACTATTGGGATAGTCACTTCTAGGTGGTTAGTTGTATCTATCTTTATTTCAGATTATTTCAACAGTAAAAATGAATTGCAAACTTGCCTTTAAACCGTATTACATTATTGCAAATAAAGTTGGCTTTATGCAAATGAAACATATGACCTCCACCGATAAGCTCGCATGTAGCATATGAGCAGTGCGCTAGTTCACACGTCATCTTGCGAGTACAAAGACAATCTTTGTACTCATTGGCTTTGCTTAATGTTTTTGTTGCGAGAGGAAGAAGGTGAGCCCCAAGGGCCTCACTCGTGAGTTGTCTTTGCCACTCGTGTTCGACGACTAGGCTTGGCGGTCGGTCGGATGCCTTGTGGGTTGAAGGCACGCCGATTGGCTTTGTTTATAGCCATCTTATGGCACTTTTGCTTCACTGTCGTTCTTACGTTATTTTTGTACCTTTGGCCTACGGCCTTTGTTTGTAATATTCTACTGTTGTTACTTTCTGCTTAGTAGTGTAAAGTTTGGACTCTATGTTTGGAATGGAGTTGATGCATAATTTTGTGGTGAGGTGTGTATACTGCTTTCTGGGAAGTATACATGTCTCGAGGCTTAGTTTATTTGATTTGTGATGCTAGGACTAGGCGGTTGGTTAAGCATTACAAGCCAAATAAATTGGGGGCCTCACAAAGTTGGTATCAGAGCCATTCTGACCGTAGTAACCCAAGCATAGTCGTCCTTAGGATATTTTGGAAAAGCTTAATTTCAAATTATAAAAAGGTTTATGAAAACCTAGGCAGATTCTCAGATTTTACTCCTTACCTATCTTAGCTTTTCACTCTCACCTTACTCTAATTTGAGTTTTGAAACTTGGTTTCTCTCTTTCCTTTCAAAAGATAGTTACTTATCAGGTGGGATTAGTTTTGGGAGAACCATGAGGATTAATCTAACTAAAACTTGTGGGAACATAAGGGTAAAATGTGTTGTAAGTCTGCTAAGTCTCTAAATTTTGTCATTGGCTTTGTGACTTGAAGTTTTGCATTTATTTCGTGCCGTTTTAAACATTTTTTGATTTATCGATTTCTTGCTCTCGCCTATCACTAACCTATCTTAGCGAAACAGATGGCCGGAGAACGCGTGGCGCGGTCAATTGGTCATGATGAGGAGCTTCCTCCTCCGACTATGGTGAGGTTCTCGCCGATTGAGCGAACCGTATGGACCAGACGCGCATTTTGGAGGTTAATGCTAGGAATACCTCCACTCCGCGGTGCCTCCGGATCTGGTGGTGGCGGACACCGCACTCGGGGACTTGCCGAGTTTCTCGCGCGCAAATGGCCGACTTTCTCCCGCTCGAGGACCCTCTCGATGCGGATGATTGGCGCGCATGGTTGAGCGAAAGCTCAACATAGCTCGATGCCGAGCACGGGATAAGGCACTTTCGCGCCCCACCGGCTGAGGGCGCAAAGACTTTCATGGTGGGAGAACTATCTCGCCATGCGGCCGCGGGCCATGTAGTCACCGGGAGGAGTTCAGATCGGCTGTCGTCGCCCACATCCCCGATGGCCTTGATGAAGCTGAAGAAGAAAGAATTCCTCGCGCTTAAGCAAAGGCGCAAGTCCGTGACGGAGCACTGCACGAGTTCAATCATCCGCTCTATATGCTCGGGAGGTGGCCTCGATGAGGCTAAGCAGAGAAGTTTATGGATGGCTTGTCCGAGGAGCCGCGGGACAGTGCTGTCATTGTGGACTTCCGATTTTCGTGCCTTGGTTGATAAGGCCATTGTTGCCGAGCACAAGGCAAAGGCGCTGGGTGAGTCCATAGCGCAAATGGGAGGCCCATCGATGCGCACGAGGCGGCCTCGCTGCGTCCTCTGGTGGGCCACACCGAGGCTCGTTCTTTTGCTCCACCGCGCCGAGGTCATCCGCACCAGCTCCTCGTCCACCGCGAGCCGTGAGCCAGCCACGTGCGCTGCGATCCAAGAGCAGGTGGCCTCCGCAATCCGGCGGCCGAGGTTACTTGTTTTCGGTGCCACAACAAGGGCCACTACGCCAACGCTTGCCCTCAGCGTGTTGCAGCAGCCCCTCGTCCTAATGGAGGACGCGGGCAGGGGAGTGGTCACCACCGACGGAAGATGATCCGAAGACCGAGTGCGAGCGATGGTCGAGTCAACCATCTTTCAGCTGAGGAGTGGCTGTAAAACATCCATCTATCTCAAATCAATCCAATCATCACTTCTTGAGATGAGTCTCTTTGTGTTCATCCTCTCTATTTGATGATTTTGGGGCTTTCTTTGATCCGGGAGTTTTTATTTGGTTTTTCCTCCTGATCTTGCTTGCTGGGATATGTTGGAACCCATCTAAGGTCATCTTGATCATCATCCACCCACGGGCAAGATTTTGGATCTAAGTTTTGATTTTGCCCGATTTTGGTGAAAAAAAGGGTGATTTTCGGGGGTTTTGCTCTTGAGAGCTTTTGGCTTGATTCTTCCTGTGATTGAGAGTGCTAAAATGTATGGGAGACCATCCTTAGCCATCTTGGATTGATTCCTCCCACGAAATCATTTCAATCATCGTTTTCGTATTTCGCCAGGTTTTGAAGCACCCTTCGTTCAATCTGAAAAAGATAGGAACTTTGGCATGGATCTCTGCTATTTTTGATTAGAATAGGTTCCTAATATCTTTAAGAAGGTGTGGTTCAAATTTGGTGGAGTTTGGTCGTGTAGATCAAAAGTCAGATGAATTTGCGATTTTGAAATCGTGTTGAAATTCAGTTTCTGTGCTGATTTTAGTGTTCACCGGTCTGACCGCACTGTTCACAGTCTGACCACCACTGTTCACGGTCTGACCGCACTATTCGCCGGTCTGACCGCCCAGTGAGGATTTCAGCGAGTTTTGACCCTTTTGTTGCCTGATTGTTATTTGAATGCTTATCTCTAATCTTCATAGCTCTACATAGCTATTGTAGTGAAGGAACCTTGTACGTCCTGAGGCAAAAGAATTTGAAGAGGTCGTTTTTGTGTGGCGCCTATTCAACCCCCCTTCTAGTTGCCTCTTCGGTCCAACAAGTGGTATCAGAGCCAAGTTTGCTCTTTTGTGATCTTAACTGATCTTTGAGCATAGCGACTAGTATGTGGACTTGTGAGCGCTTCTTTGTATCTTGTCGTGGTTCTTTTGCCGTTGATGTCCGTCGTGACAAGAGGCTTGAACATACGATATTTATGTGGTCAATTGAGAAACAATTCACCTGCGATATTTGTGGCTACCCCTTTGGTTTTGATTGTCCTAGTTTCAGAGATGAGATACGCTTGGAGCCCAAAGAGAAGGAGCCCATTGGCAAATGTGCCATAGTGATTGAGGATGAACATGATGGAGAGCTTTTCAAGGATGATCATGATGACTCTTCTAAGGACGATCCCCTACTCGAGCTAAGCAAGGTGAGCAAAGAAAAACTTATAAATGTCTTGTTGATATATGATCATAAACTGATTGCTCTTAGAAAGAAAGTGAAATTGTTAGAAAGAGAGAATGGTGATTTATCTCATGAGCTCTCTGAATTGAAAACAACCATGTGTGCTTATGATTCCTTACTTGTAGACATAGATAACTTGAATAATTCTTTTGCATGCCTAAAATCTGAAAATGAATTATTGAAATCAAATGCTTCTATGCCATGTGATTCTTGTGTTGTCTTACATCATGAGCTTGACAATGTTAAGTTAGAAATAGGCAATCTTAGATCTATGGCTAGAAATAATTGTGATTCTTGTGTAGGCATGCTTGCTGATTTTGAGAAGCTTAAATTGACTAATTCCTTTCACCTTGAGCAATTAGAGAATGCTAGGCTGAAATTATTGATATCAAAGCTAGGCCTTGTAGCATGTGCTTAGAATATGAAAAATTGATTAAGGATGGTTTAGTCTTTTGCAAGAATTGTGCTCATTTAGAAATTGAAATTGATGACTTGAATTGCATGCTTAATACAAAAGCATCATTAAATTCTTACACATCTTGCATTGATTTGAAGAGCGAGATTGAGTCATTGAAGAAATTGCGCGATGATATGAGCGCCAAGTCATGTGACTCTTGTATTTGCCTTCACTCCGAGATTGATGTTCTCAAGATTTCTCTTGCTTCTTTATATTCGGAGTTGAAGTCTTCTTGTGCCAAATGTGAGTCACTTGATGTTGGTTTTTGTACCATCGCTTTGAGTAGCTCTTCCTTAGCGAGTGCTACTTCTTGTGACTCTTCTTGTGTTATCCAAGGGATTTCCAAAGACAAGGGTGATTCCTTCTCAAATGGTACTAAAGCTTCAAAAGAGAAGTACCATTGCACTTTTTGTAAGAAAGATGAACACACTTTCGAGTTTTGCTTTTGCCGTATGAATCATGAGTGTCGAGTGCGTCATCGGACCTATAGGAACACACATTGTCTTTCTCATGGCATGTGTGAGTCTAGTGCCAATACGAGGACGATTCATGATGTTGGTTCTTCCAAGACTTCTTCTTTGAGCGACAATGGTGCCTTGTCCTCTCGGACCTTGTCTACTAGTTGACCTTTACACCATTGCTCATTTTGTGGGAAGAATGGACATCTTGTGGATTTCTGCTTTCGACGTGCAAAATATTTGCGTCGAGCTCATGCTTCTAAGTCTCCTAGTGGGCATAGTCTTTCTCATGACACGCACACTAAAGAGCATAGCACGAAGACTCACTTTGATGATGGCTTCTTTGACACCTTTTCTAGTGGTGTTGGCCAGCATCGTGAACTTGGCTTCCATGGTTTTGGTTTTGTCCCACGAGCTGCCCCGAGGCAGAATTTCCGCCTTTTCCCAAGAGGTGGACCTCGTTTTGTTCATCGAGGTACACACTCACGGCGAGGATATGTGAGTTCCTTTGGTGCTTTTGTTGGTTCTCATCATGGTGCTTTCAAGCAAGGTCATCGCCAGTTTTCCAGAGATGGACCTCGTTTTCCTCATCGAGGTGTCCACTCGCGACGTGCCTCCAAGGATGGTGTTGGATCTTCTTGCATTGACCATCATTTGCATCATGCTAACTCACATAATGGTTCAAATGCTTCTAGTGGTGGTGTGTCCAAGGTTTGGGTTCCCAAGTACTTGCTATCTAACCCTTCAGGATCCAAGACTTTGACACCTTGCCTTTCTCATGTGTAGGTACCAGGAACGCAGGTTGGAGAACATGGACTTAAGAGGTTCTGGTCTTTTGCTTCATCACATGATCGGGACACTTGATGGTTCTCCACCCTCATGATGGCCTCCAAGAGGCATGTGCTTTCATGATCGACGTCTACACCTGTTTTGTGAGCTATATTATATCTTCATGCTTTTACTTTCATGATTATTCATTCTTGGTATGCTGTGATTATCCTTGTGCTCACTTGTACCATATTGGCATGTACTACTCTTTTGATATCCTTCGTCATGCCTTTACCTTGCTTATGTATCCATGTACTAGACTGTTGTTCATTATTTTCATGGATGTATAAGCTTGGTTTTGTCTTCACGAGACTGTGTTGTTTTGTACATGATTAATCTTTCTCGTGTTGATTTTTGCTGTATGTATCCACATGCTTACTTGATATCCATGTTAGCATACCTTGTTCATGATTTCTTCTCTAACATGCTTTATGCTTACATGGTTTTTGTGTCATACTGTAAATTGTGGATGCATGAGGATTGCCATAGCCTTCACTAGCATGTTTTACCTTTGACTGTATATATGATGTGTGATATGCTATGTGCTTGTTTGCTTGCTCCTATGTCTTATTGTGGATTAAGGATAGTTTGAGCTTTGTCATATCTAGGATAGCATGTGCTGCAATTGATTAGTCTATCTTCATGCTCATATCCTGAACTGTTGATTATATGCTTTAATGAGCTTTGGATCATTTGTTGCTATCCTTGCTAGTATGTGTGTCTTGGTACTGTTTCTCTATAAAATATCTCACTAACCCAGTACCAAGGCATAGACTTCTTTTGTCTCTTTGGTGTAGCCTTTTCAGTTGAGAAGAAGAACATGTGGTCCAACAAGTGGTCAAAGACTCCAGTTGTTGATTCTTCTTCATTTGTGCATTCAATGCTGGCTATCACTTCTAGGAGACGAAGGAATTTTGAGATGAGGATGATGGGTGAGCGCAACTACTTTTTGGAGCTTCAAGGAATGGATCTTCATCGATCATGACTACATCTCACTGCCAAGCAGTGTGACTCAGGTTCGAGCTTCTATACCTTACTTTTATGTATGGTATCCCTAGTCTACCTTGCATAGCATTTGGGCTTGTTGAGTTCAGGGTAGATAGGAGGCTCTATTCTAGCACGTGTCTTTTCTAGGCACTCTTCTTATCCCATGGTTTGCTAGGATGCACTCTTCTCACAGCCTAGGTCGTGCTTGTCTCCCAATCATTAGTCTTAGCAGGTTTTCGAGTTGCCTGTAAGCTTTTTAGTGTTGGTTTTTCACTCCCTAGCTTTTCAAGTTGCTTTTCCTAGAGATCTTTTGGAGTTTGAAGTCTTTGTGCTAGTTTTTGTAGAGTCCAAGGCTCTTTTGGCAGATCTCCTCACTAAGCCTTTTTGACCCAACAAGGTTTGCCACCTTGAGATGCAAGATATGGATAATTTATCCTTATGGGTTGGTTTGAGGGGGAGTTGGTTCTTTTCTGGACCTTCTTAGTTCTTTTCTGAACTTTCCTTATTCATCTGAACTTTCCTTGTTCTTTTGAGCTTTCCTTGTTCATTGGATCTTTTGTGGATCTTTTCTGATACCTTCTTCAAGTGGTATGTTCTTCGGATCCTTTTGATCTTTTTGATCCTTTTAGGCTTTTAAGTCTTTTGTGCATCTCATTGTATCATATATGAAAATCACAAGAAGATGCATTGTAATATAAGCTTTACTGCTTCTGTCTTTTAATTTAATGAAGCTTTGCTTTTTACTCTCTTGAGCTTTAGTATTTCAATTCTTGCTCAAGAGCGTGTCTAGTTCTTTGACTTACTAGAATTATCATGTTTTTACATGTCTAGCAAAGTCTTTGTTAATTGAGCTAGCACTTTAAGACAACTTGAACTGAAAATTGCAATTTGCGGATCTTTTAGCTAGTTGCACAATTAGTGATCCTTTTGTGACATTGGCCCTGTCAAAATTATTTTGTTAGCTCTTGAATCTAGAATTGAATATTTCTGGAGCTTCTTGTTCTTTTAAGAATCTAAAATTGCTCTTTTGAACAATGAAAAATGATCTTTTTTTTTCTTCGAAAAAACTGATCTCACCAATTCTTTCTCATGAGACAACTTGCCATTGCACTAAGCATGAACTCAAGAGGAGTTTTGGATGACCTAGACCACTCTTTTAAGCTTTTTTGCTTGGGATGGTCGCGGTAAGGCTTAAGATCTAGCACATGGCTAAAAAAATAAATTGTGAAAATTGGTTGAAGCTTGGGAAGAGTTTGTGGATAGCTCATAATCCAGGATCTTCTTTACCAAGATAGACCTTTACTCAACTTCAATGTTCATTGAAAATGAAATCTGTTGTGAAATTTGGACTTTTGAGAAAATTTGAGCAAAATGATTCAATCCAGGACTTTTGTCTCTAAGATGGTCTTTGCTAGCTTCTGGATCTCACAATGACATTCTGACATGGCCATTATCACTTTAGGATACCTGTTGTTGAACTTGCTAATTTTGAAGTTTTGCTTAATTTAATCCAACAACAAGTGGTATTTTGAGCTCTCTAGCATAGCTATGCTATATATGTCTTAACATGATTTTGCTAGCTGTGTCAGGCTTGATATGACTTGAGTGATAATAGAAATGCTAGCCTGTTCTTTTGGGTAATCTCCAAAGCTTCTTTTACCTAAAAATTGAAATATCAAAAAATAAAGCCACTCTAGTGCATTTCATGCATGCTCTTTCTTATGCTTCTTCCTTACTTGTGCATTTGTCATCTCTGGATGAGAGGAAGAAATGATTCCTTGATGAATCCATTGTAAAAGGGGGAGAAGTTTTACGCAAAAATGTGAAAAAGAGCTTTTTGGATGTTAAGGGGGAGAAGTTTTGTAAAAGGGAGAAGTTAGGAACTTTTTGAAGAAAATGAAAATTTTGAAAATTCCTCTTGTAAAATGGTGTTCATAGTGACGGGGAGCATTTAATTTGCAATTCTTTTGATCTTATTGTCATTTCTGAATTTGAATTGCAATTCTTGGAGACTCACAATGATCAAAGGTCAAATAAAACAATTGTTCTTTCATATGGACTTTAAGTGAGATTTTTGTCACTTCTCTAGAAATTGAAGTTTTTGTGCTTTCTTTTGCCTTATCTCACTAGCCTATGCTATTCTGAAGCCAGTTTGGTCATTTCCATTGCTTTCTCTTACATATGGACCAAGTTGTGCCTTTGCGCGAAAACGTCGGGTATTTTCATTTTCAAACCTCCAATTTGCATTTTTGAGAAGATTGCCAATGTGTTCATCAAGGGGGAGATTGTAGAGATCATGTGGATATGATCCTGATCTTAGTGTGTTGAACAATTGCCAATAGCATCGAGGTGTTTGGAGAAACCCTCGTTTTCGGTGAAGTTCTTGTGTTGTCAGGTTTGAGGCGGTCTGACCGGCCATGGTGGCGGTCAGACCGGTCCTGTCGGGTTGTTTTACTTGTGAGAGGCTGGTGGTCCGGTCGATCAAGGTGACGATCCGACCGGCCAGGGTGGCGGTCTGACTGGCTACCGCTGAGCGGTCAGACCAGCCATTAAAGTGGCTTCGGATTTTTGAGCTAGGCCAAAAATAGAGGGTGTGGCAAGAGAGGAGGTTCTACTGCTCTTGGTCCCATAATTTTTGGAGCCTCCAGGCAATAGTTCCATTCATTTGAAATTTCCAGAGAGTTTTGGATTTTCAGGGAGGAAATTTTGGCTAAGTCCTTGAGGGCGGTCAGACCGGCCTTTGGTTGGCGGTCAGACCGGCTAGTGGACGGTCCGACCGCCAATGGTGGCGGTTTGACCGTTTTTGACTTGTTTCGTCACGTCGGCCCGTGTGGCGGCTTTGTGTTCCAGTTAGGTCAAGTTCATGGGTTTCATGGCATATGTGTTCAATAATGCATGTTTTGACAAATGTGGGTCAAGTTGTGAAGAACTTGTTCCCAGAGATGGTTTCTTGGTCTATTGCTGTGCAGGTGGCTTGTAGGTCTATGACGGTCAATGGCGAGGTGGATCGGGACTAAGCTTGGAGAGCTGAGGTCTAGAACGATCAAGGATGCCGGGTGAGGTCAGAGGACTCAAGTGGGGTGCAGAATGGACTTGGATGACCGAACAAGCGGTTCGGTGCGACTGGTTGGATCAGGCGGCGCGAGTCGGTGCAAGTGCCTCGGTGATGCCGGTGGGATCTGGACGAGAGAGATTTGCCGACATGATGGAGCCGATGATCAACCTAGACGTGGCGAAGCATGAGATTGCTTCACAAGGATTGGACTTGGTCTTTTGGAGAAAGATCGAGAAGGGGTATTTTGGTAATTTCACCAAATACCGCCTTGGTGCACTTGGCTAAACCGTGACGCGGGTCGGCGCATGGAGAAGCGGTTTAGGTCAAGCAAAGATGGAAACAACGCTTTAAAATGCGTGCGTGTGTTAACCCATTTGTGTGTTAGGGTTTAATGGGTGCCCTAATAGAATATTCCCTAGATGCTAGCCTCCACTATATAAAGGAGGAGGTGCTGTCTAGCAGCCCCTAATCCTGCCATTTTTAGTGCCCTATTTTGTGTTTAGGGTTTTGAGGAGAAGAGAGTAGTGGCTAGGGTTCTAGGGTTTGGATTGAGTGTGTGCTCATATGCTGAGCTTTGTCCTCCATGATGGAGTGGCTGTAAAACATCCATCTATCTCAAATCAATCCAACCATCACTTCTTGAGATGAGTCTCTTTGTGTTCATCCTCTCTATTTGATGATTTTGGGGCTTTCTTTGATCCGAGAGTTTTTACTTGGTTTTTCCTCCGGATCTTGCTTGCTGGGATATGTGGGAACCCATTTAAGGTCATCTTGATCACCATCCACCCACGAGCAAGCTTTTGGATCTAAGTTTTGATTTTGCCCGGTTTTGGTGAAAGAAAGGGTGATTTTCGGGGGTTTTGCTCTTGAGTACTTTTGGCTTGATTCTTCCTGTGATTGAGAGTGCTAAAACGTATGGGAGACCATCCTTAGCCATCTTGGATTGATTCCTCCCACGAAATCATCTCAATCATTGTTTTCGTATTTTGCCCGATTTTGAAGCACCCTTCGTTCAATCTGAAAAAGATAGGAACTTTGGTATGCATCTCTACGATCTTTGATTAGAATAGGTTCATAATATCTTTAAGAAGGTGTGGTTCAAATTTGGTGGAGTTTGGTCGTGTATATCAAAAGTTAGATCAATTTGCGATTTCAAAATCGTGCTGAAATTCAGTTTATGTGCTGATTTTACTGTTCACCGGTTTGACCGCACTCTTCACCGATCTGGCCGCACTGTTCCCGGTCTGATCGCTACTGTTCACCGGTCTGACCAAATTGTTCACCCGTCTGACTGCACTATTCACCAGTCTGACCGCCCAGTGAGGATTTCAGCGAGTTTTGATCCTTTTGTTGCCTGATTGTTCTTTTAATGATTATCTCTGATCTTTATAGCTCCACATAGCTATTGTAGTGAAGGAGCCTTGTACGTCCTGAGGCAAAAGAATTTGAAGAGGTCGTTTTTGTGTGGCGCCTATTCAACCCCCCTTCTAGTCGCCTCTTCGGTCCAACAAAAGTAAATCAAACTGTTAATAACTTTTACATACAAACTGCAAATCAAATAAACCTTTTTGCCAAAGTAATATAAAATCATTCTTTGTATGAATTTTCTAAAATATTTATTTCTCCATTTGTGTTTTGTTTTTGGTTCTTTCGAATAGATGTCAGAATTCACGAGCAAGTTTAACGATGATCAAGAAACCTCACTCTCTGAACAAAATATGCAAGGCAATGACCCCCTTTGATCATGTTGATCCCACTATGTCGGACCCCCAGGCGTGGAATACCAGACGACCCTATGTGTGTATTGTATTAGTCCCTTGATCAGTGGCTAGTACACACATTCACAACATTTGGCATTCACATCCATATATTCACATATACAAAGTAGAGACAAAGTAGAGAAAAAGGGTATTTAACTTAAGCATGTAAAGTTATTACATCAACGACCGAACGACCAAATAAAGCAGGTATCAACAGAGTAAAAGTAGCAGCGAAAGAGGTAATAAAAGTAAATAAATTCCAGCGGCATGCCCATCCAACCCTCAGGCAACTGACAAGAAACAATGGCTAGATAGCTTGTCACCGAACACTCCGGTTACGGGTGCGAAGAATGTATCGTCGGGTGTCGGCTCATCTTCAAACTCTAAACAACAAATGATGAGGACATCAACCCTAAGGATGCAACCACATCTTCTGATGGGAACGGGGTCCCGATCTTCCAACAGGTTCTGGATAAGTTCGATTTGGTGGAGGCGCGACACAAATCGACTCGGCTTCCGAACAACACGTTCCGAACCCCGCAATCGCAGCACCACGTCTCCTCAGGTTATCAACCGTGCGCAGCCCGGTTGACCTCGCCAAGAAGGCTAATCCTCGCATGCGAATCGAAGAACACAAGCAAGAACAAGGAAGAACACAACGGAATTGCAGATGTATTGTTTTAGCACTCGAAGGTTGGGGTCTCACAAACCGATGAACGGCGAAACTGTTCAAGACAAAATTAATCTAAGCAAAACCCAACCCTAATGGTGGGGGTGGCGGCTATATATAGAGGACTGAGGGGCATGCAAAACCCCTGGACGCGCCCTAATGGGCTCCAACACGATACAAAGCCGAACGGCCCAAAAGACGGTGACGCAGCACCCTGACAGATTCTGAATGCCCACTTGTTTCGACGATTCCCGTTGACTCAGAAGGAATTTTGACATGGGACCAGAGCCATTGGAAAGGTCGTCTTCTCAGCTTTCGATACATATGTGGAACATCCAAAACGGAGCCCGGATGCGATCTGGGCGTCCGTTTTAGTGCAGCCTGGTCCTGGACTCCGAATTGGATTCGAAGTCGGCTTGAGTTGGGCCTCCAACATGATTCGACCGCCCTTGCTGGACTTGTGCGCTTCGTAGCCCTTCTCCAAGTACTTCCAGGTCCTCTCCATGGTTCCTAATCATAATTAAATCATTAGGTAGCAATCGATTCTCAAATGAACAAAAAGAAGTACTTAGGAACGAGCTCACCTGTAAATTCAATTGTCGGGCGTGAGCTCTAGTGATTGGTCCTTGAATGTCAAGTGGAGGATTGTTGTGTGTATCTGAAGAAGTGATGTCCTCATCATCCTCCCCCTCTTGAAGCGGAGTTGTCCTCAACTCAGCCTCATCTTCTTCTCCCAAGTATGGCTTCAAATCTGAAATGTTAAAGGTGGGACTAACCCCAAACTCGGAAGGCAACTCAAGTTTATATGCATTATCATTTATCTTCTCAACTATTTTAAAAGGACCAGCAGCTCTAGGCATCAATTTTGACTTTCGTAACTCAGGAAATCTATCCTTTCTCAAGTGCAACCAAACAAAATCACCCGGTTCAAGTTTAACTTCCTTTCTACCTTTACTACCAATAATCCTATATTTTCATTCATCTTTTCAATGTTTGCCTTAGTAGTCTCATGCATTTTGACAATAAAATCAGCACGCTCCTTAGCATCATTATGAACTCTCTCACTAGTAGGCAAAGGTAAAATATCAAGAGGGGCACGTGGATTGAATCCATATACTACCTGAAAAGGACTTACCTTGGTGGTGGAGTGTTCCGCTCGATTATATGCGAACTCAACATGCGGCAAACACTCTTCCCACAGCTTCAAATTATTCGTCAAAACAGCTCTCAGCATGGTAGACAATGTGCGGTTCACCACCTCGGTTTGGCCATCAGTTTGTGGGTGACATGTTGTAGAGAACAACAACTTTGTACCCAACTTGTTCCATAGAGTACGCCAAAAGTGACTCAAAAACTTGGCATCACGATCTGAAACAATAGTAGAAGGCATACCATGCAAACGAACTATCTCTTTGAAAAAGAGGTCAGCAATATGAATGGCATCATTGGTTTTATGACATGGTATAAAATGAGCCATCTTAGAAAAACGATCCACAACAACAAAAATGCTATCCCTCCCCCTTTTAGTCCTGGGCAATCCTAAAACAAAATTCATAGAAATATCTGCCCACGGAATAGAATAGAAGGAACAGGAAGAGGCATATACAAACCATGTGGATTCAAGCGAGACTTAGCTTTTTGACATGTAGTGCAGCGAGCCACAAACCGCTCAACATCTCGCCTCATTTTTGGCCAAAAGAAGTGTGTGGCCAGAACGTCCTCCGTCTTCTTAGCACCAAAATGTCCCATCAAACCGCCGCCATGCGCCTCCTGCAACAACAAAAGACGAACGGATCCAACTGGAATGCATAGGCGGTTAGCTCTAAACAAGAACCCATCATTGATCATGAATTTATTCCATGCTTGTCCCTCTTTACAATGCAACAACACATCCTTAAAATCAGCATCTAAAGCATATTGTCCTTTAATGGTTTGAAGACCAAAAATGTGACAATCAAGTTGAGACAACATGGTATAGCGTCGAGACAAAGCATCAGCAATCACATTATCCTTCCCTTTCTTGTGTTTAATGACATAAGGAAAAGATTCAACAAATTCAACCCACTTAGCATGTCTACGATTCAAATTAGTTTGACTACGAATATGCTTAAGTGATTCATGATCAGAATGAATGACAAATTCTTTAGGCCATAAATAGTGTTGCCACGTCTCTAAAGAACGAACAAGAGCATACAATTCTTTATCATACGTGGAATAATTAAGAGCAGGACCATTCAATTTTTCACTAAAGTAGGCAATGTGTTTGCCTTCTTGCATCAAACACCACCAATACCAATTCCGCTAGCATCACATTCCAGCTCAAAAGTCTTACCAAAATCCGGAAGTTGGAGCAATGGTGAGTGTGTAAGCTTGTCCTTCAAAAGATTAAAGGACTCCTCTTGTGATGGCCCCCAATGAAACACGACTCCCTTCTTTGTCAACTCAATCAACGGTGTCGCAATGGTGCTGAATTCCTTGACAAAGCGGCGATAAAACCCTGCAAGGCCAAGAAAACTCCGCACTTGGGAGACCGTCGTGGGCGTGGGCCAACTCCATATCGCCTCCACCTTGGCTCTATCAACCTCAATTCCCTGTGGAGTCACAACATAGCCAAGAAAAGAGACTCGATCCGTACAAAAGGTGCACTTCTCAAGGTTACCAAACAAACATGCATCTCTCAAAGCATTAAAAACAGCACGTAAGTGATTCAAATGTTCATCCATGTACTTGCTATAAATCAAGATATCATCAAAGTAAACGACCACAAATTTGCCAATGAAAGGACGTAAAACCTCGTTCATTAATCGCATGAAAGTGCTAGGTGCATTAGTTAAACCAAAAGGCATGACTAACCACTCATACAAGCCGAACTTAGTTTTAAAAGCAGTTTTCCATTCATCGCCAAGTTTCATTCTTATTTGGTGGTATCCACTACATAAGTCAATCTTTGTGAAAATTATAGCACCACACAACTCATCAAGCATGTCGTCTAGCACGGGAATAGGATGACGATACCTTATAGTAATGTTGTTAATGGCTCTACAATCTACACACATACGCCAAGAACCATCTTTTTGGGTACCAAAAGAACAGAACAAGACAAGGACTAAGACTCTCACGTACATACCCACGGTCCAAAAGGTCTTGGACTTGTCGCTGAATCTCCTTAGTCTCGTCGGGATTGGTCCCAGACGCCGACGGTTTGGCAAACTCGCTCCAGGATCAAGTCAATCTGGTGCTCAATACCTCGAATGGGGAAGTCCCGAGGTATCTCATCGGGAAAACATCTCTAAAATCTGCAAAGGTTAGTGAGCGAGAGCAGGCAAAGTGCAAGGCATATTATCAAGAGAAAATAGAGCATCTTTGCACACAAAAGCATAGCATGTATCATTAATATCATCAATTTCAGCAAGGTCTGATTTTGTGGCAAGCATAACAGAATGTTTTTCAGATTTATCATGTTCCTTTGGATCATTAGCAGCAGCAGCTCGCTCCCTATCGGCCTCTATAATCTCAGCTGGGGTCAAAGGCAGTAAAGTAACTTTCTTTCCCTTATGCATAAAAGTGTATTTGTTACTACTACCATGGTGCAAAGCATCATTATCAAATTCCCAAGGTCGACCCAATAAAAGAGAGCATGCTTGCATGGGAACCACATCACAATCAACATGATCAGCATAACCACCAATGGAAAAATGGACTCGGCATGTTTGTGTTACCTTAGCTTTTCCAGAGTCATTTAACCACTGAATATGGTATGGATGTGGATGTGGTCGCGTGGTCAAGCCAAGCTTCTTGACCAAATCAGAACTCACCAAGTTGTTGCAGCTTCCTCCATCAATGATGACACGTGCGCGCCGGTTCTTGATTGCAAAGAAAGTCTGAAACAAATTATGGCGTTGAAGCTTATCGGGTTGTTGTACACGTAGCCGAGGACTCATTGCACAATGATACTCAGTAGCGTCATTGTGGACGCCCACCAAGGAACAGTTGTCATGACCACCGTCATTGTCGTCGAGGCGGCAACAACATCTTCATCCTCCTCGACATCCGGCGTCGATGTAGCCTCCATCTTCCGTGGCGATGTATGCCCGTTGGCTAGGGCAATTCCTCCGCACATGACCAAGTCCATGGCAGCGTGACACCGAATGTCGGAGGAGCGGCTCGTGGAAGCCACGGAAGAAGAACTCTTGGCGGAGCACGCAAAGAATTTTTGTAGAATCTGCAGGCGATCGTGGAAGGTGGCTTTGGCGCTGCAGCAATCTTGTGCTGCGTGGTGGAGGAGAACAAAACTCAAGAAGACTTGGCGATCCGTCGATGTAGTCGTTCGCGGCGTGTAGGAGGGTCGTCGGTGCTTGCCGTCGCGATCCCTTGCGCCCCTCGCAATTCTTTTCGCAAGCATAGCAAGTGGAACAAGCTGGTTGTGATAGTAAACTCTTTATAATCAACAATGTCTGAATTTCACGCCAGTAACCCCCATAGAAACGACAAATCTTATCCTCTGTTTCCTCAACAACCCCACAACGCACCATACCCTTTGAAGCTCAAAGATAATAGTCCCGAACAGTAACTATCACCTTGTTCTAAGCGCTGTAATTTTTCCTCAAATCACGCTTATATGAGGGAGGAACAAACGATTATGCATAGCTTCTTTTAACCGCTCCCATGTATCAAAGTTGTAGCGCATGGTACCCATTCATTCCACCGATAATAGCAAAGTCCTTAAACTCGCTAGTAGCTTGCCTAACTCTATGTTGTTCAGAACCAAATGAGAATTAAACTTCGCTCTACCGTCATCTCCCAATCAAGATATATTGCAGCATCATAAAGGCGAGTAAAAGATGGGATGGTAAACTTGACTTTAGCAAAGGGTCATCGTTACCATGGCGGTTCGGTTATTACCTCCCATACCATGTCCATTTCTGTGAAGGCGTCGACGAGTCGTGCATCCGTGTCTCCACGATCAATGTTGCCAACCGCATCATGCAATCGTGTCATCACCATGATGATGACCGTCGCGATGTGGCGGCGTGCCTCAATGTGTCCATCGACCGGTGAGGTCGACCATCCGCCGCTCCACCCGCTCAATGCCTTCGTGGTGTTCAACTTGGAAATGGCGCGACGATGGTGTCCATTCGCGCGGCGAGATCAGTGAAGGAAGCATTTTGTTTGTCGAGCGCAGCTTGTAGCTGGCCGCGACTAACACACTCGTTGAAATCGACCGGTGTTCCGTCCCCTTCGGTCCCTGCCATGGTTAGTGGAAACACAGGGAAAACAAAACAAAATGATTATCCCTATCAACTACAAAGGAGGACAGTGGGAACCCGCAAAGGAAGTGGCTTACCAAGCTCTTACAAGTGTTCTTACTATCGCAAACAGTAGGTGGTACAACCGGGTGGCTGGTTCGTGATACCTGGAGAGTGTGACCCGGCGATTGCAAGGGTCAAAAGCTGTGCTATCCGGAAGTAGGTATATGGAGCTTGGAAGGCCAAATATGTTAGTGGAACACAAATCAATAACAGATAGTAATCGCTGAGTAAATGTCCAAAACACGGGTCCTAGTTCTTTGGTCCAAATGTGTCCTATAGCGGTATGATATGATGAATAAGGAGTCAAGACCGAACAGAAAGCAAAGCGGCAACAAGGATGGCTGGGAAAGACAAAGACAAATCAATATCTCACACCTAAAACTGTGTGTTTTTTTAATTTTATTTTTAGGCACGGAGTGCTCTCAGTGCCTTTTTTCTCAGGCAAAACCAGTGCGAAATTTTTATTTTTTATTTTTTTCTGTTATTTTTTCACGGCGAGCACGTAAATAGGAACCACACAAAGTTTCACCTCAATCGATGTAAGGTGTGGCCTCAGAAAATGATGAATGTCTTTGTAAATTTGGTGATGACATTCAGAGCTCGAGTATTGCACTTTCGAGGCGAATTTGGGCAAAATAAATTCACAGAATCCCATAAAGTAGGAGAGTATCGGATGCAAAATTTAATTTCACCCAATTTCAAAAAAATCGTCGATTTCGAGTTCGTATCTGAAAGTTACGGCCGTTTGAAAAGGGCCTCGAGTTATGTTCTTGTGGAGGCGAAACGAAATCGGGTGAAGGAAATTGGTGGAAAATGGGCGCAAGCTCGGGAAGAGGTGGGGATGGTTCGGGTGATCACGAGGCTCAAGGGGATGTCTTTGGGTGATCACGAGACGCGATGTATGACTCAAAAGCAGAGGGTGGGAGGGTGGGAGAAACAAACGTTGACGACTAGGGTTTGTATGAGAGGTAGCGAAGCAAGACAACCCGAAATAAAACACGATCTAAACCAAGAACACAACTCGACTAAGGACACAAACTCAACACTACGGACTCTGAAATCAAATTGTGCAAAAGGCTAAACGAGATCCGGGACAGGAACAACCTATGACTACAATTTTTGTAGGGCTTTTCTTGGACTCTAGGATGAAACCGAAAACAACAAGGGTATGGTAAACTCGAACTGAAGGAACACCTGAAGCTCTGATTACCACTTGATGGGAACGGGGTCCCGATCTTCCAACAGGTTTTGGATAAGTTCGATTTGGTGGAGGCGCGACACAAATCGACTCGGCTTCCGAACAACACGCCCAACCCCGCAATCGCAGCACCACGTATCTCGGGTTATCAACGATGCGCAGCCGGTTGACCTCGCCAAGAAGGCTAATCCTTGCTGCGAATCGAAGAACACAAGCAAGAACAAGGAAGAACACAACGGAATTGCAGATGTATTATTTTAGCACTCGAAGGTTGGGGTCTCACAAACCGATGAACGACGAAACTGTTCAAGACAGAATTAATCTAAGCAAAACCCAACCCTAATGGTGGGGTGGCGGCTATATATAGAGGACCGAGGCGTGCAAAACCCTCGGACGCGCGCCTAATGGGCTCCAACACGATACAAAGCGAACGGCCCAAAAGACGGTGACGCAGCACCACGACAGATTCTGAATGCCCACTTGTTTCTACGATTCCCGTTGACTCGAAGGAATTTTGACATGGGACCAGAGCCATTGGAAAGGTAGTCTTCTCAGCTTTCGATACATATGTGGAACATCCAAAACGGAGCCCGGATGCGATCCGGGTATCCGTGTTAGTGCAACCTGGTCTGGACTCCGGTGGATTCAAGTCGGCTTGAGTTGGGCCTCCAACATGATTCGACCGCCCTTGCTGGACTTGTGCGCCAGAGCCCTTCTCCAAGTACTTCCAGGTCCTCTCCATGGTTCCTAATCATAATTAAATCATTAGGTAGCAATCGATTCTCAAATGAACAAAAAGAAGTACTTAGGAACGAGCTCACCTGTAAATTCAATTGTCGGGCGCGAGCTCTAGTGATTGGTCCTTGAATGTCAAGTGGAGGATTGTTGTGTGTATCCGAAGAAGTGATGTCCTCATCATCTTCTCCGATAGGATTTTCGGCTACTACACTGCCATATTCCCCAGTTAGACTGAGCTACGTCTACTCATACGAGCCGAGCTTTGTTTACATGTCATGGTGCTTCATCTACATACCATGGTACTGTGTCTACATACCTTGGTGCCGCATCACCAATTGTTGACCAATGAGCTTTGTAATAAATGGGCTGATTTGTCCGGTTTGGCCCATATGGCGGCCACCTAGGGTTTTTGGTACTGTTCATGTGGCACTGTACTGTTCATATGGCACTATTCATGCATAAATAGTACCCACAGCTACCCTCCCTTCTCCTATACATAGTGGCCGCTACCCCCTCTAGTTCCTCGGGTTTTGTTGATTGAAGTTTAGCTTTGCTACTTTATACTTTGTCCTCTTGTTTAGCGAGATCAACAGTAATATTGTTCTTCAGAAGCCCACTTATCAATATAATTTCAATTTCTATTCACAATTTCAGATTGCTTATTTATCTTATTCTTGCGTGCTTCTTCGGTGTATGCAGGAATTGATCTTTGTGATCAGGTCATCCAGGTATTTGTGCTCAGTTGATAACGACTTGTCGAGCAGTTTAGCGATTGCGTGGTTTCGAGCCTTGCGAGTTCGTAGCCAAGATCGTGAGAGTTGAGCGACTACTACTGAATTTACATTCTCATTGAAAGATCGGGCCAGAACAGGACCTCTGTGGTTCATCAAGTGGTATAAGAGCTACAGTTCATCGGTGAGAATTTTTTATACAGTCCACAAAGCCACGAAAATCACAAAAAATAGGTTTAGTTCATCGTCCAAACCAATCTGTGCCTTTGCAATTTTTCTTTTTAGTTTTTGCTTGTTGAATTTTTGGTTGCATCGTCGTGTCAATTGCTAATTTCTAGTTTAGTTGGAGTCTAGTTCGTCATTGTTTAGTTTGCATCTGTGTGTTTTTGTTCTCTTGCCGCAGGACACCAACGAACTCGCTGCCACAACAAGCAATTTAGCTTGCTACCGCTACCACAACATTGCCGCAGTGACTAAATCTCTGCCGTGGCAACCACCATCCATTGTCTCCCTATCGCGGTCACCACAACCCTTACCGTCGCTTCCTCTTGCTTGCCGCGGTAACCACCGAGCTCTACCACCGCCACCATCTGCCACCGCCACCAATTCGCTAAAGTGGCAACCATCGAAGTTCTTGCCGCCGCTGCCCATCTCCTGTCGCGGTAAGCCAAGGCGCTGCCGTCACAACCCCAGCGCTACCATCTCCTACCGCGACAACCCCAGCACTGCCTTCTCCTACCGCGACAACTCCAGCGCTACCTCTCCTGTCGCGGCACCGAATCGCTTGCCTCCCACTACGTCTCCTATCGTGGCACTGAAAACGCAAGCCATCCCTACTGCCATGCTGTTCTTTAGCTGCCGCGGCAATCCAGTGCTTCTGCCGCTACTCCTTGGTAGGATTACAAGGGAAGCCCTAGAGTTTGTTTCGATTTTAAGAGAAAAAAAAGAAGTGGGTGTTTTCGTGCTGCCAGAAGGAAACCTAAGAGTCATCTGACTTCGGCACTGCGATAAAGAATTAGAGAAGGAAATCTAATATTCATCTTTTAATTAACTTTATATCCCTGCCTTCTACAAAAAGTTTGTGACCTATATACCTCCCTAGGCTCGAAAGAGGAATTTGAAGAGATTTGAGTCAGGGAAAAACCAACCTTAGGGAATTTGTTTCTCTTTGTCGGGCTCTTTTCTTTGACACGTTGCTTCATATGCGTTGATTAGCTAGCTTTGATTAGGTTAGGATCAACAACTTTGACTAGTACTTTGAATAATTTTTCAACTTGCATTAACTGATCTGATTATTGTTGAACCTTGCTACCATATGGAAAGCCTTCCGAGCTCTACTTCCTACTAAGTCAGCATGTATCACTCCTCGCAATCATTGGACTATTCATAAGTGAGAGTATCATGAGCCAGCCACCAGTTGTATCACTTCCTTGCTGCATTGGTAAGAACTTGTAAGAACTTAGTATAAGCTTATGTGTGAGCGAATTTTGAGCCTCCAGAACCTAGTAGTTGATAGGTGCATATACACTGTGATTTGTTATTTGTTTTCTACTAACAATGGTAGGGTCACACGGATCTACACATGGTGGAAACAACAATGACCACTCTTTAGAGCATGCGGGTGAGGGATCTCTCACACCACGCACGATAGAGCTCGTGCGGCACATTGAGCACTCGCTCAGTGAGAGCATTCGCACTGCCTTGGATAAGATCAAAGACAACCTTGCGGCGCTCCACACATGCGTTGCGCTCCTCAAACGTCTGCCACTTGATGAAACCAGGACCCACGATCATGAGCCAAGAGTGGAGGATCCTCCTGCTCGCCGCACACTATCTCCTGCTCGCCGCACACCACCGGTTGCTCGCTCTTGGGTAGATGAGGTGGAAGAAGAAGAAATGAACAACTACATTATTGATACAAAAATAGATGGATTCAATGTTCACAATGATCGTCACCATCGTTGGCTTCGTCATAATCGTCAAGGTATGGGACAAAATCAGCGAGAGGTACGTGATCATCCTGATACATTAGGTAAAATTAAATTTACTATGCCGTCTTTTGCTGGAAAATGTGATCCTGATGCTTACCTCACATGGGAGTTAACCGTAGAACAAAAATTTCCTTACCCTGAAGAGAAGAAAGTTAGGGCTACCACTAGTTAGTTTGTTGATTTTGCCTCTATTTGGTGGAGTGAATATGGAAGAACTAATCGGGACATACCTACAACATGGAACGCTTTGAAAAGAGCAATGAGACATAGGTTTGTACTTTTATATTATTCATGTGATTTGCTTAATAAATTGCAACGCTTGAAACAAGGTAGTAGTTCTGTAGAGGACTATTATCAAGAATTGTAAACTGGTTTGTTGCGTTGTGGGTTAGAAGAAATTGAAAATGCTAAGATGGCTAGATTTTCGGGAGGTTTAAACCATGAAATTCAGGACATTTTAAATTATAAAGAATATAATTCTATCACTCATTTATTCCATCTTGCTTGAAAGCTGAAAGAGATGTGCAGGGTCGACAATCTCGCTCTAGGGGCAATTTTGGAGGATCTTTCGCAAGTCGGCCAAGTCATCAACAACACATGGCACCTTCCTCCACGTTTGGCCGAGATGCACCCTCCTCAAGCCATGCACCCTGATGAGGACATGACCCCTATAGATATAACCAAATTTGCTATTCTTGCTGTTCCAAATACAAGAGCTCGTACACTTCACTTAAATTATCAGGTGAGATCGTTTTTAGGAGTGTATTTATATTATATGAACTATATGATGCTACCTAATGATGAAAATGTATATTTGTGCAGCACCACGTCACTTTGTGTCCAAGCCAAACAAGAGTTCAGGTTGAACATGTTTTGGAATCCAGTTCGGCCTCCGGAGATAGCCCTGACTTCAAACGAGCATAACTTTCACATACGGACTCCGTTTGAGGTCCACGAGTACTTGATTGAAAGCTTATCTCGTCTTCTTTCCAATGAATATGACCACACCTTCAAATTCATTCTGTGCACGTCGCAATCATCAAAAAAAGGTGACACATCACCTGTTTGGGCCAAATTGGGCCTTGTAACCTATTTGAGCCGGCCACCTCCTTGGCCACCCTCCTTGGGCTGCACTATTCATCACTGTACTGTTCATGTGAACAGTACCCATGAATAGTACCACCCCCTTAGCTCTTGGATATGTGTGGCTCCCTCTCCCCTATATAAGGAGGCCATGCCCCTCTAGTTTTTCTCGAATTTCGTTGAGTTAAGGTTTGGCCATTGTGCAAACTTCTGTTCTTCAGTTGTGTCGGATGACCACCGGTCAAGACAGCCTTCGGAATCCCACCTTATCAGTATTTCATAAATATTTGCAATACATTAGATTGTGTTTTATCTTTTTCTTGCGTGTTCTTCGATTGCATGTAGAAATAGGCCTTCGTGGTTAGGTTGATCGCGCTTTTAGCAAGGTCAATAACATCTCAGAGTTGGTTCAACGATTGCTAAGACGTAAGCGTCATCGTACGGTTGTAGTCGGATCGCGAGAGTCACCTCCACCAAAATCGATAGTTATCAATCTCATCGAAAGATCGATCGATGAGAATTTTCAGTTTTCTAGTAGTAGATTCGTTTTTCATACCTAAAGTCTAGAAAATTGGCCAAATTTTTTGCATCTATCATCCATACCGAACCCCTTTGAGCCATTGCAATTTTCTTTTCAGTATTTTGCTTGTTGAATCATTGGTTGCATCGTCGTGTCTAGTTGCTGATCTTTAGTTCTAGTTATTGTCTAGTTGATCATTGTCTATATTGCTTCTCGTGTTTTCGCATCTAACAAGGATTAAAACCCCTATGTATTATTTTTAATACATAAAAGACCATACGTCTTCATAGTGGTAACCCCTGAGGTTCACGACCTCACTGGTCGTAGAGATTTCAGAGGTTACACAATGGGTACCCTCGTCGGACGAAGGTCCGTGCCTAGCTTCCGACCAGGGAATTGCTCGTAAAAGATATGAACTGATATTTGGAACTGATTCCAGGTATATTCTGTACCGTGTGATGAATGAAACACGTGTGTATGTTCCATACCACACGATGTTTATTATCCTGAAACACTGATGAACAACCACCATACGGTTGAGTATCTCACAAGCATACAACCGCCGGATGGTTGACTCTCCATCAACCATCATTTAACTCCGACCAGTCGCGACGCTTCACATCAAGTAACTGCCGCCTCTTCAAGAGCTATTTAAAAATAGAGCATGGACGGAGCAAAGAGGCCCCCCGACATCAGACTGAAGCATAGACCTTAGATTCGTGTTTTAAGTCTGGCATTGTAAGATAACAAGTAGTGCTCTTAGTGTAAACAGGAGTAGTTCACCATCTAGTCAGGAGGCATCCCCTGTAAATCCCAGTTCATACTAATAAAAGAGCAGTCCCATTATCTCCCCTGATCTTCCACATCTTTTTCTCCTTTTCTTTTCGTAAGATCGACGTCTTGATCGTCGATAGCTGGCACCGACCGTGGGGAACGCAGCGTGGAATCTTGGAAGAAGTTCTTTGCTCATCAAATCTTTGTTCATTCCCCGTTTATAATGGCTCATGCTGTTATGGCGGGAAGTTGGGACGAGGAAAACTGGTTCGACCTGGCGGACTACTCCAACCTCGACATGGACGCATGCATCCGCGCCATGGAGGAAAACGGAGATTCTTCTTCATCCTCCTCCACCGCCGGTTCGTCCATCGCAGATATCAGCGAGACCGACCGAATGGATGAGGATACACCGCTACGATCGTGGCGGTTTCAGAAGGAAGTGTTTCCACCGCTCGTAACACCCAAAGCCTCGCAAGCCCGACTTTTCGACCGCAAAAAGGTGACAAAATTCAACACCGCAACTCGAGGATCAATATACCCTTGATGCGATCATGGTTGACAGGTACTCACCGACGGCTTCTGGCAATTCTAGGAGCCAACCGACACCTAGTGACGGTGTCGATGAAACCCCCATTTTTCATAAATCAAGTGGTGATGATAAGGCTCAGCATACGATCGGTAATCCGCCGGATCAGGTTGAGACCCTTACGAAGACCTCAGGAAGTGCTCATCATCGACCACTCTCCATCGTCGAAGCTTCTCGCAGAAGCTCTGAAAGGCTCTCCATCGATTACGACGGGAGCTCATCGGAGGATCACCGCTGGAAGCACGAGGTCAATGCAATCAAAGATACAGATCAAAATACCGTGTACGGTCCTCCATACGTTGCCTCGCCACCACATAATAATGGAGATGGTACGAGCGGTCAAGCACCAAATGCCAGAGGTAACAGAACTGGTGGACGTCCATCAGTTAATTCGTCTGTTTCTACCCCAACCAATGTAAGGGACCAGGCAAGACCGACCAGGAGATCGGAGGATTTAGGCCATCATACACCCTCTTCTGGCAGAAACCCTTTGAGACCTTCGGTAACAATACAAAACCTGCAGCGAGTTAGAGATATGTTAAATACTTCTGACCCTACTTTGGCAGAGACTCTAGGTTTTGTCCAACTTGTAGGTCAAGTATCAGAGATTATCCAACAGACTATGCAGCGCACAGAAGCATATGGGGAACAAAGGCACTCGCAAAGTCAGACCATGACTTCATCCCAGCATTCTTCCCGAAGCAGGGGCCAGCATGGTCATGTTGAAGACCAGCTGATACCAAGACCACCTTGACAATTCCTACAACAAGTCATTAGGGGAGAAGACTGTTCCAGGAACCCTCACCCTCACTTCGTCGAGAGGAGCAATCGCTTGGACCTGGTAATCTTTGACATCATCTAAATCAAGCAAGCGGTCGGAGGCGTTCTAGCAACGTCCACGACCGAATTGGGACACTAGAACACCGGCAATCTAATCTTAGAAATCGGTCTCCGACCGATTATAATCCAGCACCTTTTCAAAGAAGGTGCCACGAAACTATCACACGTTGTCGAGCCTTCTTCGCAGGGCTCCAGGCTGTGCGTTGGCCAGATAGGTTCCGACCGGCCAATTTGGATAAATTCAATGGGATCCAAAATCCTTTGGAATTTCTCCAGATATACACCACCGCTATCATAGCTGCTGGTGGTGATGAAAATGTAATGGCTAACTATCTTCCCACGGTATTAGAAGGATTAGCTCGATCATGGTTGCTCAACCTACCAGTCGGCTCCACGTATACTTGGGAGCAACTTTGTGACCTTCTGATTGTAAATTTTCAGGGTACGTGTGATTGCCCTGGAAAGAAGGATGATCTCCACAGAATCCGGCAAAAGTCTAACGAGACTCTCCGACAGTACATCAAAAGATTTAGCTAGGTTCGTAACTCAATACTAGAGGTTGCAGAATCTTATGTTATCCAAGCCTTCAAAGCGAGATTGAGAAACCAAAGGTTTACGGAGGATTTAGCTATACATCCCCCACGAACAACCATCGAGCTGTTCGACATGGCTGACAAGTACGCGACAGCCAGCGAAGCGGTTGAGTGGAATGAGGCCATTGATCGAAAAGATGAAATCCCCCAACCTGGCTTAGACAGGACAGAAAAGAAGCAAAAGAAGGCTCTCAAGAAAAAGAAACACGGCAAAACCAACGATAAGGAGGTTCTTGCGGTTCCTAAAAAGTTACCAAGGGAAGAAAGAATTATGCTGGTCATGGCAAGGCTAAAGTCCCGACCAATGAATACAAGAAAAATAAGAAGTGGTGTCCACTTCACCAGCAAGCAGGACATGACTTGCGCAATTGTCGTGCTTAGCAAAAGAAACTGGAAGATTATTATGCAGGTAAAGGTCCACTCCCGTCAATACAAGAGCTCGGGGAGAAGCTCCAAGAAGGACAAAGACGGTGACGAAGAAATGGAGTACCAAGAACCTCAGCACACTGTCGACGTGATCTTCGGTGGGCCTTCTTCGCACGAGTCCAGACGTCTTCTGAAGGCCATGGAGCGAGAAGTCAACCTTATCGAACCTTCGATCATCGTTAAACCTTCAAGGTGGTCGGAGACTATAATCTCCTTCAGCAAAGAAGATTGCCTTATTCCTTCGACTCGACCAGGTAAGTTCCCTATTGTCGTTGAGCCTACTATTAATAACTGCAAGGTTAATCGGGTCTTGATAGATGGGGGTAGTTCTTTAAATATTTAATTTGCAAGCGCATTGGAAGACATGCAGATTCCCAAATCTAAGGTAAAACCTGTGAAATATGCCTTCCATGGCATAGTTCCTAGATCTACCGCCAAACCAATAGGGCACTTGTCCCTACTGGTCACGTTCGGAAGACCCAACAACTTCCGAACAGAAAAAATTTCATTTGATGTGGTAAATTTCAAAACCGCATATAATACAATCCTTGGTCGTCCAACCTTAGCAAAATTCCTGATAGCCACGCGTTACGGTTATCAGAGTTTGAAAATGCCGGGACCAAAGGGTGTCATCACAGTTCGAGGTGATCAGAAAATAGCCTACGCATGTGATCGAAAATGTTTAAAACTAGTCGATGAACTTCCGACTAGGGGAACTAACACCATTACCATACATGTCAAACACTCGAGACCAAAGATGACACCAAAGCCTTCCGACCAGATAAAAGAGGTAGAACTCGATGAAAGCGGTTCTCCAGAGGGTGCCAAGATATTGGTCAGAGCAGGACTCAACCCTAAATAGGAAGAGTCGCTCGTCTCCTTCCTCCGAGCAAATCAGGACGTATTCGCCTGGCAGGCGTCCGATATGCCCGGAGTCCCCAGGGAGGTGATCGAGCATAGGCTAGCTCTGTAGCCTAACAAAAAACCGGTCAAGCAGAAGCTAAGGCGTTTCGCATCTGATTGGAAGGAAGCAATCCGGTCGGAGATTGACAAGCTTCTCAAAGCTGAGGTCATTCGTGAGGTTGACCACCTAGAGTGGCTCGCCAATCCTGTAATGGTTAGAAAAGCCAATGGAAAATGACGAATGTGTATCGACTTTACAGACCTTAATAAAGCTTGTCCGAAGGATGACTTTCCCCTTCATCGCATTGATCAACTTGTAGACTCTACTTCCGGGTGTGAGTTGTTAAGTTTTTTAGATGCTTATTCAGGGTACCACCAAATTAATATGAGTAAAGAAGATGAAGAGAAAACTTCCTTCATCACTCCATATGGTACTTACTATTATGTAAAGATGCCATTTGGTCTCAAAAATGCTGGTGCAAAATTCCAAAGGTTGATGCAAAAAACCTTTAGTCCGCAGATAGGTCGGAATCTTGAAGCCTACGTTGATGAT
The DNA here is from genome assembly GCA_036346255.1 of Ampelocalamus luodianensis. NCBI lineage: Eukaryota > Viridiplantae > Streptophyta > Magnoliopsida > Poales > Poaceae > Ampelocalamus > Ampelocalamus luodianensis. Next base: position 68,805,588 of record CM070621.1, on the reverse strand, counting down.
CTGGTCGTAAAAAGCATCAACACCGGTAATCACATTCCAGATTTACAAGAGACTTTCAATAACTTAAGACGCCATAACCTTAAGTTAAATCCAGAGAAATGCGTATTCGGAGTTTCATCTGGAAAGCTTCTTGGGTTCCTAGTTTCGGCTAGGAGCATTGAAGCAAACCCAGTAAAAATCGCCGCCATCGATCAGATGCGCTCTCCGACAACAAAGAAGGAAGTTCAGAAGTTAACCGGTTGTATGGCAGCGCTAAGTCGTTTCATAGCGTGGTTAGGTGAAAAAGGACTACCTTTCTTTAAGTTTCTTCGGAAACATGGAAGTTTCGAATGGACTAAAGAGGCAAGCAACGCCTTCGAAGAACTTAAACAGTACCTTGTGAGTCCCCTAATCTTAGTTTCTCCAAGATTGGGAGAGACATTGCTGATTTACGTGGCTGCAACACCACAAACGGTCAGCGGTGTGCTGGTCGTAGAACGTGACAATATCCAACGGCCGATATATTACGTAAGCGAAGTCTTATATGGACCAAAAGAAAGATATCCACAGGTACAAAAGTTGCTCTATGGTCTCCTTATGGCTTCAAGGAAACTAAGGTATTATTTTCAGGCCCATAAAGTGGTCGTACCAACTGAATATCCTGATGAGGACATCACTCCTTCGGATACACGCCCTACACAAAATCCTCCAGATCCAGTTGCTAAACTACAAGGACCTATGACAAGAGCTCGTGCACGTCACTTAAATTATGAGGTGAGCTCGTTTCTAGGTGCTAATAATTTATCTATGCAGAATGGTATACTACCTAATAATTATGATCTTTTGTTACTTAGGAATACCGGATCCCAAGTTCTACGACCACTGTGTTTACAAGCCCTCGACGACCTGCCCCGCGCTCGACCCAGTCTCAAGCTCCTCGACTAGGTTCGCGGCGCTCACGACTCGAACGGCCGGCGCTACGACCAAGTCTCAAGCTCCTCGACTAGGTTCGCCAGCGCGCCACTGACTCATCACCCGCGCTACGGCTAGGTGTCACGCTCTACGACCAGTCATTAGGTGCTGCGACACCGTTTTGGGCCTAATAGGGCCTTGTAAGCGTGTCGGGGTCAAAGCCTAGGTTGTGTACGCCTCTTCCCATGGTCGTAAAACCCTAGGTCAACCCCCTCACATCCCCCCTATATATATACAACAGCCGCCACAGTTTAGGGTTGGGTTTTTCTTAGAATTATTTTGCCACATGCAGTTTCGCCGTTGTATGGTTTGAGGAACCCCACTTTGTTGATCTTCATTCATATTCGCAATACAAATCAGATTGCATCTTCCTTGTTCTTGTGAGTTGCTTCGATTGCTTGCAGGAATAATAACCCTCGTGGTAAGGTCAATCGCGTGCGAGCGTGGTCGATAACGACAGTCGTGCGGGTGTAGCGAATTGCGAGGCGACGATCTGCTGGTCGAAATCCTTAAAGCGTCAACGTCCCCACGACGAAATCAATCGAACCTATTGGAAGATCGGGACACCGTAGCCATCATATCCCCTTGGTCAAGTCCTAGGAAACAGGGAGTTATCAGGACGAATAGCAAAATGGGCGATTGAGCTTGGGGCGTTCGACCTCCATTTCATCCCACGAACAGCAATCAAGTCCCAGGCAATAGCAGAATTCATTGCCGAATAGACAAACCTTGAACCCACCCAAGGGCTCGAGTATTGTAACAACCCTAAGTTAGGGTTTGTGTTTCAAATGTAAATTATGAGGAGAAATAAAAACTTTTGGTGCCCCATGAAATCATTTGAAAGTTTCTACATTTTTCCCTAGCAATTTCCATTTTCTATAATTGTATTCTAGTGAATGGAAGTGGTTGTCAACAAAATTCTTGACCTTAAACTTGTGATCATCCTCTGCAAGTATTTTTCCTATCATCTTGACCATCCTAGTTACCTCCCTAAAAAATTTCACAATTTTTAGTTTTTGTTTGCTATTTCAAATGGCCAAGTCAAACCAGTTTAGAAATCTGGTCAAACCTCCGACAGAAGCTTGTGAATTTTCTTGGGAGAAATCTAGTGCATGAAAATTCCTGGACAAATTACACAAGGTTTCCTCTGTCCTGTAAGCTCCCATAAAAATTCAGAATTTTGGAGCTCGGAGCTATCTCTAAATATTCCCAAACCTGCTCGCCTTTTGAATTCAAAACTGAATCACGTTCTCTGGTTCGGACTCAACCTCGCTCGAGTCCGACTTCGCCACTCGGCTCGATCGCCAACTAGGCCGCGCCGCCGAACCTAATCGATATCAACCGTCCGATGCGCATCGCGACGGCTCGCATCGCGCCCGAGCCCGAAGTCCGCTCAACCAACTCATCGCGCGCTTCTCTGCGCGCCGCCATGTGGGCCATCCTCGCCGACGCTCGCCTCGTCTTCGCGCGCCACGGGAGCTCGCGGCCGCGCTGCATGCTCGCCACGCACCTCGCCGCTGCCACCTATTGCCCGCGTGTCCATCTCCGGCATCGCCGGGTCTCATCGACCCACCGAGCCCATTCCCTCCTCCTCTACCCCATTCGTGCTTTCTCCGCCGTTTCTTGGTTTCACCGAGAAGAAGCCCGGCAGCCGCCACCACCTCACCGCCGCTGAGCACTCCCGATTCCCCGTGGTGTTCCATTCTCCACGCCGCTTCCATTTTGCCCATCCCAACCCTCGGCGTCCCGCATGTATCGCGGGAGCGGTTCGTCTTTCCGCCTCCGGTGATCTCGGCTCGCGAGCTTTTGGCGCTCTGGTGAGTTTCTAGCCGACACTTGGTCCTTTAGGATCGCATCGCTCACCGAAGTCTAACCGTGTCCTCACTTTGCTCTTTTCGTATCACCGAGGCCGGCGACCGCTTTCCTCGCGCTGTGATTCGTCGCCGCGGCATTCCGCCACTCGGGCCTCCATCGCCGACTCGAGCGTGGGCTTATCCTTCCCGAGTCAAGGCGGCCGGTGCGCTTTCGCAGTCTTCGCCGCTCGTAGCGCCCGCCTCGGAAGCCTTCTTCTTCTCGCCTCCGCGCCGCGCGAGCTCACATCCGCGACCATCGGGCTCGCCACCGCCATCGGGTTCGCGAGATCGCTATACCTCAAGGTATCACTCACTCACCCGAGATCTTTCGTTCGCGATCGGCGACCGCCACGCCGCCGTCCCGTCGCGCGGTGAACCGCCGGTGGCAATTAGTTTAGCGCTAATCTTTGCTTAGATGTGTCGACGACGGCGGGCCTCTCGCATAATCGTTTAGGAAATCATTTAATCCAACCGCTATGTTATACTCAGTCGGCGCCATGCGGGCCTGTGTTGTTAGTTAAGGATTGTGTAACCGTTCGCACGCTTCCTTTGTTAGAAAGCGTAATTCTCTGTGCATGTATGTTAGGATTACGTTTTTGCTAAGCCGAAGACGTATTCTTAGAATACGCCTTCGACGTCACCTTCGGCGGGCTGGCTGTCCTGGTCAGCGCTCGCGCGGGCCCGCTGTCAGTGTCTGTGGCTAGCTCGCTGTCGGTAGGAAAAGGATTAAATGTTTTAGTATATCTGAAATAGATTTCTGTTGCACTGTTAATTCATTTAAACTTAGAAAATGCATAACTAATTCAATTTTTCTCCAAATCGCATGAAACCAGATTCATAATTTTCATTTTAGAGTTACTATTTACTAAAATTAGTTTCAACCATGTCTCTGTTAGCAAAAATCTGGTTATTGATTAATTGGTGTATTATGTATTTTCCAAATTAGAAAATTCATATCTCTTTCAATAATTGTCCAAATCCAGTAAAACCAACTTTGTAAATTTTCATTTTTAGTGTACTAATTATCAGGATAGGTTTTAGATACTGTTTCTGTTCATGAAAATTTGTTAAGTAATTAACTAGTGCTTTAATGTGTATTTTAGCTTAGAAAATTATTAGAAAATTCTTCACCACCTTAAATAAGTTATTCTCTGTTTCTAAAAATGTGTTAGACCTTGCTTAGACTGCTGTGTGAGTTTTGATATGTTTTGTTGTTTTTGATTGATTGAGTTTTGTCGGTGTTATTTGTTCTTATTCGCTGTTTTTGCTCGATCGATAGATTGCGACGATTCCGGTGTGTTTGAGAGTGAACCTATGCAACAGTTTGATATTTCTGAGCAGCAGCAGCCAGGCAAGCAGTTTGATCATGTTAATCCTAGTATTTTAAAGTTTAATATTTTGTTTCAGCTGTATGTATGCATTGCTTAATTTGTGTTAAATTGATTAGTTAAATCAGAGTCGCATATCCTGTAGGTGAAATTTTGATCTCTACTACCGAGCCTAGGTTATATCTTGTGATTAGAGTTCGTTGGATGAGCTCATCACTTAGTAGATTACGAGTTGGGCTTGCTTAGCCATGCTTAGCTTCCTGAGATTTGGGCGATCATCGACTTAGTCGATGATCTTGATCACATAAATTTATTATTGTTCTTATGTTTCGCTCATGTTATGTTAATTACAAATTAAAACCAAAACAAAAACGATTTAGACGCAGGCACAATGGTAAGATGGTGTGATTCTTGGGTGTGATGGAATGGTGCCCGGTCAATTAAGGACCGAACATCTTGTGAGTGAATTTTTATCCAGCATTTCAAGCGCATAACCACACTAGAGTATATGGGACCTCTCTTGACCTAGTACTTTGGCGTGTATTGGCTCCGGTCGCAGGAGGTCGCAGGAGGGATGGTGTTGGGAGCATGGTAGTTGTCCAAAAGCTTTACCTCGAGTGGGTAGTTGTCTTTTCGCTTTACCATGTAAGCGTATGGATTTCATCCATACGAGCGGCTCGTAGTTAATACACAATATTGGAAAAAGTCTCGTGAGGACTAAGTCAGGCCGCATACCTTCTAGGAAGTGTGCTTTGGCTTAAAGTGGTCCTCGAAGTGTGGGTACAGTGGGTACACCCTCACAGGTTAAAACTATTCGAATAGCCTCGCCCTAGGTGATGGACACGCTTGGGTAAGCTTTTCAAGAGTTAGACGCAACCTTTTAAATTAAAACTTGTAGGTGGTAACGAACGGGGATTAGTGCTATGTTGTGGTGACTATTGGGATAGTCACTTCTAGGTGGTTACTTGTATCTATCTTTATTTCAGAGTTATTTCAACAAGTAAAATGAATTGCAAACTTGCCTTTAAAGCAGATTACATTATTGCAAATAAAGTTGGCTTTATGCAAATGAAACATATGGCCTCCACCAAATAAGCTCGCATGTAGCATATAAATAGGTGCGCTAGTTCACACGTCGATCTTGCAGTACAAAGACAATCTTTGTACTCATCGGCTTTGCTTAATGTTTTTGTTGCAGAGGAAGAAGGTGAGCCCAAGGGCCTCACTTGCGTGAGTTGTCTTCTTGTTTCGTGTTTGTGACTAGGCTTGGCGGTCGGTCGGATGTCTTGTGGGTTGAAGGCACACCGATTGGCTTTGTTTATAGCCATCTTATGGCACTTTTGCTTCTGTCTGTCTTGTTTATTTAGGTATCTTTTGGCGGTACGGCACAGTGCGTAATAATCATCGTTGTTACTCGCTTAGTAGTGTAATGTTTGGACTCTAGGTTTGGAATGGAGTTGATGCATACTTTGTGGTGAGGTATGTATACTGGTCGGGAAGTATACATATCTCGAGGCTCGATTTATTTGATTTGTGATGCTAGGGCCAGGTGGTTGGCTAAGCATTACAAGCCAAATAAATTGGGGTCCTCACAAGTATGAACACCACGATGAGTGGACAATGTACTTTGACGGTTCCTTGATGCTCCATGGCTCGGGGACTGGGGTCGTCTTGATTTCCCCTACTAGCGAATAAATAAAGTACGCCATTCAGTTAAACTTTCCTGCTACCAATAATGTGGCAGAATACGAAGGTTTGCTGGCAGGACTTCGAGCCGCTCGTTCGCTTGGGATTCGTAGATTGCTAGTGAAAGGCGATTATCAACTAGTAGCGAATCAAGTGGGGAAGAGTATCACTGCTCTAGTACCAAGATGTCGTCATATATGGCGGAAGTACGAAAACTTGAAAAGCGTTTCTTCGATTTTCAGATCCAACACATTCCTATAAAGGAAAACTTTCTAGCAGACTAGTTGGCACGAATGGCTTCTACAAGGACATCCGTCCCGCCCGAAGTTTTTCTCGAGAAAGTCGATTCACCCTCGGTAGTCGAGCCTTCCGAGGACATAGATGTTCGCAAAGAGGTTGCACATCTCGATTCTGCGAACATGGATGCTCCACAGGTCGATGATGGTTGGCGCCATCACGATCACGGTAGAGATTGGATGACATGGATCTACAATTATCTTTAGCATGACCTCATTCCAGAAAATGATGTAGAGGCCGATCGTATAGCACGAAAAGCCAAATCATACACTCTAATTAAACGTACCTTGTACAAGCGAGGATCTCACGGAGTGTTGTTAAGATTCATATCTCAATCGGCTAGCATTAAATTGCTAACCGAAATTCATGGAGGAGTCTGTGGAGCCCATCATTCCTACAGAACGTTGGTTGGTAAAACCTTTAGGCTAGGATACTACTGGCCAACTGCCCTTCATGATGCAAAAGAGCTCATGACGAAGTACGTACAATGTCAGTTTCATAGCCGACAAGTATATCAGCCGTCCCAAGCTTTGCAAACAATTCCTCTTTTTTGGCCTTTTGCAACCTAGGGACTAGACATTCTGGGAACTTTTCCAAGAGCACCCGGGGGCTTTGAGTTCCTTTTCGTCATGATTGACACGTTCACTAAATGGATCGAAGCTGAGCTAGTTGTGGAAATTACAACTGAGGCTGCCAAGAGGTTTCTCACAAAAAACGTGATCGCACGATTTGGTGTACCCAGTCGTATAATCACGGATAATGGTACCCAGTTCTCAAGTAGTAATTTTCAAGGATTCTATGACGACCTAGGTATCAAGATACATTACGCTTCTGTTGCTCATCCGCAGAGCAATGGAACAGCTGAGCGAGCCAATGGTATCATAATACAAGGAATCAAACGACGAGTTTTGACGATTAATTACGGTCGCGGGGCTTGGGTTCAAGAACTTCCTTCTGTGTTATGGGCCGTTCGTACCACAACTAGTCGTGCGATCGATGAAATGCCATTCTTTTTGGTTTACAGTGCTGAAGCCATGCTTCCTCCAGAACTAAAAATTAGTTTTGCTCGAACTGATTGCTTTTCTGAAAATGATCAGTGTGAACGACGACTTGATGACATCAATTTCCTTGAAGAACGACCAAATCAAGCTTTAATACGATCAGCAATCCACCAACAAGCCATGCGTCGGTACCACAGTCGTAAGGTGCAACCTCGTAGCTTAGCTGTAGGTTATCTGGTTCTTAGAAAAATTCAGAACCTAACGGGTCTTAACAAACTTTCACCCAAGTGGGAAGGTCCATACACTGTGGTCGAAGTCACCCGACCACGTTCGGTACGATTAGCTATGTCGGACGGGCAAATCTTGTCTAATTCCTGGAATATTGATCAATTGCGTAAGTTATTTGTATAATTTCCTGTATTTATTTCGTATTTCAATAAAGATGCATTTCCTTTCCAAAGATAAGTATGGTTGTCTATAATTATTATTCGTTGCTCATGGTCATATACCATTATTGTTGATGATTGGTCGGAGAAGACACTCATTCTTTCCGATATCCCTTTACAAAAAACTAAGAGGGATCTCTATTATCGCCGGGACCTGCATCACGATTCGAACCCTCTGTATATCCGCACTAGTCCGGGATCACGCTTAGTGCACGGGGTTAACATAGGTAAATATCGATCCACACAAACGATAAATAAAGTAAGCGATTAGTTTGAATAACAAATAAGGGTTTTGACCTTATGGTCGAGTTTACACTTATTAAGCCACGCAGGCTAACAGAGAATAAAACGAAGCGGAACGGAAATAACTCCAGCGTAGATCCCACCAATTCACCACGGGTAACCAACCGGGATCCGGACCTTAACGATCAACAACCTTGTGAACTCTCTCTCAGCAAAGCGTAGACTCTCTTCTGTAGGTTTGGGCGCAAGTTTTACAACAAAGCGTGAGTACACAACCGACTGCAGAATTGTGAGACCCGGTTTATTAAACTTGTAATACTTAACCTTCCACCGTTCTAGTATCACAAATAGAATAATCCGTCTCGATGAACATGTGCCTCCCGAACAAGCAAAGACACATACATCAAATCAAAGCATGCATCATTTCCACACAACAATATAACAGTCTACCAAAAGACATACATAATATAAGTTATTACAACACAAACGACCGCCAAATGACATAAGTACCAAATAAGTAACAGCTGGAAGCAAAAGTTGCCATAAGATGGCTTAAACCAAAAGACGACCGTTAGCCACATAACACCTGGCAGCAACCGACCGGGCCGCCTAAGCTAATCGCCCTTAAAGCGCCACAAAGACAACTCACAAAAGTGAGGTCCATCGGACTCACTATCATCCTCTCGCACAACACAAGCAATGCAGTGAGTACAAAAATGTACTCGCAAGACTTACGAGTAACAAGCCTATACATAGCTACATGAAAGCTGTATTCAAAGGAATGTGGTTATATGGTTCTTTGGACGCATAAAGCAAGTTTCATTTGCAATATTGTAATAGATTGAACAACAGTTTGTAAAATCTATTTTTAAGCATTTAAATAGCAGCGAGTAATCATAAGTAGCAAGTATCCACCTAGAAGTGACTTTCCCCAAAGCCACCACAACATAGCATGAATCCCTGATTCATACCACCCAACAAGTTTTTAATTTTAAAAATGGTTGTAGTCTAACTCTTGAAAAGCTTATCCAAGCGTGTCCATAACCTAGGACGAGGCTATTCGAATAGTTTTAATCCCTGCAGGGGTGTACCAATGTACCCACACTTCAGACCGCCTTTTTGCCAAGCTATTAAGCACACTTCCTTTGGTATGCCGGCACGGCTAAGTCCTACGAACCCTTTCCAATGGAATGTGCTAATCAAGAGACACACGTATGGGGGTTAATCCTTAGTGATCTCGCCATAAATATGAATCACAAGGACCCATACGTGGAGCAAGATACACGCCTCTACGTAGTGTTCTCCTCCCTACAAACGTGTCCATGTTGCATATAATCAAATATGCAACCCACCACGCGACTCATTAATTAACACAGCCCAAAGTACTCAGCTAAGAGAGGTCCCATATCCCTCTAGTGTGGTTAGCACGCATAGAATGCTCGGATAACAGATACTCACAAGTAGTTCGGTCCTTAATTGACCCGGGCACCATTCCATTCACACCCAAAAGATCACACCATCTTACCATTGTGCCCAAGTCTAAATTGTTTTCATTTTCAATTTTAGTTTTGCAATTTAGACATAGCACAAGGCTGAAATATACAGATTATAACAATTTGTGTGATCAAGGTTATCGACAAGTCGATAACCGCCCATTTCTACCGATAACTAAGCATGGCTAAGCATAATAACCCGTAAACTACTAAGTGACAAGGGTCCATCCAGCGAACCCAAAATCACAGCAAGTAACCTAGGCTTCAGTAGTAGAGGAATAAACACTTCCTACTGATAATGCATCTAGTAGGCCAACTATCGACAATAGTTTAAAACAATCATAGCAATGCATACATAGAATTTGCAAACAATATATTAGACTTTGAAAATAGTAGGAACAATATGATCAAATGAATGCTACATCTGCTTGCCTGGCTGAAGTGCAGAGTCTGATGGCTGCTGTGGCTCAATATCAGCAATGAAATTATCTTCGGAACCTAACGCGAAAAGGCGATAAGCAAATAAGAACGAAGAACACCAAATAAACTCCAACAACAAAACACATCCAAATCTAATAAAATTTACACAACAGCTAGGGAATGATCTAAGACAATGATAGGAACAAGAATTATGCAATTAGGACTTAACATGCAAAAGATATGAACAAAATGCTCTTTCTCAGCCTTACAACAACCTAATTAATAATTAGCACTGTTCATGGCGAAATTTTCTAGAATGACCTAGGGTCTGAAATTTTTATAGTAGGTAGATTATGACATCCTAATAACAGCAAAGTTGAGTTTACTAAATTTGGAGTTATACATATTTACTTATGATTTTGCTAAGTTGTAAATCTAATGCAAGCCATTTTACAGAAATATGAACATGCTCAAATCCTATTTTATATGAAATTATATTAACAGACGAATTTAACAAAATTGATTTTGCACAAATTGGATTTATACAGAAAAAGATATGCATTTTTCAAGATTAAATCCATTTCTGGAATATTCAAAATGACAGAAATCAAGTTATTTCTAGTTATACAATTTTCTGCTACTGGAATATGCTTGAATCCATTTTTTATAATAAACTTAAGTGATAACACAATTTATTACAGTTGGAATTATCTAAAAAGCAGTTAAAATGAATTAGTTATGAGTTTCTAAAGTTTTTATATCATTTTCAGTTGTTAAACAAATACTTACCGATAAACAGACAAACTCCAAAAATAGAATAAGACGTGGACAACTCCCAACCCTTGATCTAAAATCCTACGGCTCACGCGCAGAAAAATAGCGCACGCGCGAATCGAACGGAGCTCACCGTTGGATCACGATCCAACGGCGCACACGCAGTGTATGCATTCTGACGGTGCGGTTGCATACACGATCTCGTACCGTTGATCAAAGATCGACGGCCGAGAATGATCAAGACATCCGAGGGTCCGAACGCACACAAAGATCCGGGCCGCAGATCTAAAAATGAACGGTAGCTATTGATCGCAGATTCAAAGGAGATGCCGACACGTGGGACCGCATGTCAGTGACCTAGAGTCACGATCGTGAACGCTTAACCCACGTGCGCGCAGCGCATGGCCCACTTGTCGGCGGCGAGAGGCGGTTAAGACCAAATTAATGCCATTAATGATTAACATTAAATCGACACTAATGACTTCGAAATTTGATTTTAACCTCTGCCCACAAGTCACCTCGCAGGTGATTTCGATGATGATTTAAATGCCGACACATTAATTAATCAATGATTAAGCATTAATGATGTCGGAACAGTGCGGGGTTGCGCCAGCGGCGATTTAGGGATGTTGGGCCCACTGGTCAGTGGCTCAACGACAATGATTAAGACACAATTAATTTAACTAATGATTGGTAATTAATGTGTCCTAATTAAGTGACGAAAACGGGAGCTCCTGTGCCGGCAAAACCCGAGCGAGTTCAACGGCAAATCGCCGGCGACACTGGCCGCGGCGGCGCCAACCAAGCACTAAAATGGATTCGCATAGCACTACGAACCTAATGGTGGCATTCTCGCCGCGGCGAGGACTAGAACGCCGGCTAGCCTGAAAGCGAAAAAGGAGCTTTCACGCTAAATGCGAAAATAGCGAAAGCTCATTTGCGATCAGGAAGCGGTGCCAAAGCTTCTAAGGACTAATAAGAAGCTACCTCGGGACGAAGCTTCAAAGATGGCCGGAGATGCTTGATCACGGAGGAAGCTCACGGACTTGGAGAAGAAGGATTGAAAATGACACCGAGCCAAATGAGTGATACCAAAGCATCAAAATAGCTTCATTAAGGTCCTGAAGCTACATGAGCAAGTAATTAGAAAATGGAGCACTCACTGAAGTGAGGAAGAAGATGACCAAATCGGCCGAATTTGAACAAACCCCAAATTGGACAATTCACGAGAATCAAATCCAAAATTAAGTGAGGGGAAATGTTCAAGGAAGTAAATAGATAAGGTTAGGGCAAAGAAACGTGAAGGAGGACCACTGGAACACCAAGAACACCAGAGAAGCTTCACGGGTCAACAATGGCGATTTGCCATTTTTGAGGTGTTAAGCTCCAATATTGTGAATGGGGCTTGATGGTGGTCTAAAGAAATACCAGGAGGTATTGAGAGGGTTTATAAAGCCACGAAAACATTAGGGTTTGCACCACAATCCTTTCGAGCGGCAAAACACAGAGCACAAGGTGCGGCCGACAAGGAAAAAGAGGTGTAGATGTGCACAAGGGCATGGACTGGCTCAGAGTACCTCCCATACCCCTAAACGTCGGCTAGGGTGACTTTAGGGAGCAAGAAATGACACTGCCATTACTCCCCCTACTGTGCTCGCACGGCCGGAGGTAGAAGATGACCAGCGCAAAAGGCTCGGTGATTCTCAGCCGTTGGATGAGACACGGCCGGCTGAGATAGCGCCACGCCTCCCAGGTTTAAAACACAACGGGGAGAATGCGAGCCCTATGATTAGAAATGAACGGCTCAGATTGCTCCACGTTGCAAACTCAATTTACAACGAAGGAACACGCGAGCGTTGGATCCTAATCCAACGGCCCTGATCCAAACCAACAACCGGAGGGTCCGAAGGTTTCGGAGAATCCCGACGGTTGGATGGAGATCTAACGGTCGACATTCGCGCAAGCAACCGGAAGGTCCGAAGGTTTACACGCGCGCGGGCCGTGCGATTCAGATCCAACGGTGGAGATCGATCGCGGGATTTTCAAACGGCGTTGTGCAGTTAGTTGACTGGACCGAGTCAATTGGCTCGAGCCCGAGTCTGACTCGAACCCGACGCACAGTAGAACCAGGTTTGACTTTGAAATAAGAACAGAGACTTTGAAGGATTTGTTTGAGGTAGCAAATTAACTCCAAAAATTATGAAATTTTTACAGGAGCTTGCTAACTCAGATATTAACCTTGTGTAAAATTTTCAGAGGTTTTTATATTGTGAATAAATCTCCAAAATTCTGCAAGGCTCTGTTTTAATGTTTGGTCGAGAGTCAAACAGTTTGACCTCTAAAAATATTCAAACAATTTCCAAAAATTGTGAAATTTTTCAGAGGGTCACATACCATCACAGAGACTTAGGAAAATATTTCCAGAGGATGATCATAAGATTTGACAAGATTGTTTTGGAATATCAAGATTTGGACCAACTAGACTTGTGACAATGTATTTCCATAATCCCTTGTACAAGAATTGTTTGGCACAACAGGAAATACATGATGTAAGAAAAAGTTTTAATTTCTACTGATTTTCTTACATTTGAAACACAAGCCCAAAATGGGATGTTACACAAATCATACCACAGAATGCAATGTATAGATGCAGGCTTATTCCAAAGAAAAGGCTTCTGTGGTTCTTTTGCATAAAAGCAACATTTGCAATTGAATACGAATAATAGATTGAAAGCATAATTCAAAACAAATAGACAATACTAATTTAACAGTTGTTTCCACAAAGACACACACTAAATGATTATTTCACATAGCCATATGATTGAGGTCACACACTCCCATCCCAACATTTTATGAAAACTACCCCTCGTGTGAAATCCCCAAGCATGTCCATGATCATGACGCGCTATTCGAATAGATTGTTTAACACTCTGCAGAGGTTGTACACTTTACCCACAAGATACAACTAGTGTAGCAAGCACTAATCATAACAAAATGGTTGAAACTTCATCTCAACATTGACACTCCCGATGTGCTTACAAACCGCTATGCCAACCCAAACGGCGCTTTGGCATAACACACACGGCCGATGAAGCGCGAACCGTCCGCGATGCAACCACTAAGTAGTCACACCTCCACCCGTCACACGACCAAACCTATCACACGAACATCAATGCCGAGAATCCATAACTTACTAAGTTAGGCCCGTCCCATACCAAGCATGTGGTCGTCTGCAAGAAGGCTCATTCAATGGCGCACAAAGTTAAGTCCTTAATTGACCAAGGCAAGACTTCCATATTCTAACTAAGTCACAAAGATTATCATTCCCATCACAAAGCCCACCATATCACACAGCTTCCACCACTTGCCTCGGTCTAAATCCTTTACCACCAGTTGGTTTTAGTGCAACACATGCCATCCACAAAGTAATAGCACACAAGACACACAGTTTTTATCACATAGTTCCATAGTCACTTAGTCATAATTAATAATTGCAACTTTCATGAGATGTGAGGCTCGTAGCATGGCTAAGCAATTGTACTCGCATCTAACCAACCCACGTTGGTGCTACAATATTACCAACTGATAACCAATCTAGGGTGACAAGGAATTATGACATACAAGGCCAAGGTGTGATAACCAATTTGGATAATAACTATACCCAAAGCATTTAAATACATAATTAAAATAGAATGCAATACTTTAACACAAAGTAATTTGAAAACTGGGTTCAAGATGATCAAAGGTATGACTTGCCTTGGAAAAGGTCTATGTACTGGTCCTTGTGAGGACCCCAATTTATTTGGCTTGTAATACTTAACCAACCACTTGGTCCTAGCATCACAAATCAAATAAACTGATCCTCGAGATATGTATACTTCCCAGAAAGCAGTATACACACCTCGTTACAAAATTAGACATCAACTCCATTCCAAACATAGAGTCCAAACACCACACTACCAAACGGAAGATAAACAAATAGAAGAGTTATTACAGACAAAGGCCGACAGGCCACAAGATACGCAAATAACAGAAAGAAAACAGCGGAAGCAAAAGTGCCATAAGATGGCTATAAACAAGGCCAATCAACGTGCCTCCAACCCACAAAGCATCTGACCAGACCGCCAAGTCTAGTCGTCCACGAAACGGCAACACACTCACGTAGTGAGGCCCTTGGGGCTCACCTTCTTCCTCTGCAACAAAACATTAAGCAAAGCACCGAGTACAAAGATTGTCTTTGTACCCGCAAGACAGCGTGTGAACTAGCGGCACTGTTCATATGCTACATGCGAGCTTGTTTAGTGGAGGCCATATGTTTCATTTGCATAAAGCCAATTTTTATTTGCAATAATATAATACAGTTTGAAGGCAGGTTTGCAATTCGTTTTTAATGTTGAAATAATAGTAAAGGTAATACTAACAAAAGAGAAAGATAAACAACCTAGAGGTGACTATCCCAATAGTCACCACAATAATAGCACGAATCCCAGATTCGTACCACCCATCAAGTTTTAATTTAAAATGTTGTAGTCTAACTCTTGGAAGACCTTGCCAAGCGTGTCCATAACCTAGGACGAGGCTATTCGAATAGTTTTAAACCCCTGGGGTGTACCATGTACCCACACTTGAGCACCGCCTTTAAGCCAAAGCACACTTCCGAAGGTATGCCGACTGACTAAGTCCTACGAGACTTTTTCCAATATTGTGTATTAACTACTGAGCCGCTCGTATGGATAGAAATCCATACGCTTACATGGTAAAGCCGAAAAGGCAACTACCCACTCGGGATAAAGCTTTTAGGACAACTACCATGCTCCCACCTCCATCCCTCCTGCGACCCCTACGACCGGAGCCAATACACGCCAAAGTACTAGGTCAAGAGAGGTCCCATATACTCTAGTGTGGTTAGCACGAAATGCTTAGTTGGTGTAACAAGATGTTCGGTCCTTGTTGACTCGGGCACCATTCGATCACACCCAACAGATCACACCAATCATACCGTTGTGCCCAAGTCTAAATCATTTTGTTTTCAGTTTTAGTTTTGCAAATAAACATAGCAAAAATCTGAAACATAAAGTTATAGTAGATTTTGTGTGATCAAGGTTACTGACTAAAGTCGATAACCACCCGATTCTACCGATAGCTAAGCATGTCTAAGCAAGTTGACCGGATCTACTAAGTGACAAGAGATCATCCAGCGACCTCTAATCGCAGCAAATAACCTAGGCTTAGGTAGTAGAGATCAATATTTGTCTACAGGATATGCAGCTACGGATTTAACTAATCAATTTAACACAAATTAAGCAATGCATACATACAAATTTGAAACAAAATATTAGACTTTAAAATACTGGGATTATCATGATCAAGCGCTTGCATTCTTTGTTGCTCAATTTGTTGCGAGGGTCGTTCTCGGGGTTGCATAAATATCAAAGCCTAACGATAGAACAAATAACAGCGAATAAGAGCGAAAAACACCGACAAAACTCAACCATACCATAACAACAAAACATACCAAACTCACACAACAATCTAAGCATGATATAACAAAATTTTAGATACAGAGAACAAATCATTTTAAGTTATTAAGAATTTCCTACGAATTTTCTAAGCTAAAAACACATCCAAAACACTAGTTAATTACTTAACAAATTTTCATGAACAGAAACAGTATCTAAAACCTATCCTGAAAATTAGTATACTAAAAATGAAATTTTACAGAATTGGCCTCACTGGATTTGGACAATTATTGAAAGAGATATACATTTTCTAATTTAGAAGATGCATAAAACATCTTTTAATTAATTAACAGATTTTTGCTACAGAGACAAGGTTGAAACTAATTTTAGTAAATACCACTTTTAAAATGAAAATTAACAGCACTGGATTCATGCGATTTGGATAAAAATTGAATTAGTTATGCATTTACTAAGTTTAAATGAATTAACAGTGCAACAGAAAACACATTACAGAAATACTAAAGCATTTAATCCTTTTTCTACCCACAACCAACTAGCCCAGACATCGCGGCGGGCTGCGCGAAAATCTTGACGACAGGACAGCCTTGCCGAGTGGCGGCGTCGGCGTATTCTAAGAATACGTCTTTGACTTATCAAAGTGTACTTCTAACATATACTCACAGAGAAATACGTTTCTCAACGGAGAAAACGTAGCACCAAAGCTGCACAACCACCAACTGACAGGATGGGCCCACATGGCAGTGACTAAGAGAATAACATAACGGTTGGATTAAAGGATTTCTAAACGCGTTTAACAGAGAGGGCCCACAAGTCAGTGACATAACTAAACAAAGTTTAGCGATAACTAAACTCCACCGGCGGCTCACCGGCACGCACGGGGACGGCGGCGCGGCCGTGCAGGTGATCAAGCTATCCAGAGGGTTTCTGGGCGAGAGAGTGGTACCTTCGGGTTCACCGCGTCCTTGCGAACTTGATGACGGTGACCCGGGATCTTAAGGATGTCGGCGGCGAGCTGACGGCGAACGAAGGTGGAGAAGAAGACGCGGCCTCCGCGGAGAAGACGATACGAGCTTCGAGAAGCTACGGGAGAGTGCGCACGGGCCGCTTTGACTCGGAAGGTTTCGCCCACGATCAAGGCGATGATGGAGCACGGGCGTGGCGGAAACACCGCGGCGAATCACGTGCTTGGAGAAGAAAGGGTCGCACACCCTCCATGATGCACCAAAGACAAAAACGAACCCACCGAGAGCATCAGTGGAGCATTCCGATCAAGTGGAACCAAACGGCGAGGCTTGAGACTCACCGAACGCTAGCAAGCTCGCGGGCCGAGGCTGCCGGCGAAGAGCGATGAAGTTGCTCGGGCGATCCATGGATGCGATGATCGGGATGGGCAAAATGGAGCGGCGAGTAGAGTGGATCACGATGGTGCGGACGCGGGCTCAAAGCGGCTCGATTAGGCGGATTACGCTCGGGTTCTTCTCCGGCCGAGGAGGAAACTTGGGCGGAGAAGGCATGAGAATGGATGTCGAAGGATAGTGGATGGGCTCGGTGGGTAGATGAGACCCCGGCGATGCTTCTCGGACTGACACGAGGACAAAAAGGTGGCAGGACGCAGTGCGTGGCGAGCATGCGTCTTGTGGCCGTGAGCTCCGGTGGTGCGGAGAAGACGAGGGCGGACCTGACAGGTAGGGTCCACTTGTCAGTGACTATGACAAAGCGGTGCGAGTCGGGGCTGGTGCAGCACAGTTAGATGGTTTGACTCGATCAGGAACGTGTCGATCGTTGGATCGGAGATGGACGGCTGAGATTGGTGTATGCATTCGGACAGGTCGACGAGGCAAGCAACGTGGACCGTTCGATCTTCATCGGACGGCTGACAGCCATCGGGCTCGCACGGTGCAACTAGGCGGTGCGACCGAGTCCATTAGGTGCGGTCGGACTCGAGCCCAAGTGGGGTTTGAACCCAAGGAACAGTGATTTCAGATTTGAATTAAAAAGACAGAGAGGGTTTGAAGAATTTTTAGAGGTAGTTCCAGAGCTCCAAAAATTCCGAAATTTTTATGGGAGATTACTGGAACATAGGACAACCTTGTCAAATTTTTCCAGGAGTTTTCATGCACTAGATTTCTCCCAATAAAATTCACAAGCTGCTGAACAGAAGTTTGACCAGATTTCAAACTAGGTTGACTTGGCCATTTGAAATAGCAAATAAAATCTAAAAATTGTGAAATAATTCAGGGAGGTAGATAGGATGATCAAGATGATAGGAAAAATAATTTCAGAGGATGATCACAAGTTTGAAAGCTAAGAATTTGCTGACCACAATTTCCAATCACAAGAATTACATTCTAAAAATTGGAAATTGCTAGGGAAAATTGTAGAAACTCTCAAATGATTTCATGAGGCATCAAAAGTTTTTATTTCTCCTCATAATTTACATTTGAAATACAAACCCTAAGTTAGGGCTGTTACAGTCCTGATCTTGGGGTGCTCCTTCTTCCACAAAATTCCCCGACGAATCGATGTCTACTCGTAAACGAAACAAATAAACAAAACAAATAAATAACAGAGGCAAAACAAGCTCCAAAAAATTAAATAAAAATCTCAGATAAATAGAGCTTGAATTTAGATAAATTTAGAAATTTGAATGGGCTCAATCGGAGTTAGGATGCAAAAGTTATGGGCTCTGGAAGATTGAATCTAAAAAGAAACTCTAATTTGGATTTTCTGGAATTTTCGAATTATTTCTCTAAAGAAAAATCGGATTATTGCGCAACGCTGACGTCATCGGAGGACGTTCGGACGGGATGAAAATTGGTCTGACAGGTGGGACCCACATGTCAGTGGCTCGGTGCACCGTGGACCCAGTCCACGCTAGATCAGATCTGGGGTTAGGGCTGTTGTGCCACGCGGGCGCTGACAGGGACGCCACGCGATTGACACAGGGGCACAAGGATGATGTGGCGGATGATTTGGCGATGAGGTGGCGCCACGGTGGTTTGGTGATGACAAGCGTTGCGGCGAGGGCTTACGGCCGGCCGACAACGGCGGCGGCAGCGGGCGGCACCCGAGGCGCACAAAGGGTAGGGGGCGCTATTGCGCACTACCTGGTACCGGTCTTGGCCTTGATGGTCGCCGGAGATGGCCGGGAGTGGCGTCGGAGCGGAGGACGACGAGTCGGTTTTGTCGGCAACGATCACCAACGAAGCTCCGGGTTGAGGGAGGGGTCCCTGGGACAGCTGCCGCGACGAGGAATCCGATGGCGTAGTCCACGGGAGCGGAGCACGGCTGACGGCGGCGGATTTTGGGGATTGGAGTTTCGGCCTCAAAACCCTAAACACCCAATTGCGCCGGCTCTAGAGTTCTCGGGGCGAAACGGAGATGGGATTCGGGTTGAGCAACCAAGTGCGTGCCCGGGGGTAGCTTTTATACCCAGGGATCGTGCCGGATTTGGAAACGCCCAAAACGAGTCCGAGTTGAACACGAGAGAGAGTCCGGGATTGGAAGGAGATAGAGTCCGTGTCGGGATATGATTTTAACGGAAACGAGTGCGGGATAAGCGGGGATAGGATTTGGCGAAGAAATCTGGGGCGGTTTAGTTGGGATTTTGTCCGTTGTCGGATGGAGCTTGAGCTCTTGTCATGGCAGTCGAGAGTGACTCGGCGAGGAAGAAGCGGGAGGAAGGAGATGAAGGCGCGGGCCCACCTGGCGGTGAGAGGAGCGGGCAGCGTGTGCTCGGCCAGCGTAGAAGCGGGCGCGCTGAAAACGACGGTGAAGGGTGAGAGATTCGGCCCAGAGATAAATATGAGATTATTAATACTTTTTCTATTTTATAAATTACCAGAAATTCAAAAGGGCAATAGAAAATAGCAAATGAACTCAGAAAAATTCTAGAAAAATCTAGAAAATATATCTGAGCACATAGAACCCAAATAAAATAGTTTTGGCTATTGTTCCACTTGGGATTATTCACATTAAAGGTTTTTGATTATAAAGTCCAATATTAAGCTTTTGAATTAAATTCAAATAAAATCCAAATGGTGAATTTTCTCCTACTAACTATTTAAAAGATTTTTAAGCTCAGAAAATTGGGATGTTACAATTACTCATTGGTGTTGACTTAAATGTCAAATGCCACACCGGTCGTAGTCGTGATCATTACTTCAATGATACCCACGCACGACCACATACTCTTTTCTTAAAGAGATATATGAGTATACGGAGTACAACTTAGACAATATATATGGTTTTCTTATTTTGAGAATTCAAAGATTAATACTTTATTTCAACATTCTGTTCTACTCGAGGTTGGCTACTGGTCGGGACACGAAAAGCCTCCTAGTCGAAGTCTCTTCTCTCTGCACGTGGTCCTGCCCACTGGAAGGAGCTTCCTAGTAACGGTCCTTTTCCTACGATCCTCGCTGCTAGTCGGACTTGAGCATGAGCACGTTTCGCGAAATATTTTACAAATCTTCAATTCTCGGGATTCATTCCGACCAGTTTCGAATAATTTATATAAACAAAGGTACTTATCATTTTTCTTTTTTTTTTTACATATTTTTGCATATCTTCTTATCATCAAAGCCATCTTGTTATATCTTCAGACTATATGTGGTATCTCACGGTGATTCGATAATGGACAAGATCTAGACTAGTCAAAATCATAAACCGGTTCTGACCACATGATTTCCTAGTTTTCACTAGATCATTTTTACAAATATTATCAGCACTTCTACCATGGTTGTCATTATTACTCAATTTCTTGGTCTACTGCTTCATTAGTAAAGGTCATCTACTAAAATAAGCAGTTGGGGGCTAGGAAATATATATCAGTATTTAATAACATTGATAAGACAAAACAAGAACTTTGTTGATGATAAAAGGTAAGTTTTTACACAGTCTGAATATCACATTCATCTACTTGTTAGAACCACCAGACTGATCGCCGCGTGATGAAGATCCGACTTCTATTTCCTCAGCAACTTTTTATCCGAGAGGCCTTACTTCCTCGAGAAGTTTTGTTGCTTTATCTTCGGAGCAATCGAACACTACAAGAAAAATATACAT
Organism: Ampelocalamus luodianensis; assembly: GCA_036346255.1. Taxonomy (NCBI): domain Eukaryota; kingdom Viridiplantae; phylum Streptophyta; class Magnoliopsida; order Poales; family Poaceae; genus Ampelocalamus; species Ampelocalamus luodianensis. The sequence goes on along the minus strand of CM070621.1, from coordinate 68,784,549 downwards.
ACAATAACACATAACTCGCAATGGAAAACGCATGCATTGCAAAACCAACTCAGCCCACTACCTCCCACATCCAAATAAAACTACTGCTCCCTTCTAAACTCACCCTATCCTGACTTCCCTCCTCCCTAGTCGGTTAGGCCCTTCCGCTTCGTCTTCTCTAAAAATTCCCCTTCCTTCCAAAAAATCCGCCCGCCCCTTCCTTCCCCAAATCCGCGCTGCTCCACACTCGTCGCCACCACGTCGCCCTCACCCATCGCTGCAACGCCATCGCCCACCGCCGACCCGCCCTTGTCCTTGCCCGCATCCCTCGCCCCTCGCCCATCTCCCCCGAGCCGCCCTCGAAACTCCATGCTACGCCCCTCGCCCGCATCCTCCGCCTCCATTGCCTACTCACCTGCTTTCGCACCGTCCTCGCCCGCCGCTGCCTTCCCCTCACTAGTCGCCGCGACCCCCTTGCCCCTCACCCGCCTCACTCGTCCGTCGCCTTCGCGCCCGTCCCTCCCTCCCATCCGCGCCACACCGTCCTCCTCCGCGCCGCATCTCCTGCTTCGCCTCCTCCATCCCCGGCTTTCGGCGGCGTCCTCAAGCACCGCTACTCTGACTTCATTGTCCACGAAGTTGCTTGCGACGGCTCCCTCGTCCACCTCACCACCTTTGATCTCCCCGACGAGGTACGCTCATTTCCTAACCTCACCATGGCGACATTTGGTTCACGATTCACACGTCCGATCCCAATTTCACTACCAATTGTGGATTGCAGCGCGTGGATGTGAAGGAGGTGGTGAAGACAGCGGCGACGTCGAGATTGCCGGGGCTATCTGCGGCGGCGCCTCGCGCTTCCCCGTCAACCACAAGATCAACTCCAGGATCTACCTCTAGCGGGGCCAACCATGGAACCTCGAGGTCGACGCTGTCGTGAACTCTACAATGAGGTTTCAATTCTCTTCTTTTTATCTTGTTGGGAATTGGAGTCGGAGAGTGTTACAGTTGTGGTCCTGAGCTTGTGATTTTTCGGTTGATGCAAAGCTTGTGTAACACCCATGCCCGACATGAGCCTGGAATGCTACTAAAATTAAATTAAACTAAAGTAAACTAAGATCAATTACAAATTTTCGGCAAAACCTCCTTTGTATAGTCAGCTATACCGAGGTTCCAACAATTAATCATGGCATTTATCAATATCTTCATAATCAGGTTCTTTTAAGCATGCAGGATAATCTCATAAACATAATCAAAATTTGCTATTCTCATTATTACAGTTAATCTGAAACTCAAACCATCCATAAGTAATTCTTAAGATTGAGTGGTAGTCGTGCATCCAAACATCTACTCCTCCCATGCATGTGGGTCTTGCAGTTGTACCTAAAACACATCAAAGCAAAAGTGAGCCCAAAGACTCAAAGAAGTACCAACAAGGCTAAGCAAGTTATCATTCATAGCATCAATAATCCAAGATAAACAATGCACCAAAGTATAGCCTTCATGCTCATGTGAATGCAACCAATGCAATGCACCTTTTCAACTTTATCTCTTTTCGCATTTTACCGTGTAACGGGGTACACAACCGTCATTGTATACCCTTGCACTGCCCTCCAGCACAGGGACCAAAGCCTATACATCACATGTATAGGGACCTTTGCCCATCACTTTAATGATGGGGACCTCTTTTATTCATAGCCCACATTCCACGAATGTGGGACCTCAAGCCGTCATCTACATGACGGGGACCTCAACTATATGTACTTGGTCACCACGTGACTGGGGCACTGTATGCTCTCAACATGCATATGCGCCATGATAACATATTCATAAGCGGGATTACATCATATTCTCATTATCATGTAAGCAACCTTACTTCGCTATCATATATCAAAAACATGCATACATGACCAAGTATCCAACACGTTTGAAACATGCAAATGCTCCATGCCCGTCTTTCATACCCAAGAATTTAACATGTACATAACAACATGTAAGATTTAGCAACTTTCGAGGAAACATTAACCATAGCTTGCATTCATCAAGATAAAAGGAAAATTCATTACGCTAACATTCGCAAGGCTACATCAAGCAATCACAACAATTTTATCATACAACCGAAAATACGCTATAACCGAATACTTGCCTTAACAGTGCGAGGCGGTGGAGCGCAAAGAGGCGCTGCCCACGGGATCACGCTCCTACGAACATAAAGATAACGGACTAAGTCCAACATACTGGACCAAAGCATAAGTACAACACAAGCGAACTCGCTAAACTCCCAAGTGTTTTCCAATCTTCCAATTCCTAGCGATCGCTTTGGTGATCACTGCGGATAGTCAACTTCTAAAATACATAACTTTCCGCTCAGGGGTCCAAATAAGGTGTTCTCAGACTTTCTGGAAAGTTAATTTAATTACCTAAATAAACTTAGTTGGGGATCCCTTTTGATTATGCCAACTACTACCTCTACCAAGCCAACCTACAGAGCAACAATTATCACGTCGAGTTCTTTGGACAGATCACTAAAACCATCATAACGTTTGCTACAAAAGTCCAAATCTTGCGTTCTTTATCTCTATCAAAAGGTGTGGAAATTACCTACATTTTTCGTTATATTGAGGTCCTCTGATTTCGACCTTAACTAGCAGATCCATCCCATTTTCTACAGACTGTTCTAAACTGACAGATTAACAGAGCAGCGATACTAAAAAATTCATAACTTCCTGACCGTTAATCGGATTTGGGTGATCTTGGTGGCCACTGAAAGCTAAGAACAAAATCTACATATCTCTAGGAGACCAAACCTCCTAATTCGGCCTCTAAACACATGAAACTGGCCGCGCAACGTTCTGGACAGAATTGCAACTTTAACAGACCGACTTCAATCTTGCCAAAACTACTCGATTTGGATCTACGACTAAACACACAACAACAAACGAAGCTAGTTACCCTTGGCGCAGCTGAAGATCACGAACTCCGGATGGGATCCCGCTTTCTTCTCTTCTTCCTTCTCTTCTTCTTCTTCCTTCTTCTTGGCCGGCCACAAAGGGGAGGAGGAAAAGAGGTGGAGATGCAATGGGGAGGAGGGGCTGCTACAGTGGCGGCGCTATAGTGCGTGCTACAGTAGCATGGCTGCCCCCTCTCTGGGATGGTTGCCCTAATGGGCCAAGGTGTTGTGGGCTTTCACCCACACCCAAGTTTTCCGAATTACGCAAAATCCCCACAGACTTCTGTTAAAACCACTCCTCTATTCAATTCTCCTCCTACAATCTTTCTTCTCATTTAAATAAATATTTGGAGTGTTACATTCTACCCCCTTAAATGGAATTCGACCCAATTCTAACCACGCTCTACACCAAAGAACAATCACAACTAGAATTTACCAACAATACCACACACTGCTGTGAACAATTCAGATATTGCTCGCATATGCGAGACTTCAATTCCCAAATTGTTTTCCTCTCGGACTTTGGGACTAACGCACCTTGATACAACTAATGTATTATACCTCATCACTGCATGCAGACCTAACAGAATCACTCAACGGACATGACTCGAAGATGCGGTATTACTCACCGTCAACGGCTCTTATGAAACCTCACACTCCAAATGCCTCAAGCATTATATCAACAGGGTCATACAAAGCGGTATATACTGCGCTCTAGGACTCGAGACAATTCTAGCGGTGCTATCTTCCAAAATCCTGCAACTTCAAAACAAGCCAAATATACTCTAGGCTATCATTCCCTTTGGGGACCAAACCACAGAACTTCAACATAAACATATGTAACTCTTATTTCATCTCTCAGTCGACCTCTTCATCCTAGTAAGAAGAACCTTTGTTAAGCAGGGACGCACAACACAACTTATTTTAATCAAACTTTAATAATCAGAGCTCAGCAGAAAACAAAAAAAATCACAATGCCACCCACTATTAACCAACTTTCCTCTAAAAACACTCAAATCCAAAATTGAAGATTCATCATGAAAATCTTTTCACATTCCAATTAGGCGGTTGCAAATAAACACCACATAAGTCAAAAAGAAATTGTTGGAATGCCCAAATCAAACACTTCATTTATTTTCCGATCGGGAAGGAACGCTTTTGCAGACATAGGGTCAACTCAAGCTGTAAGTGTTCTCAGTCATAAAACCCAACTCCAACAAGAACCAATAGAACACTTCTCTCTGGAGAAAACATTCTTTTCGAGATGTCCTTTTAAGAAATAAACATTCTCCAAAATCTTGGATTTCCAAATCATCAAACTTACTCCTTCCTCTTAACCGACAACCCCAAAATGATCCTCAAACCGAAAGAACAACCACACTTATCTAGGGGGACTCTATTAATCCACACAAGGATTCTCTAGTCCACTCCTATACCAAAGGAATTATTTTTTGACAACTGGTTCCCAACACCTCAATAAAGATTTTTCACCCGCAACCACATCACCTCATTCTCAGCGCACATACTCATTTACTACACCTGAAGGATTCTATCAATGATCAATACTATTCGGAATCCACTTTTGTTCTTCTTCTTCTACACATAACATTGGGCATTGAGGTCCTAGCATAGAAAGGCAAGTCAAATTTAACCTCCAAGTCTCCTATAATGAATTTACGGTATGATTGATAGGAAATCCTCAAATTCTTTTACTAACTTTTCACACTGACTCAACAATAACCTCAGTCATTAATATCAATATTCCTCACTAACCAAGTAACCGCCCAAGGCGTTTCATTTCACCAATCTTTGACCTTCACTCAACCACACCAATTAATTTTCAGCTACATGACCACAATATACCCATTCGCAATACCCTCACTAATTGACCAAGATTCAAACATACTCAATCACTAACATTAATAAATAAATATATTCTTTGACCAAGATATCCTTAGAGATAATCTAACTCCCATAGGGTTACTCACCGAGGCGAGTCATGCTTGACAATAGCTCAACAATCCCTGCTATCCCATTAATTAACACGACGATTATATTTTTTTTCCACACTGCTACTCTCATTAAGCCACACCATCATAATTCTTCTACACAATCTTACCGAGTACCCAATTGCGATACTCTAATAAATTTGGTCAAGATTTTCATACTTTCTAATTCTAATGTTACTGTCAAAATGAACAAAAGATCTTGGACCACATCCCTTTATAGGTTCTACTAGTTGCGACACGTAATAAGTTAGCTCCAAAGACAAACATTCTATTTAAATCGAACTCTCTCCAAGGATTAATCTAATAAATCAATTTACTCAATGCCTCTCAAACAACTTGACACATAAAGGTTCACAAAATCATCTACTAGACCACCACTATCTAGTTGCCAATTCACAAGAAGGGACTTTACAATACAGTTGGTTAACCCTTTCTTAGAAAAAGAGGCAAACATAAATCATTTTCAGCATATAGGAAAAACGTTACCACTTACAATAGTTACAAGTTCAAGAGAAACAATCAAATAGAAAAGATCTTAGAAAACAAAAGAGTGATCATAGTTGAGGCACACGTTCCACAAGCAAAGTGTATCAAACCTCAAGCGAGAATAAAACATTGGTTTTGGGATTAGAAACTCTGTTGGGCAAACAAAAGCTTAGGCAAGAATCGATAAACCGCAAGTTACAAAGCTTGACTTCAAATTGAAATACTCCTACTTCACTCTTTCCTTTAACAAAGCGACTTAGTTGGTTCTGACATCACCATGCCAACACTAACAAGAAGAGATTTCAAGTCCACAACACATAAACTACTTAGGAACCGATAAAACCTCTCAAAGACGTCACTTTGTTCAAAGCAATTTCAGCTACCACATCAACATGAGGTCGAAAGATTACAAGCGCGTGACTAGAAGCATTTTCATTTAATCAATGTCGATGAGCGATCCAATTCCCTTATACCAAACATTCAATAGTATCATCATAATCCCCTACGACAATCTCACTAACAATGAAATAATACACTCCTAGCGAGAATCATCATAGCCTCTTATCCCATCATAAATCTCTCCAAAAGAAACACCCTTCAACTATCATTGACAATTGACAATTGTCTCTATCACGTATACAAAATAGGGTCCTCTGCTATTTATAGTCATATAACCATTTATAAACACAGAGTCAACATTCCATTTTATGCTCGAGTTTAATTAAGGATTTAATAACATCATCTCCTTTAAACACCGGGTTTTGCAAGGTACTACCTCAACATTCAACTAATCGATATACATGTTTCAATCTAGCAATTTAGTATATTCATCAAGTTGTCGACTTATGAAAATTCTTGGATTGATATCTTGTAAGTCATTGTTCAATCACATCCTTAAACATGGCCATCACTAATAGGTAGATTAATCCATTGGAACACATTACTCCAAATTATCCAATAAATTTACAAATTCCACAATCCTATGATCGGACAAAATCATTAATATCTCACACTTCTTAATATAATTGTGGATTCCTAGTATGTATAGTCATACCATTAAACAAGTTCATCATGTAACTACTCCATGACAACATCAAATCTCTCACTTCACTTCCAAGGATCTTGGTTAAGATCGATTACGCATCAAACTACTGGACCCAACTTGATAACTCATACATTATCAATTTATCTTTTATCGTGGAACCTCTCACATAACACAACAAATATTTCAAAATAGTTTTTGATATTTTCTTTCTCAAAGAGGATGCACGAAATTTCAACATCCAACTACTCCAAAAGAAGTGCATAAAGTGAAACATACTTCAATGGAGTTGGTAAATGATATCTTCCATCATAAAAACTCCAAGCGAATAAATGGGTCAAGTTTGCCAACAAGAAGGTAGAACTCTCCTGAAGAGGAACAATATTGCCAATGACAACGTTTACAAGTAGCAAGAATAGCTCAAGAGTCGAGAAAGAAAATATTTGCTCTGTAAAACAAATACAAACCAATTGAAACCCATCGACTGCATTGCAACCACTATCCAAAGAAGGTTCATCAACCGCAAGCGGCTCAATAGTTCGAAAAAAACAATGTTCATTTTAAGATTCAAATTAAATAAATGGAAACAAATCGAGTGGAATAAGAACTACTAACCCCAAGAGAAATTTATCAAGCCCAACTGGACAAGAGTTAACCAAATTCAAATTCAAGGAAGAGAACAACTTCTCTAATGATACTCACTATCACGCTTGTACTAAGATATCCGAGGTAACCACTTCACTAATCTCTTACTACAAATAGTGGTGTAACTTTGGTAAAACCAGGCCACAACCACAACCTCTCAACATCTATTATCCTCACATATAACAATCATATAATCGGTTAATAAGCAATCTTACTATATTCATATCAACAATTATCAATGCGATATAATAGAACCATAGATGCAATGCAATAACCCAACCCCACCCTCGTGCACGGTGTGTCAAACTTTTAAGTTGATTAGCCATTCGCAAATTTTTAATTAATCTAGTCACCACGGACCTCTGACCAGCTCGATACCAATTGTAACACCCATGCCGAGCATGAGCACGGAATGCTACTAAAATTAAATTAAACTAAACTAAACTAAGATCAATTACAAATTTTGGCAAAACCTCCTTTGTATAGTCACTATACCGAGGTTCCAACAATTAATCATGGCATTTATCAATATCTTCATAATCAGGTTCTTTCAAGCATGCAGGATAATCTCATAAACATAATCAAAATTTGCTATTCTCATTATTACAGTTAATCTGAAACTCAAACCATCCATAAGTAATTCTTAAGATTGAGTGGTAGTGCGTGCATCCAAACATCTACTCCCTCCCATGCATGTGGGTCTTGCCAGTTGTACCTAAAACACATCAAAGCAAAAGTGAGCCCAAAGACTCAGCAAGTACCAACAAGGCTAAGCAAGTTATCATTCATAGCATCAATAATCCAAGATAAACAATACACCAAAGTATAGCCTTCATGCTCATGTGAATGCAACCAATGCAATGCACCTTTTCAACTTTATCTCTTTCGCATTTTACCGGTAATGGGTACACAAATCATTGTATACCTTGCATGTGCCCTCTAGCACAGGACCAAAAGCCTATACATCACATGTATAGGGACCTTTGCCATCACTTTAATGATGGGGACCTCTTTATTCATAGCCCACATTCCACGAATGTAGGGACCTCAAGCCCGTCATCTACATGCGGGGACCTCAACTATATGTACTTGGTCACCACGTGACCAGGGGCACTGTATGCTCTCAACATGCATATGCGCCATGATAACATATTCATAAGCGGGATTACATCATATTCTCATTATCATGTAAGCAACCTTACTTAGCTATCATATATCAAAAACATGCATACATGACCAAGTATCCAACACGTTTGAAACATGCAAATGCTCCATGCCCGTCTTTCATACCCAAGAATTTAACATGTACATAACAACATGTAAGATTTAGCTTTCGGAGGAAACATTAACCATAGCTTGCATTCATCAAGATAAAAGGAAAATTCATTACGCTAACATTCGTGCAAGGCTACATCAAGCAATCACAACAATTTTATCATACAACCGAAAATACACTATAACCCGAATACTTGCCTTAACCGTGCGAGGCGGTGGGCGCAAAGAGGGCGCGCCCACTGGATCACGCTCCTACCTGAACATAAAGATAACCCAGACTAAGTCCAACATACTGGACCAAAAGCATAAGTACAACACAAACGAACTCGCTAAACTCCCAAGTGTTTTCCAATCTTCCAATTCCTAGCGATCGCTTTGGTGATCACTGCGGATAGTCAACTTCTAAAATACATAACTTTCCGCTCAGGGGTCCAAATAAGGTGTTCTCAGACTTTCTGGAAAGTTAATTTAATTACCTAAATAAACTTAGTTGGGGATCCCTTTTGATTATGCCAACTACTACCTCTACCAAGCCAACCTACAGAGCAACAATTATCACGTCGAGTTCTCTGGACAGATCACTAAAACCATCATAACTTTTGCTACAAAAGTCCAAATCTTGCGTTCTTTATCTCTATCAAAAGGTATGGAAATTACCTACATTTTTCGTTATATTGAGGTCCTCTGATTTCGACCTTAACTAGCAGATTCATCCCATTTTCTACAGACTGTTCTAAACTGACAGATTAACAGAGCAGCGATACTAAAAATTCATAACTTCCTGACCGTTAATCGGTTTGGGTGATCTTGGTGGCCACTGAATGCTAAGAACAAAATCTACATATCTCTAGGAGACCAAACCTCCTAATTCGGCCTCTAAACACATGAAACTGGCCGCGCAACGTTCTGGACAGAATTGCAACTTTAACAGACCGACTTCAATCTTGCCAAAACTACTCGATTTGGATCTACGACTAAACACACAACAACAAACGAAGCTAGTTACCCTTGGCGCAGCTGAAGATCACGAACTCCGGATGGGATCCCGCTTTCTTCTCTTCTTCCTTCTCTTCTTCTTCTTCCTTCTTCTTGCCGCCACAAAGGGGAGGAGGGGAAAAGAGGTGGAGATGCAATGGGGAGGAGGGCTGCTACAGTGGCGGCGCTATAGTGCGTGCTACAGTAGCATGGCTGCCCCCTCTACTTGGATGGTTGCCCTAATGGGCCAAGGTGTTGTGGGCTTTCACCCACAACCCAAGTTTTCAATGCACGCAAAAATCCCCTGAACTTCTTAAAACCACTCCTCTATTCAATTCTCCTCCCTACAATCTTTCTTCTCATTTAAATAAATATTTGGAGTGTTCTGACTTGGGCGAGGGCACAATAGTCTGGTGCGCACACTGACAAAGAGTTCGAACCTCGCGGAGGAATGTGCCACCTTGGTATGGTTTTGGATTTTGGTACTGGGCATTGCAATTTTAAGGGGAATTTTGTTCAATTGTTGGAGATTGTGAAGTGGAATTTGGCCTTTGGCCAATGTTTTGCAGGGTGGGTGCTGAACTGGATGGCAAAGATGACCAATGCGTATGATCTACCTTCGAGGTATGCTCTTTGAGCGTGCTATTTCAGTTTCTGATATGCTCTGTTGTTTGTGTTTTTACATGTTGGGTCGTGTGAAAAATGAATACATGAGTGTGCAAGGATCTCAAAGCACCATTCAAGCCTAAAGTTACAACATTGATGTATTATGTGGTTTCATGATAAGAAATGTGGTCCGTTGGGTAATCGAGGCCTGCTACCTAATTTGTAGTCATAATAGATATCCTTTGCTGAATTTTGTACAAGTCAAAGAAATTGGTCCTGATTTTGCACTGCTTGTGAGGGTTGATCTTCCATATTAATAAAAAGACTACTCAGGTTTATTGGTTCTACTGTATTGGATTGGACACATAGATGGTCTCTACAAACTGGAAGTTTATATGTCGGCAGAATTACCAGCTTTATATGCTGGTACAACTTATATGATAAGCGTTGTTGTTCAACTCCCGAAACTCGAATAGTTGAAAACTACTTTGGAGTTTGGAATAAATCCTAGTTGCCAGCAAGAAGTTTCTAGGAAAATGTGCTACTAATTTATCTCTACTTTAGGAATTTAAGTTTTAGTAAAATAAAACCTAATAGAGCTAAAACAAGTTGTTGTCGCAAATTCATTCAAATTCATTATATCGTTTGGCAGTTGTATGTTTTCTTAGTTATACTAAAATGCATATATCAATTGATTATGCAGGAAGGTCATCCATACAGTGGCCCCAAATATGCTGTAAGTATCACACAGCTGCGAAGAACGCACTTAGTCACTGCTATCAGTCTTGTTTGGAACTACTCATTGAGAACAGTCTTGAAAGGTACTTGTAGGATCATGTGGGTCGAAAGCTTTAATTCTTAGTTCCTATTGTTATTTTTTAGTTTAATAAGTGATGTTTGAAGCTGGCTTTTCTCACTGTGTTGATTTTAAATCTACATATCTTGTTAGTAATCTCCCTTACATGCAGCTTGGGGGTGTCATTTCACCTAGCATTGGGAAGCTCGACAAGCTGCAGAGAATGTAAGATTTCTTCACCATTTTTGTGCACAAAAGTTTCCTTATCTGCAGGATGCAACAAGCTCTAGTAACATTTGAATTGGCCTTTCTATTTTTCTTTTCTGTGCGTATGTTTGTTGGTCTTTCCCTCTTGAGCTCTACACGAGAATAGTTTGCATGGTCCAATCCTGCAGAGATCAAGAATCGCACTGAGCTCGAGCAATGTATACTACTATGATCGGTTTATTTCATTCGATTTGTTTGCTTAATTGGTGATGTTAAGATAAAATGTGGGTGTTTGGTATCTGTTTAGTTACACGAGAGCTAACTACTTGCATGGAGGCATCCTTGGAGATTGGCGAGCTCATTCACCTCACAATTCTGTAGGTTCTTCACACCATCCTATTTGACCGACTGCTTATGATGTTACTCCAATGTTTTATTCATTGTATAATGTGTGTTAACTGCAGGGACCTGTCGAGCAATCTGTTGAGGGGCACAATACCGGCCTCCATCGAAAGCCTTACCCACCCTCGTTATCTGTAAGTTTTGGGGTGCAATGAATCTTCTTGGCATTGTTGATTGTTAAGAACTTTGGAAGGAGATGCTGATGCAAAGCGAAAAAACTATTGCATTGCGAGAATCATCCACCAATTTCTTCTCCAGAGAGATCCCAAATGTTGGTGTCCTCGGAACCTTCAAAAGCAGCTCGTAACCTTAGCCTTGGCCCAATCCCCCTTTCTCCTTTCTTCAGTGCGTCCAGCTTCTTTATGCCGTGCAAAGGCTGTTGCAAATATGAATGAATGACATCTGTTGGAAAATAAACCAAACAGTGAGACGAGGGACGGATAAGAAGAAAGGATTATATTTTTGATATGAAATAGGACAGCACATGTTTTTATTTTCTTAGCATGGATTTTTCTTTTTCTTCTTCGCAAACTGTTCAAGAACAAGGCGAAATGATTTCTGTGCATGCAGCTAGGTGAAAGGATTTCCCTACAGGCAGATGGGCAGATTGGGAATTGCTTCTCCATGTATGTATCTGCCAATTATTTGGAAGAGTTGGAATGTTACATTTTACTTAATAATGCACTAAAGGAACTTTATTTCTTTTTTCAGATTGAGAAGATATGTTGATGGTTTGGACTGTTCGACAAACTTGTGTGTAGAATGAAGAATGCTGGGGAATGAAGAATTTTTTTATGGCACCACGGGGGCATAAAGAACGAAGACTTTCTACTAAAAGCATAGACATGTACTTACATTTATGTTTTAAGGCGTATTATGTTATTAGATCATGATAGTACTAACTGTGCATGTTTCGAGTCTAGACTTGGGAAGCCAGTTGGACATTCTTTGTAATGAAACAATTTTTTGTTGATGTCAATGAATTTTTTTTTGTTATACACTTTGATATGTGTGTTTTGTTTAACCCGTGTGTCCTAATTGAAGAGCCTAGCCTGGACATGAAAATGACACATTTTGCAATGATTAGATGTGTTGTAAACAATCCTGGAAGCGATTTGCTAGTGTCCAATGCTAACGCATATATATATATATATATATATGTTGCCACTATATCAAAATATGTGTTGCAACCTTACAGCGCTTTTATTTACATTTACCAACACTTGTATATGTGTTGTCACAGACCTTGGCAACGCCCTCAATGGCAACGCATACTAAATGCGTTGGTATAGACCCTAACAACGTTTATTTGGATTTCTACCAACGCATATATGCGTTGCTAAAGGGGTGTTCATGTTGTAGTGGAAGTCTTCTTCAATAGCTCCAAGACGAACAGAGGGGTCGGAAGCTTTCAGTTTCGCCAAGGCAACACTAACTCCATTCGCGATGGCTTCCTTCATTGTCCTGGTGTGGATATCATGGGGATATGCTCATGATCTTAGGATGATGTGACAATTGGCAATGACGTTGAAGGTTTGCGGAAACAAGCGTTTTCGACAAAGTTCAAGTTACGTCGAGCCTCGGCGTCCGGCCGGCCATGGTGGCGATCGACCGGCCGTGTGTTCGAGTCAAGCTCGGGTTGAAAGATGGCGTCGACGGCCAGCGCGCGGTCCGACCGGCGATGTTGCGATACGGCCAAACTCTGCTGAAGCGGTCGAGACCGCCATGTAAGTGGTGTGGATTTTGGTGGGCCAAAAATAGAGGTTGTAGGCAGAGAGAGGTTCTATTTCTCTTGGTCCCATAATTTTGGAGCGTCGGGCAAAAGTTCTATTCGATTGAAATTTCGAGAGGTTGCGGATTTGCAAGTGGAATTTGGCTAAGTCATGGATGGCGGTCCGACCGCCTTTGGTGGCGGTCCGACGTGAGGAGCGGTCCGACCGCCATCCGGGCGATCGACCGGTTTGACTTAAGATTTGGCCGTCTTGGCGGTGTTGTGTTGTTTGTTAGGTCAATCTCATGGGTGTCAGTGCATGTGTGTTGCATGATGCATGTTTTGACTAACGTGGGTCAAGTTGTGAAGAACTTATTCCCGATTTCGATTTACTTGTCTATTGTTGTGCAGGTTGCTTGGTGGTCAACGACGGTCAATGGCGAGGATGATCGGTACTAGGCTTGGAGAGCTGAGGTTCAGAACGATCGACGATGCCAGGTGAAGTCATTGGACTCAAGCATGGTGCAAGATGGACAAAGGTGACCGAGCAGGCGATTTGGTGCGACGGTTGGATCAAGCGGTAGCGGGGTGGTGCAAGTGCCATGGTGGTTTCGGTGGGAGTCGGATGGGAGAGACTTGCCGACATGATGATAGCTATTGGATCAACCTACACGTGGCGGAGCATGCGACTACTTCGCGAAGATTGGACTCGTCTTGAAGAAGGACCGAGAAGGGGTATTTTGGTAATCTTACCAAATACCGCCTTGGTTATCTTTTGCCAACCCGCGGCGCAAGACGGTCTGTTGGAGAAGTGGATTAGGTCAAGAGGAGATGAAGACGGCGCTTTAAAATGCGTGCGTGTGTGACCCGTTTGTTTTGGGCCTTAACGGGAGCCCATTAGGGGAACTCTTCTAGAAGGTCTAGGCCTCCACTATAAATAGAGGAGGGAGGTAGCTGCACCCCCTCAACCCTTTCATTACTTGTAAACCCTAGTGTTTGCTTGTGTGCTTAGGGAGTTGATAGTTAGAGGTTAGGGTTCTAGAGAGTTGGATTTGATTTCGTGCTCATGTATTGAGTCTTTGTCCTCCATTGATGGAGTGGCTATAAACCAATACCATATCAAATCAATCCAAAGAAAGTTCTATCAAAGATGAGTTCATTTGCTTTCTTTCTCTCTATTTGGTGATTTTGAGTCTTTCTTTGATCCGCGAGTTTTTGGTTGGTTTCTTACCGTGATCTAACTTTCTGCATCATGTGGGAACCCATCTAGGGTCTTCTTGATCATCAATCACCCACGAGCAAGTCTCTAGATCATATTTCGATTTTTGCTCAGTTTTTGAACCACCTTCACTCAATTGAAGAAAGGTCTGAACTTTGGCAAGGATCTTCATGATCGTTGCTTGGAATAGGTTCCTGACATCCTTGGGAAGGTGTGTGTCAAGTTTCACGAAGTTTGGACGCACGAATCAAAAGTTAGACCAATTTGCGTTTTGGTTTTTCGGGCTGTTTTCACTGTTCTTGAACTAGAGGTCTGACCTCCCGAGGGAGTGGTCTGACCACCGGGATCGGTCCGACCGCTAGGCCAACGGTCCGACCGCCCCGAGAGGTCGGACCGCCTTGAGAATTGTTGATTTGAGTTTACGAAGATTTTGCCGGGCTTTGATTGGATTCAATACAAATCTACCGCTGTGCTTGATTGATTGATCTTCATAGCTTTCATAGCTATTGGAGTGAGATTCGTATTGAATTCAATTTAGGAGAAAAAGAGATCGTGCTCCTATTCACCCCCCTCTAGTCGCCATTTCGGTCCAACACCTGGCATGGTTCTCTCGAAAGAGTGTTATCACTTTCTTGAGATCTTCGAGTTGATGACCAAGAAAATTGATTCTCTCTGTAGGGTCTTTTAGAATGGGCAATTGTGTTCCCGACCCTAGGTCGAAGTGCATCTTGTTCAGAGCCTTGACTTTGTCCTCAAGACTCTGATCAAGTTCAGCCCCTTGGCCACGCTCAAACACGAGGGTTCTATCTGCTCGTATAAGTGTTTCAGTTTTTTCTGCACGAGTGGATAAGAAAAGAGAGTCAACACACTTTAAAAATCAGAATTACGGAATACTGGTTAAGTCCACGACCAGTTACCTTTGATTTTCTTCTCACCAGAGTCGAAATCCTCCTTTTGCTTGGTCATCGCATGCTCGATCGACCAGTCTTTACTTTGATTTTCTTCCCTAAGTTTTATTATTATGGCTTCATTAGCCACGTCCTCTTCTTTAATTTTTTCTAAATCTATTCAAATATGGTAGAAAGAGAAGATTGAGTTATGAAAGAGGAGCAGAATAATAAAATGTAGGTAGTCAAGCTAAAAGTGAAAAGTTCTTACTTCTCAATTCGGAATGCTTTTGCTCCAGAGTTTTTATTCGCTGAGTCAGTCCTCCGACTACAGCATAGTTCTCGACCACATGCTACAAAGATAAATCCCTTTCTTTGGTAAGTTTTCAAAGAAACTTCAAAAGAAAGAATTATAACGGTGGTCATAAGAACACTTACCCGAATTGCCATGTCATTATATTCGGCGAAAATCATATCTAGACCCATCTCAATTTGACGGTCCAATATCTTTCCCCAGGCCTCGTCAAGTTCCTTATCCTCGATAAGTCGGGGGGAAAAAGGGAACTTATTAGCCTAAGGAATATCTCCAAGAGGGGGTGGAACCTGTTGAGAATCTCTGGGGATGACTACCTCCGGAGACGGAGTGAGGATCACTAAAGGATCCTGAGCAGATGTCGATGCTGATATATGCTCGGGGGCTTCTTTAACCACTTCATCCTCTGCAGTATTAGTCTGAGGAGTGTCCTGATCGGGAACCTCCACGACCACCTCTTCCCCAGGAATCTTTTCCTAAGGGGTGTTCTGGTCGGAAACAACTAGAACACCAGAAGATCTATGAAAAAAGAAAGTAAGGAAGATCAAGGTTCCAACATATCAAAAAATATCCAAGGTATGTATGTACATGACTTTTTTATTTAAATATACCTGGTCGATTTTTTGAGTTTGACCTTGTAACGCATCGGAGTAAAATCCGTTGCGCTAGCCTTCCTCTTCTTCTCAACCAATTTCACCGGTTCTGAACCGGCAGGGTTGATTAGATCTTGCACATCCACTGATTGAAAATCAGAAGCAATATCCACGACCAGTTGGTCAAGGATGAGGTCCCTGGTCGCCACGTCAGTGGATGTAGATTCGTCGACCTCCAAAACAGTAGCTTCAGTAGCCACTGGTAGGTCCTCAGCGACCTTGCTAGAGGGTACGACAACCGCCTAAATAAATCATCAAAGATAATTAGGCGATGAAAATCATTTGTCTAAATATTATTCATGTTCAGTCACCTCTCTGGTAGGCTGACATCCTGTATGGTCGTAGGGGTGGTCGGATCATCAATCGGCTCACACCTTTGAGTGGCCTCGTTGATCCTCAACCCGACCGACTATACATCAAAGAGGATTTATAGTATACCGATCAGAAATAATATGTACGATAAAGAAAAAAATCATAGTTGATAGTCTTACCTTAAGTCTCTCGATCCTCTCTTTAGCGGAAACAGTCGCTAAGATCCAGGGGAAACTAGCCTTGTCGCCGTGCTCTCGTATGAGATCATTTGATCCGACTTCTAATCTCGTCAGAAGATAAAGCTGTAAAGGTAAAATAAAAGACTTAAGGATACAGAAATAATCAACTAATATAGGCTAATTGGTCGGAATCACTCAGGGTTTACCCTCTTTGGAATTTTTGGTCGTATCACCACGACCAATATACCAGAGCATTGGGTATGCTTGGGTCTTCAAAGGACTAATCTGGCGTATGGAAAAATCATTCACTACGTGCCAGGATGTTAGACCTTTGACACTAAGAAGCTTGATATCTTCGGCCCATCTTTTTATCTTTCCCTCCTTCTCTGTGGAGGAGCACCATCTCGGATTCTCGACCGCCTTCTTACTATAATAATAAAGGCTGTCTTTCTTCGTGACCTTCATATAGAACCAACTCTTCTTCCACTACGACCACGAATATTTTGAGTACATGAATATGTACTCATCAGCTTTTCCGTCATGGAGGCGCAAGGTGAATTCTCCAAGCGTTCCTATCATTTTCCCAGATTTTGTCATCTTGTAGTAGTACTTGAACAGATCCAGATCTGCGGGAATCCCCAAGTACGCTTCGTAGAGATAAATAAAGATGCTGAGATTGGCGATAGCATTGGGAGCAAGATTCACCAATTCAACTCCATAATACTCCAAAACTGTAGGAAGTAATGAGTGAATTGGTAGCCTAAATCCGCATTCGACAAATGCAAGAAAAACCAGAATTTCCCCATCTTCATTGCTCGGGGAATGTTCTCCAGCCGCTGATCTCCAAGAAATCAGACTCTTGCTGGGAAGCATCCCGATCTTCTCCAAGCTCTCTAGTTTCTTCTCGCTCAAGTCGGAAACCGACCAGTTAGTGATTTGGTCCGACATGGTCAGGTTTTTTGTATGAGGAAAGAAAAGGAGGTCGGAGGCAATTTTTCACTCGGGAGGTGAAGAGGGAAAGCAGGAAGTAAAAAAAAACCTAAGTCTATAAAGGGTACGATTTTTTCACTCGGGAGGTGAAGAGGGAAAGCAGGAAGTAAAAAAACCTAAGTCTAAGCTTCAGAATTTCTAACTGCAATCGGGAGTTACCCAAAAAGTCCAACAGACAAAAATCTTTATTCCAACAGACACAAAAACTGTTCGATCCAAGGCAAGTTCTCAACTTTAAAGTGAATATAAACTGCTTCAAATGTCATTGCATTTAATGAGCGTCAGTCTGATACGAATTCGTCAGAAGAAAGATGTTCACATGGCCTATTCATTTAAAGTTCAGGGGCTAGCTGACGAGGATTAAAACCCCTATGTATTATTTTTAATACATAAAAGACCATACGTCTTCATGGTCGTAACCCCTAAGGTTCACAACCTCACTGGTCATAGAGATTCCAGAGGTTACACAATGGGTACCCTGGTTGGATGAAGGTGTGTGCCTAGCTTCTGACCAGGGAATTGCTCGTAAAAGGTATGAACTGATATTTGGAACTGATTCCAGGTATATTCTCTACCGTGTGATGAATGAAACACGTGCGTATGTTCGATACCACACGACGTTTCTTATCCTGAAACACTGATGAACAACCACCATGCAGTTGAGTATCTCACAAGCATACAACCGCCGGATGGCTGACTCTCCATCAACCGTCATTTAACTTCGACCAGTCGCGACGCTTCACATCAAGTAACTGCTGCCTCTTCAAGAGCTATTTAAAGATGGAGCATGGACGGAGCAAAGAGGCCCCCCGACATCAGACTGAAGTATAGACCTTAGATTCGTGTTTTAAGTCTGGCATTGTAAGATAACAAGTAGTGCTCTTAGTGTAAACAGGAGTAGTTCACCAACTAGTCAGGTGGCATCCCCGTAAATCCCAGTTCATACTAATAAAAGAGCAGTCCCATTATCTCCCTAGATCTTCCACGTCTTTTTCTCCTTTTCTTTTCGTAAGATCGACGTCTTGATCGTCGACAACATCTAAAACAGAAAATTAGTGGGTTAGAACTCCTCTTATCCGCACCAACAATAGCAAATTTGTCGTGTTGTTAATCCAAAAAAAAAAGAGGTTTGTTGTGATCTTTTGGTAGATTTGATGTTATTTGCGACTTGCGGCAAACCGTAGGACTGGCCAGATAGAAGACGAAAGAGGCAACCCCAAGAACAAAAGCTACGGTAAAAAAAAAGAAAAGAAAAAGAAAAGAAAAAGCTTGTAAAGATTTATTGGAGACCTTCTACATATAGCCAAAAGCTTCCACAAAAAATTTCAGCAAGTTTGGCCCACAGATTTGAAAGATATAGCGGTTTCAAATTTGAACCCGGGATGGTTTCGAGTCCGAGTAGGATTCCGTTTCCGAGATATTTTCAGTAAAACAGGCATACCTTTTGCATACTTTGGATATCATGGGGATATGCTCATGATCTTAGGATGATGTGACAATTGGCAATGACGTTGAAGGTTTGCGAAACACGAGTTTCGGCAAAGTTCGATCTCGCCAGTCTCGGCGGTCGGGCCGGCCGTGGCGGTCGGATCGCCCATGCCTCAGTGTTTTGTGATGGCGTCCGACCGCCAGGTGGTGGTCCGACCGTTTGGTTAGCGATCCGACCGGCGTCGATAATGATCGGACGGCAAGTTGAGTGGCATTGAGTTTGGTGGGCCAAAAATAGAGGTGTAGGCAAGTGAGGAGATTCTCGCACTTGGTCCCATAATTTTGGAGCCTCGGTCAAAAGTTCTATTCGTTTTAAATTTCCGAGAGGTTGCGGAGTTGATGTTGAAATTTTGGCTAAGTCCTTTGGTGGCGATCGAGGCAACCGCCGATTGGCGATCGGGCCAGCGATGTGTCGACCGCCAAGGTGGCGATCGACCGGTTTTCACTTAAATCGTCGACCGTGTGGCGGCGATGGTTCTTGATTAGGTCAAGTTCATGGGTTTCATGTCATATGTGTTGCATGATGCATGTTTTGACTAACGTGGGTCAAGTTGTGAAGAACTTGTTCTCGAATTCAATTTGCTTATCTATTATTGTGCGAGTTGCTTGGTGGTCAACGATGGTCAACGGCGAGGATGATCGAGGACTAGGCTTGAGAGCGAGGTTCAAAGCGAACAGCGATGCCGGGTGAAGTCATTGGACTCAAGTATGGTGCAAGATGGACAAAGGTGACCGAGCAGGCGGTTCGGTGCGGCCCGGTTGAATCAAGCGGCGCGGGGTCGGTGCAAGTGCCATGGTGGTTTCGGTGGGGCGGATGGAGAAACTTGCCGACATGATGAGCCGTTGGATCAACCTACATGTGGCGAACAGCGAGTGCTTCGCACAATATGAACACGGCGCTTTAAAATGCGTGCGTGTGTCACCCATTTGTTTTGGGCCTTAACGGGAGCCCATTAGGGAGACTCTCTTAGAAACCCTAGGCCTCCACTATAAATAGAGGAGGGAGGTGGTTGCACCTTGTCCCCTGGCTTTTCGACCCTTTCATTGTTTAGAAACCCTAATTTGCTTAGGGAGAGGAGGAGTGGAGGTTAGGGTTCTAGAGAGTTGGATTTGATTTTTTTCTCATGTATTGAGTCCTTGTCATCCATTGATGGAGTGGCTGTGAACCAATATCATATCAAATCAATCCAAAGAAAGTTTCTTCAAGATGAGTTCTTTCGCTTTCGTTCTCTCTATTTGATGATTTGAGTCTTTGTTTGATCCGCGAGTTTTTGCGTAGTTTCTGGATGTGATCTAGCTTGCTGTGATGTGTGAGAATACATCTAGGATCATTAATCACCCACGTGCAAGTCTCAAGATCATATTTTTGTTTTGACTCGGTTTTTGACCTAACTTCGCTCAAACGGGAAAAGGTCGAACACGAGCAAGGATCATCACGATCGTTGCTTGGAATAGGTTCCGACATCCTTGGGAAGGTTTGTGTCAAGTTTCACGAAGTTTGGACGCACGAATCAAAAGTTTGATCAATTTGCGTTTCGGTTTGTCGGGCTGATTTCTCTGTTCATCGAGCGAGCGGTCGACCGCCCGAGCAAGAGGTCGACCGATTTCAGTGGTGCGACGCTAGGCCAACGATCGACCGCCCCGAGAGGTCGGACCGCTGAGTCTTCTGTTTGGTTTCGTATTGATTTTACTTGGGGTTTTGAGTTGATTCAATACAAGTCTTCGTGTGCATGATTGATTAATCTTCATAGCTTTCATAGCTATTGGAGTGAGATTCGTATTGAATTCAATTTGGGAGAAAAAGAGATCGTGCTCCTATTCACCCCCCTCTAGTCGCATTTTCGGTCCAACAAGTGGTATCAAAGCCTGGTTAGTTCAATCTTGATCTTAACCGGTCACTGAACTTGGCGATGGATAAGTACTCTTCCAAACCGCATATCTTCGATGGGCACGACTATGCCTTTTGGAAGAACCGCATGCGTGTCTTTCTTGAGAGCGAACCACGTGGTATTTGGGAGGCTGTTCGAGGTCCGCTAATCTTGCCTGAGGTTGCTACGCCGGCTTCTGAAGCCCTCTTGGCTAATGACCGTAAGGCAAAGAATTTTCTGTATAGTGGGTTTGGTAGACAGGAATATGATAGGATTTGCAATCTCGAGTCTGCACATGAGATTTGGAAGACCCTCGAAACCTATCATGAGGTTCTTCCCAAATCAAACAAGTGCGTCGGCAGAGTCTATAAAGAGAATATAACAAATTCGAGATCGTCCGGTGAGAGCATCGATGACATTTTCAATCGATTTAACACGATGATAAATCGGATGAAATCATTGGTATTGAATTTACACATGCGAAAATGCCATCCATCTCCGGCTGCAATCAACACCGGGAGTGGGAGATAAAGGCTACCGCCATTCGGGAAAATGTCAACTTCTCGATCGACTTTGAGCTGCTCTATAGCAAGCTCAAGACTCATGAGATCAGAAGTCGACCATTCTAAGAAGGGTAACATGGCTTTGGTAGCGACCGCTCAAAAGAGCCTCGATGGGTCGTTTGAGTCCTCTTCTAGTTTTCACTTGCCTCTTTATCGCAATCCAAGAAGAGGATCTTGAGAGTATTCTAAGCTTGAGATGGCGCTTTTGATTAAGAAGTTCACAGGCCTACAACAATATGAGAAACAAAAGAGAGGCGGCCTGTGACTTGTTATGAGTGTGGAGAGCTTAATCACATCCGGCAAATTGCCCCAAGCTGAAAGGTAAGAGCAACCACAAGGATGAAAAGCCGGCTTGGAAGAAGCCTCGGGCGCAAGTCCAGTTTGATGATGCCAAGCTCGGGGAAGGCTGCTCACAGGGTTCTTGCCGCTCTTGGAGATTGATCCTTGAGTGATGTGGACTCCGGGAGCGAGGAGGACAAGGAGGAGGAGCTCCCTAAAGACAAGAAGGGGAAGGCCAAGGACTTCACCGGCATGTGCTTCATGGATGACTCCGACGACATCGATGACAACAATGAGGTATCTCCTTCTTATGATGTTCTCTTTGATAGATATGAAACTGTCTATGAGCAAATGCTAGGTTAGGATAAAGCTTTAAAGCTCATCATGACTAAGAATGAGGAGTTAGAGTCACAAGTAAAGAAACTCACATTAGAACTTGTGAATGCTAAGAGTCTTGAATCGATGAATGTTCATCTGCTATGCTTTACATTCCGAATTTGCTAAACGCAATCTGCTCATGATATTGCTTTGCAACAACTTGAAAATGCTAGGCTGAGCTAATTGAAGTTAAATCCGCTCCTTGTGAAAAATGCTTAAAGTCTAGCAAGTTGGTTGTTTCGATGTGGTTGAATCTAGCTCTTGCTGCATGCGCTTAGAACGTGAGCGTGAATTACATGATGTTGTAGAAGCGGCTAGAGCTAAATATGCCAAGCTTAAGGGCAGATTAATTCGCTACTTGTGCTTCATGTGAAGCTCTTAAGCTTGAAGTTTCTCTTTATAAGAAGAGGTTTAATGCTAAAACTTGTGATTCATGTGTTAACCTTAGAAAAGAAATTGCTTACCTTAATGACACATTAGAAAGATTTTCTAAAGGTAAGAAACAGTTAAACATGATTATTGACAAGTCAAAAACTCCTTATAAGAAGCAAGGGTTAGGATACAACTTTGCCTAGGATAAATCTAATGACATTCAAATTTTGAGAAATGGCTTATTTGAATTTGATACCCAACCTACAAAGATCACTTTCAAATCTACAGGTTTTGCCCAACCATCTGTTCAGTCAAAAGGTGCTTCTCCTAGTGGTACCAAGTACCATTGCACCTATTACAAGAAGGATAGGCATATGGTTGAGTTCTGTTGGCGTAGGTTGAAAAATGCTAAGAAAAATCTTGCTAGAATGTCATCTAATCAACCTAGAGCTTTTGTGAGACATGGTAATTTAGAAAGGAAGAAACCTGGTTTAGGATTTATTTCACATGCTAATCATGCTCATGCTCCTAGACAGGATAACTCTCATGTTAGAGTAACCATTGCTCTGAGAATTTCAAATAGAATCAAGGATAGCACTACGCTTTGCATACTACTGCAGAGGCGTGTGTCTCGATCTGGGTTCCCAAGTCATGTTTAACTAACTTGATGTTGAGACACTTCGTTCTTACGTGCCTTGATTTTCGAGGATCGCGCGGAAGGAAGGACACGTGGTTCGTCGACTCATTTGTTCACGCCACATGATGGGAGACTCAAAATGGTTCACCTCCTTCACGCGGTCGATAGGTGATGTCCTCATCACCTTTGGAGACAATACTCAAGGGTGGATTGAAGGAGCAGGAACAATCGGGGTGAACGACAATTTCATCCTAAAGGCGTCGCCCTTGTGGACAAGCTTAGGTTTAACTTACTCGTCTCACGACTTCTTGATGATGGTTATGAGACTATATTTAAGAAAAATGCTTGTCGGGTGCTTGATTCTGATGGTGAGCTCGTTTTTGGGATTTATAGAGTTGCTAGGATTTTTCTGCATCTCTTGCTGGTTCTCTTAAATGTTTGTTTACTCCTTCTTACGAGTTTCGCTTTGCACCAAGCGTTTGGGGCACATTGGTTTTGATCATCGGCGAGTTAGCAACCTTGATCTCATGAGAGTTGTTGGACCGAAAAGGCGACTAGAGGGGGGGTGAATAGGAGCACGATCTCTTTTTCTCCCGAATTGAATTCAATACGAATCTCACTCCAATAGCTATGAAAGCTATGAAGATCAATCAATCATGCATGCGGAAGACTTGTATTGAATCAACTCAAAACCCCAGTAAAATCAATCTGAAACCAAAGCAGGAAGACTGGGCAGTCGACCTCTCACGGGGCGGTCGGACCGGTTGGCCTAGCGGTCGAGACCATCAAATCGGTCGAGACTCTCGCTCGGCGGTCGGACCGCTCGTTCGATGAACGATGAAATCAGCCCGACAAACCAAAGCGCAAATTGATCAAACTTTTGATTCGATGCGTCTAAACTTAGTGAAACTCGACACAAACCTTCCCAAGGATGTCGGGAACCTATTCCAAACAACGATCGTTATGATCCTTGCTCAGATCAGACCTTTTCCGTTTGGCGAAGTTAGGTCAAAAACCGAGTCAAAGCGAAAATATGATCTTGAGGCAGAATGACCCTAGCTTAGGTTTGTATTTTCAAATGTAAATTATGAGGAGAAATAAAACTTTTGATACCTCATGAAATCATTTGAGAGTTTAAACAATTTTCCTAGCAATTTCCAATATTTAGAATTTAATTCTTGTGATTGGAAATTGTTGTTATCAATTCTTAGCTTTCAAACTTGTGAGCATCCTCTGAAATTATTTTTCCTATCATCTTGACCATCCTAGCTACCTCCTGAATTATCTCACAATTTTTAGATTTTATTTGCTATTTCAAATGGCCAAGTCAAACTAGTTGAAAATCTGGTCAAACCCTAGGTCAGCATGCTTGTGAATTTTCTGCAGAACTTTTCAGTGCATGAAAAGTTCTGGAAAATATATGCAATGTTGTTCTCTGTCTCAAGTAGCTACCATAAAAATTTCAGAATTTTTGGAGCTAGGATCTATCTCTAAAATTCTCCAAACTCTCTCGACTTTCTAACTCAAATCGAAAGCTTTGTTCCTCGAACGGACCCAACTCGGGCTCGAGTCCGACTCGCACCATTTGGCTCAGTCGCGTCAACTAAACGCACCGCTCGAGTCCAATCGACCGTGACCGTCCGATGCAAATCGAACGATCCACGTCGCGTGCGCAACCGACCTGTCCGAATGCATACATCAATCTCGACCGTCCAATTCAGATCCAACGGTCGATACATTCTCGATCGAGTCTAAGTATCTGTTCGCGCCGCTTTGTCCTGTCGTTGACATATGGGTCCCTGTCAAGTTCTTCCTCGCCGACTCGCGCCTCACGGGCTCGTGGCGATCGCGCATGCGTGCCACGCGGCTTCGTCGTTGCCACGCAGGGACGCGTGTGCGCCTCGGGATCGCTGAAGTCCATCTACCTCCTAGGGTCGTCCATTCCTTCTCGCAGCCATTCTACGCCCTCTCGCCCATTTCTTAGCCGGTAGGAGAAAAACCGAGAGCGCCGCCGTGTTAACGCCGCCGCGTGAGCTCGCGACCGCACCACCGTGATCCACGCTGACGCCGCCTCCATTTTGCCCATCCGGGTTCTTGGCGCCCGATGAATCACCAGGTGGTATCGTCGTCTCCACCTCGGCGCTCGGCTCGTGAGCTTGTTTGCGTTACGGTGAGTCTCAAGCCTCAGCGGTTGATCTCACTTGATCGCAATGCTTCACCGATGCTCACGGTGGGCTCGTTTGTCTTTGATGCATTGTGGAGGTGTGCGACTTCTTCTTCTCGAGCTCAGATTTCACCGCCTCGGACCTTCTTCGTCGGCATTATGCGGGCGTATCCTTCCCGGCCCGTAGCACCTTCTCCGCGGAGCCGTGTCTTCGTCTCGCCCCGTTCGCCGCACTACCGCCGGCATCCTCGAGTCCCGGTCACCGTCGCCGAGTTCGTGAGATCCTGCGAACCGAAGGTACCACTCTCGCCCGAAACCTCTGGTTCGCGAAACGATTCTGCGCGCGCGCGCGCGTCTGTCTTGGCGCGGTGAACCGCCGGTGGGGTTAGTTTAGCGCTAATCTTGGTTAGTCTGAGTCTCTGATTTGTGGGCCCTCTTTGGTTAATCGCGTTTAGAAATCCTTTAATCCGGCCCGTTATATGTTCTCTCGAGTCAACGCCATGTGGGTCCATGTTGTCGATTAGGTTTGTGTAGCTCGTGTCGTTTTCTCTGTTGGGAGCGTATTTTCTTTGTGAGAGTGTGTTAGGTTTGCACTTTGGTAAGCCGAAGACGTATTCTTAGATACGCCTTCGACGTCACTTTCGTGGTGGTTGTTCAAGTCAACATTTGCCGTCGGCCATTGTCGATGTGAGGGCTAGTTTCGTATGGTGCGAAATGGGTTGAGCGCATTATAGATTTCGGAAATGATTTAGTATTTCTGGTTTGTGTTTTCTGTTGAGCTGTTAATTCAATTAAACTTGTAAAATGCATAACTAATTCAATTTTTATCCAAATTGCATGAAACCAGTGCTGTTAATTTTCATTTTAAATGTTCTATTTACCAAAATTAGTGTCAACCTTGTCCCTGTATCAAAAAAAAATCTGTTAATTAATTTAATGTTGTAGAATGTAATCTCCAAACTAGAAAATGCCTATCTCTTTTAATAATTGTGCAAAATCAATGAACCCAATTCTGTAACATTTCATTTTCAGTATACTAACTATTAGGTTAAGTTTTACACCCTGTTTCTGTTCATGAAAATTGGTTTAGTAATTAACTAGTGTTTTCATGTGTGTTGTTAGCTTAGAAAATTCCTAGAAAATTCATAACCACTTAAAATGAATTGTTCTCTGTTTCTAAAATTTTGTTATATCATGCTTAAGCTGCTGTGTGAGTTTGGTATGTTTTTGTCTTATTGTATGGTTGGGTTTTTGTCGGTGTTATTCGCTCTTATTCGCTGTTATTTGTTCTATCGTTAGGATTCGATATTTGCGGCAACCCTGAGAACGACCCTCCGCAACATATTGAGCAACAGCAGCCAGGCAAGCAGTTTGATCATGATAATCCCAGTATTTTGAAGTCTAATATTTTGTTTCAGCTGTATGTATGCACTGCTTAATTTGTGATTAAATTGTTTAGTTAAATCCGTAGCTGCATATCCTCAGTAGACAAAATGTTGATCTCTACTACCGAGCCTAGGCTATTTCTTTGTGATTAGAGGTTTGGATGATCTCTTGTCACTTAGTAGGTCCGGTCAACTTGCTTAGACATGCTTAGCTATCGGTAGAATCAAGCGGTTATCGACTTTAGTCGGTAACCTTGATCACACAAAATCTTCTATAACTTTATGTTTGACATTTTTGCTATGCTTATTTGCAAAACTAAAACTGAAAACAAAAAATGATTTAGACGCGCACAATGGTAAGATTGGTGTGATCTGTTGGGTGTGATGGAAAGGTGCCCGGTCAATTAAGGACCGAACATCTTGTGAGTACACATTATCAGGCATTTCGGCGTGCTAACCACACTAGAGTATATGGGACCTCTCTTGACCTAGTACTTTGGCGTGTATTGGCTCCGGTCGCAGGAGGTCGCAGGAGGATGGTGTTGGGAGCATGGTAGTTGTCCAAAAGCTTTATCCCGAGTGGGTAGTTGTCTTTTCGGCTTTACCATGTAAGCGTATGGATTTCTATCCATACGAGCGGCTCGTAGTTAATACACAATATTGGAAAAAGTCTCGTAGGACTTAGTCAGTGCTTAGATACCTTGAGTGTGCTTGGCTTAAAGGCACGAAGTGTGGGTACATTGGTACACCTGCGAGGTTAAAACTATTCGAATAGCCTCGTCCTAGGTGATGGACACGCTTGGGTAAGCTTTTCAAGAGTTAGACTACAACCTTTAAATTAAAACTTGCAGGTGAGTACGGATCCGGGATTCGTGCTATATTGTGGTGACTATTGGGATAGTCACTTCTAGGTGGTTACTTTGTATCTATCCTTATTTCGTGATTATTTCAACGATAGAAATGAATTGCAAACTTGCCTTTAAATCGTATTACATTATTGCAAATAAAGTTGGCTTTATGCAAATGAAACATATGACCTCCACCAAATAAGCCTGCATGTAGCATATGAACAGGTCTGCTAGTTCACACGTCAGTCTTGCGGGTACAAAGACAATCTTTGTACTCAGGTGCTTTGCTTAATGTTTTGTTGCAGAGGAAGAAGGTGAGCCCAAGGGCCTCACTTACGTGAGTGTCTTTGCCGCCGTGGGTGACGACTAGGCTTGGCGGTCCGGTCAGATGCCTTGTGGGTTGAAGGCACACTGATTGGCTTTGTTTATAGCCATCTTATGGCACTTTTGCTTCCGCTGTCTCCTCTCTGTTATTTGTGTACCTTGTGGCACGTCACTGCATGCGTAATAACTCTACTATTTGTTTATCTTCCGTTTGGTAGTGTGATGTTTGGACTCTATGTTTGGAATGGAGTTGATGTCTAATTTTGTACCGAGGTGTGTATATGCTGCAGGAAGTATACATATCTCGAGGATCGATTTATTTGATTTGTGATGCTAGGACCGGTGGTTGGTTAAGCATTACAAGCCAAATAAATTGGGGTCCTCACAGAGACTTGCACGTGGGTGATTGATGATCTTGATTATCCTAGATGTATTCTCACACGTCACAGCAAGCTAGATCACATCCGAAACTACGCAAAACTCGCGGATCGACAAAGACTCAAATCATCAAATAGAGAACGAAAGCGAAAGAACTCATCTTGAAGAAACTTTCTTTGGATTGATTTGATATGATATTGGTTCACACCACTCCATCAATGGATGACAAAGACTCAATACATGAGCACGAAATCAAATCCAACTCTCTAGAACCCTAACCTCCACTCCTCCTCTCCTAAGCAAAGCTGGGGAGAGGTGCAACCACCTCCTCCTCTATTTATAGTGGAGGCCTAGGGTTTCTAAAAGAGTCTCCTAATGGGCCCCGTTAAGGCCCAAAACAAACGGGTGACACACGCACGCATTTTAAAGTGCCGTGTTCATATTGTGCGGCACTCGCTGTTCGCCACGTGTAGGTTGATCCAACGGCTCTCATCATGTCGGCAAGTTTCTCCCATCCGGCTCCCACCGAAACCACCATGGCACTTGCAGGACCCCCGCGCCGCTTGATTCAACGGTCGCACCGAATCGCCTGCTCGATCACCTTTGTCCATCTTGCACCATACTTCACCCAATGACTTCACCCGCATCGCCGATCGTTTTGAACCTCGGCTCTCCAAGCCTAGTCACGATCATCCTCGCCGTTGACCGTCGTTGACCACCAAGCAACTCGCACAACAATAGACAAGCAAATTGAATTCGGGAACAAGTTCTTCACAACTTGACCCACGTTAGTCAAAACATGCATCATGCAACACATATGACATGAAACCCATGAACTTGACCTAATCAAGAACCATCGCCGCCACACGGCCGACGATTTAGTGAAAATCGGTCGACCGCCACTTGGCGGTTCGATCGCCATCGCGGCCCGATCGCCAATCAAGGTTGGATCGACCGCCACCAAAGGACTTAGCCAAAATTTCAACATCAAATCCGCAACCTCTCGGAAATTTAAAACGAATAGAACTTTTGACCGAGGCTCCAAAATTATGGGACCAAGTGCAGTAGAATCTCCTCACTTGCCTACACCCTCTATTTTTGGCCCAGCCTCAAACTCCAATGCCACTCAACTTGCCGGTCCGACCGCTCATCAGACGCCGGTCAGACCGCTACCCAAACGGTCGGACCGCCGACCTGGCCGGTCAGACCGCCAGTACAAAACACCCGAGGCATGGGCGGTCTGACCGCCACTGTGGTCGGTCGACCACTTGAGACTGACAGACCGAACTTTGCCAAAACTCGTGTTTCGCAGAAACCTTCAACGCCATTGCCAATTGTCACATCATCATAAGATCATGAGCATATCCCCATGATATCCACAATCTCCCCTTGATGAACACATTGGCAATTCCCAACAAATGCAAGTTTTGAGGTTTGAAAAGTAAAACTCAACGTTACAAGCAAAGGCACAACTTGGTCCATATGCAAGAGAAAGCAATGGAAATGACCAAGTCGGCTTCGTAATAGCATCGGCAAGTGAGATAAGGCAAAAGAAAGCAAGAAAGCTTCAATTTCGAGACGAGTCAAAATTCTCACTTAAGGTCCATATGAAAGAACAATTGTTGAAATGACCTTTGATCATCGTGAGGATCAAGAATTGCAATTCAAGTTCGTAAAGAGCAATAAGACCATAAGAATGCAAATAAGAAACTCCCTCACTATGATCCTCAAATTTCAGAAAATTTCAAATTCTCCAATTTTCTCCCCTTTAACACTTTTAAATCTTCTCCTTTACACATCTTGAAATATCTTCTCCCTTTGACAATGGAGTCATCAAGAAATCACGCCTTCCTCTCGTCCAGAGATAACAAATGCAGAATGAGGAAAAAGCATAAAAAGGAACATGCATGAAATGCAATGGAGTGGCTTCATATTTTTGTATTTTTCAATTTTGATTTCAAGAAGCTTTGGAGATTACCCAAAAAGAACAAGCTAGCATTTCTAATATTGCACAAACAACATATCAGCCTGAAAGCGCTAGCAAGATCATGATAAGACATATATAACAAAGCTAAAGCTAGAAGGCTCAATATAAAGCAATGCATTTTAGCATTTTAAGCAAAGCTTCAAATCTAGCAAGTCCATCAACAGGGATCCTAAGATGATGATGGCCATGCCAAAATGTCAATGTGAGTCCAAGAAGCTAACAATGACCACATTAAGAGACAAACAGGTCCTGAATTGAATCATTTTGCTCAATTTTTCTCAAACGCCCATTTTTCAACAGTTTATCATTTGCAATTAATATTGAAGTTGATTAAAGGTATATCTTAGTGAAAAAGATCCTGGACTAGGAGCCATCCACAAACTCTTCCTAAGCTTCTACCAATTTTGATAATTCATTTTCTTATCCATGTGCTAGATCTCAAGCCTTGCCGCGACCATCTTAAACACAAAAGAGCTTAAAAGAATGGTCTAGGTCATCCAAAACTCCCCCTGAGTTCATGCCTAGTGCAATGGCAAGCCGTCTCATGAGAAAGAATTGGTGAGATCAGTTTTTTCGCACAAAAGAGACCTCCTTTTTTTTGTTCACAAGAGCAGATTTAGATTCTTAAAAGAACAAGAAGCTCAAGTAATGATCAATACTAGATTCAAGAGCTAACACCGCAAATTTTGACAGGGCCAATGTCACAAAAGGAGCACTAATTGCGCAACTAGCTAAAACATCCACAAATTGCGCTTTTAGTTCAAGTTGTCTTAATGTTCTAGCTCATTCAAAGAAAGACTTAGCTACACATATGAAAGCATGATAATTCTAGCAAGTCAAAAACTAGACATGGTATTGAGCAGAATTGAAATACTAAAGCTCAAGAGGGTAATAAGCAAAGCTTCATCAATTTTAAAAGACAAGCAGAAAAGCTTATATTACAATGCATCTTTTTGGATTTTCATATAAATGCAATATGATACAATGAGATGCGAGAAGAACTAAAAAAAAAACCTAAAAAGATCAAAAGTTCAAAAGAAGATCAAGAAAAGATCAAACTCCCCCTCAAACCAAACCGTAGGGATAAATTACCCCTAACTCACTTCTCAAGGTGGCAAACCTAGTTGGATCTAAAGGCTTGGTGAGGATATCAGCCAACTGAGCCTCGGACTCCACGAAATGCATAAAAATATCACCCTTCTCGACATGATCTCTAAGAAAGTGATAGCGAATGCCTATGTGCTTGGTCCTAGAGTGTTGCACGGGTTTTAGCAATGTTAATCGCGAAGTGTTATCACGTAAAAGAGGAACACTATCAAATGCCAACCCAAAATCCTTAAGAGTGGACACCATCCACAAAATCGACTACAAGAACTAGCGCAGCCTACATATTCAAATTTCAAGATGGATTGTGCAATGTAAGACCGCTTCCTAGAAGACCAAGAGACAAGAGAAGTGCCTAGGAAGTGACAAGTGCTCGAGGTACTCTTCCTATCTAGCCGATGACCGCAAAATCGTAATCGAAAACCCCGAATGGACATAGAAGAAGAGCAGAATACCAAATACCATCTGGAGGGTAGAGTGTAAATACCTCAAGATGCGCTAACGGCTTGGCGATGGGAAGTCCTCGGAGCGCTGAAACCTCGCATGAGGTAGACCGTGAAGTGGATGTCCGGTCTTGAGGCCGTCAAATGTATGGAGCCAATCATCTTTGCGGTACTCGCGCTGATCCATGGCTTCTCCTTCCTCATCCGGATCCAAAGCGATCGGTCGCCATGGAGTGGCGATCGCTTGCAATCACCCATCTCAAGCGCTTGAGCAGATCCTTGGTGTGCCGTCGATGGATGAAGATCCTTCCTTGCATTGCTTGATTTGAAGCCCGTAAAGTAGTTGAGTTCTCCCATCATACTCATCTCAAATTCCTCGGACATGGTCTCTAAAAGCTGAAACAAGAGCATGAGAAGAACCACCAAAGATAATATCATCTACATAAACTGAGCAAGCAGAAGTCATTGCCACGCCTAAGGATGAACAGTCTTGTCTACCTTACCCATCTCAAAATCATTCTTAAGGTAAAGGTCTTAAGTCTATCATACTGTGCTCTAGGGGCTTGCTTAAGACCATACAAGGCTTTGGATAGCTTAAAAACATGATGTGGATACTTGGGATTCTCAAAGCCTGGGGGTTGTCTAACATACACTTCCTCCTCTATAAATCCATTTACAAAGGCACTCTTGACATCCATCTGATAAAGTCTAAAGCCCTTAGAAGCAAAGCAAATGCAAGCGAATGCGAATGGCTTCCAATCTAGCAACAGAGCAAATGTCTCATCAAAGTCTAACCCCTCAACTTGGCTAAAACCCTGAGCTACCAATCTAGCCTTGTTTCTAACCACGTAACCATCCTCATTTTGTTTATTTTTGAACACCCAACGGGTTCCTATCACATTATGACCACTAGCGTGTTCTACTAGATTCGGACCTTATTCCTCTCAAAATTCTCTAACTCCTCATGCATGGCATTGACCCACTAGAATCGGATAACGCATGTGATATATCGCGGGTTTGAAAGAAGCAACAAATGCGAGTAATGAGAGTAGAGACTTGATCGTGATACCGGAGCGAGTGACTCGCTCATTAAGATTACTAATCATCCGATCCAGAGGATGATGCCTCCGAATGTGAAGTGGAGCGCTGGGAAACAATATCTCCTCAACCTCCGCAGGTACTGCTGATGAAGAAGATGCAGCAGGAGCCTCAATTGGAGGTGAAGCAGTCGTAGTAGGTTCTGGAGCTTGGACAGGAGCCTCAACAGCAGCAGGTGGAGGACAAGTATCAGCTTCGTCATCATCTTCCTCCACAAAAATGCTTTCTGTCACCTGTGTATTACCTGAAACGTCGGATCTAGCTCCAGGGCTAGTCTTATCAAAAGTGACATTGCATGTCTCCTGGACAATGTTAGTTTCAACATTAAAAACCCGAAAACCCCTCGAATGTGCAGGATAACCCACAAATAAACAATCAAAAGTCCTTGATTCAAATTTATCTAGGTTTCCTGTCTTGAGAATGAAACACTTAGCTCCAAAAACTCAAAAATGAGAAACAGAGGGTTTTCTACCAAAACGAAGCTCATATGAAGTCTTGCCCAAAGACGGTCTCAAGAAGACACGATTTGCAATATGGCAAGCTGTAGAAATAGCTTCCGCCCAAAACCTCCTCGGTGTGCTATACTCATCTAGCATTGTCCTAGCCATCTCGACTAAGGTTCTGTTCTTCCTTTCCACAACGCCATTCTGTTGAGGGACGTGTGGAGAAGAGAACTGATGCTCAATTCCGCGCTCAGCACAAAAAGAGGCAAACGAGGTATTCTTGAACTCCGTGGCATTGTCACTGCGGATCGCTATCAAGGCACCAGAAAATTCAAAAGCCAAACGAAGAACAAGATCACGATAATGACCAAAAGCTTCGTCCTTCGAAGCAAGAAAGAACACCCAAGTGTATCTCGCAAAATCATCAACTATGACAAGAATGTACCACTTGCCACCAATTGACCGAACCCTAGCGGGACCAACAGATCCATATGAAGTAACCGCCCGGTCCACTACCATGACCAAAGTCACTTGAAGGGTGTGAGGCGGCAACTTGCTTGCCATGCCTACGTGGCACATCTGAGATCCTTGACGGCTTTGAGTTTGGGCAAACCTCTCATGAGATCAAGGTTGCTAACTCGCGTCAGATGATCAAAACCAATGTGCCCCAAACGTCGGTGCCAAAGCCAGAACTCAGAAGAAGGAGTAAACAAACATTTAAGAGAACCAGCAAGAGATTCAGAAAAATCAGCTCCAAAGATCCTAGCAACTCTATAAATCCCAAAAATGAGCTCACCAGCAGAATCAAGCACCCGACAAGCATTTTTCTTAAATATAGTCTCATAACCATCATCAAGAAGCTGTGAGACAGAGAGTAAGTTAAACCTAAGCTTGTCCACAAGGGCGACGTCCTTTAGGATGAAATTGTCGTTCACCCTGATTGTTCCTGTTCCTTCAATCCGCCCTTGAGTATTGTCTCCAAAGGTGATGAGGACATCACCTATCGACCGCGTGAAGGAGGTGAACCATTTTGAGTCTCCGGTCATGTGGCGTGAACAGCCGGAGTCGACGAACCACGTGTCCTTCCTTCGCGCGATCCACGAAAATCAAGGCACGGAAGAACGAAGTGTCTCAACATCGGGGTTAGTTAAACATGACTTGGGAACCCAGATCGAGACACACGTCTGCATGAGTAGTATGCAAAGCGTAGTGCTATCCTTGATTCTATTTGAAATTCTATTGTGAGCAATGGTTACTCTACCATGAGAGTTATCCTGTCTAGGAGCATGAGCATGATTAGCATGTGAAATAAATCCTAGACCAGGTTTCTTCCTTTCTAAATTACCATGTCTCACAAAAGCTCTAGGTTGATTAGATGACATTCTAGCAAGATTTTTCTTAGCATTTTTCAACCTACGCCAATAGAACTCAACCAAATGCCCA
Organism: Ampelocalamus luodianensis; assembly: GCA_036346255.1. Taxonomy (NCBI): domain Eukaryota; kingdom Viridiplantae; phylum Streptophyta; class Magnoliopsida; order Poales; family Poaceae; genus Ampelocalamus; species Ampelocalamus luodianensis. The sequence continues at coordinate 68,749,711 of CM070621.1, read as the reverse complement.
TCCTTCTTGCAATAGGTGCAATGGTACTTGGTACCACTGGGAGAAGCACCTTTTGACTGAACAGATGGTTGGGCAAAACCTGCAGATTTGAAAGTGATCTTTGTAGGTTGGGTATCAAATTCAACTAAACTATTTCTCAAAATTTGAATGTCATTAGATTTATCCTGGGCAAAGTTGTATCCTAACCCTTGCTTCTTATAAGGAGTTTTTGACTTGCCAAGAATCATGTTTAACTGTTTCTTACCTTTAGAAAATCTTTCTAATGTGTCATTAAGGTAAGCAATTTCTTTTCTAAGGTTAACACATGAATCACAAGTTTTAGCATTAAACCTCTTCTTATAAAGAGCAACTTCAAGCTTAAGAGCTTCACATGAAGCACAAGTAGCACTAATATCTGTCCTCAAGCTTGACATATTTAGCTCTAGTCGCTTCTACAACATCATGTAATTCACGTTCACGTTCTAAGGCATGAGCAAGAGCTAGATTCAACCACATCGAAACAACCAACTTGCTAGACTTTAAGCATTTTTCACAAGGAGCAGATTTAACTTCAATTAGCTCAGTTCTAGCATTTTCAAGTTGTTGCAAAGCAATATCATGAGCAGATTGTAGTTTAGCAAATTCAGAATGTAAAGCATAGCAGGATGAACATTCATCAGATTCAAGACTCTTAGCATTCACAAGTTCTAATGTGGGTTTCTTTACTTGTGACTCTAACTCCTCATTCTTAGTCATGATGAACTTTAAAGCTTTATCCTGACCTAACATTTGCTCATAGACAGTTTCACATCTAGCAAAGAGAACATCATAAGAAGGAGATACCTCATTGTTGTCATCGATGTCGCTGAGTCACCATGAAGCACATACCGTGAATTCCTTGGCCTTCCCTTCTTATCTTGAGGGAGCTCCTCCTCCTTGTCCTCCTCGCCCCGAGTCCACATCACTCAAGGATCGATCTCCAAGAGCGGCAAGAACCCGGTGAGCAGCCTTCCTGAGCTTGGCATCATCAAACCTGGACTTGTGCCCCTGAGGCTTCTTCCAAGCTGGCTTTTCATCCTTGTGGTTGCTCTTACCTTTCAGCTTGGGGCAATTTGCCCGGATGTGATTAAGCTCTCCACACTCATAACAAGTCACAGGGCCGCCTCTCTTTTTGTTTCTCATATTGTTGTAGGCCCGTGTGAACTTCTTAATCAAAAGCGCCAACTTAGGCTAAGGAATACTCTCAAGATCCTCTTCTTGGATTGCAGATAAAGAAGCAAGTGAAAAACCAGAAGAGGACTCAAACGACCCATCAGAGGCTCTTTTGAGCGGGTCTGCTACCAAAGCCATGTTACCCTTCTTAGAATGGTCAGCTTTCTGGATCTCATGAGTCTTGAGCTTGCTATAGAGCAGCTCCAAAGTCAGATCAGAGAAGTTGACATTTTCCTGAATAGCGGTAGCCTTTATCTCCCACTCCCTGGTGTTGATTGCAGCCAGGAGATGGATGGCATTTTCAGACTGTGTAAATTCAATACCAACAGACTTCATCTGATTTATCACTGTGTTGAAGCGACTGAAAATGTCATCGATGCTCTCACCAGGACGCATCTCGAATTTGTTATATTCTCTTTTATAGACCTGCTGACGCACTTGTTTGATTTGGGAAGAACCCTCATGATAGGTTTCGAGGGTCTTCCAAATCTCATGTGCAGTCTCGAGATTGCAAATCCTGTCATATTCCTGTCTACCAAGCCCACCATACAGAAAATTCTTTGCCTTACGGTCATTAGCCAAGAGGGCTTCAGAAGCCGGCGTAGCAACCTCAGGCAAGATAAGCGGGCCTCGAACAGCCTCCCAAATACCTCGTGGTTCGCTCTCAAGAAAGACACGCATGCAGTTCTTCCAAAAGGCATAGTCGTGCCCATCGAAGATATGCGGTTTGGAAAAGTATTTATCCATCGCCAAGTTCAGTGACCGGTTAAGATCAAGATTGAACTAACCGGGCTCTGATACCACTTGTTGGACTGAAAAGGCGACTAGAGGGGGGGTGAATAGGAGCACGATCTCTTTTTCTCCCAAATTGAATTCAATACGAATCTCACTCCAATAGCTATGAAAGCTATGAAGATCAATCAATCATGCACAGCGGAAGACTTGTATTGAATCACTCAAAACCCCGAAGTAAAATCAATACAAAACCAAAACAGGAAGACTCGGGCGGTCTGACCTCTCACGGGGGCGGTCAGACCGGTTGGCCTAGCGGTCAGACCGCTGAAATCGGTCAGACCTCTCGCTCGGGCGGTCAGACCGCTCGTTCGATGAACAGTGAAATCAGCCCGACAAACCGAAACGCAGATTGATCAAACTTGTGATTCGTGCGTCCAAACTTCGTGAAACTTGACACAAACCTTCCCAAGGATGTCAGGAACCTATTCCAAGCAACGATCGTGATGATCCTTGCTCAGGTTCAGACCTCGGTTTGTCTCAAGATCATATTTTCGTTTTGACTCGGTTTTTGACCTAACTTCGCTCAAACCGGAAAAGGTCTCGAACCTGAGCAAGGATCATCACGATCGTTGCTTGGAATAGGTTCCCGACATCCTTGGAAGGTTTGTGTCAAGTTTCACGAGTTTGGACGCACGGATCAAAAGTTTGATCAATTTGCGTTCGGTTTGTCGGGCTGATTTCATCGTTCATCGAACGAGCGGTCCGACCGCCGAGCGAGAGGTTCGACCGATTTTAGCGATCGACGCTAGGCCAACCGGTCTGACCGCCCCCGTGAGAGGTCAGACCGCCCGAGTCTTCCTGTTTTGGTTTCGTATTGATTTTACTTCGGGGTTTTGAGTTGATTCAATACAAGTCTTCCGCTGTGCATGATTGATTGATCTTCATAGCTTTCATAGCTATTGGAGTGAGATTCGTATTGAATTCAATTTGTGAGAAAAAGAGATCGTGCTCCTATTCACCCCCCCTCTAGTCGCCTTTTCGGTCCAACACATACGGTGTCCATTTTTGACGTTCTTATGCTCGTTTTGAAGCTAACGATGAGGTGCATCCTTTCCACCTAAGCCACTAGTCGCCCTCCCGAGGCCCCAAAATCGGCCATCTTCGGCTCCGAATTCGCGTTGCAAATTTTTTATTTCTGTTTTTGCCATTTTTTTCGGTCTTCCCTTCGGAATTTGGGCTTCGCCTCAACTGAAAAGTTGTAGATCTCGTCGAAACCTTTCAAAAGAGTATATATAAGACATATAAAACTTTGATTTTTCATCTCTTGAGACTAGTTATTGTTTACTGCTTAAACTAGAGGGTTGTTTACATTGCACGTTATTGCATCTTTGTGCTCTACATCGTGTGAACAATCTTGTGCCCCTACACAGAAGTTTGAGTAGTTGGCTAGCGTCTCTCCTAGCACTTGGTGTGAAAATTTTCCTTTGCTTGCATCAAGTCATTTTAATCTTTGCGTGTGCGTGCATACACTTTTCTTGTTAGGCTTTGATTAGCTAGTTTTGATTAGGCTAGGATCAGCAACATTGACTAGTAGTACTTTGAACATTTATTCAACTTGCATGTGCTGAATTGATTGTTGCTAATCCTTGCTACCATACTTGAGCCTTCCCAACTACACCTCTTCTACACCGTACAAGCTGAACTTCTCCTAGGAATCGCTCCATCCAATCTTCGAAGATACGTTGACACCGCTGGATGCCGATCACCCCTGTTTGCTTGGTAAGAATTGGTAAGAATTCGATAGAAGGCTTGAGTGTGAGAGACTTTTGAACCACCACATCCTAGTAGTTTGTAGGGACATATGCTTGTTTTTTGCTAACCATGACAGGTTCAAGATCACAAAGTAGGGAGTTTCGTGAGATCAACAACACCATTGACTCATCTCCTGTGCCTGAACGAGGTAAATTTAAGTATGCATTTACATCCTTTGCTGGTAAATTTGATCCTGATGCCTATGTTGACTGGGAAATAGCATTAGAGAAAGAATTTGAATATTATGATTGGTCTGATAGGCAAAAGATTAGAGCTGCCACTAGTATTTTTGTTGAGGATGCAATACTTTGGTGGAAGTATTTAAATAGACATGGAAGAGTGCCTCAAACTTGGAATGCATTAAAGAAACTTTTGAGAGATGAATTCATTCCTAAATATCATGCTGATTATTTACTAGCTAGATTGCAACGTTTAAATCAAGGTAGTAGAAATGTAAGGGAATACTATCATGAATTGAAAACTCCTTTGTTGCGTTGTGGTTTAGAGGAACATGCTGAAGCTACAGAAAATAGATTCTTAAGTGGGCTTAATCAGGAAATTCAGGACCTTCTTGTTCATAAAGAATATAATTCTCTCTCTCATTTGTTTATACTTGCCTGTAAGGTTGAAAGTCAGATTGAGGAGAAATTAAAAATACATGATGATAGGAAACATGAGAACAAGCCTATGTTTGTGTCTTTTTCTGTGAATAACGACTTGCTGGAAGTTGAGAGCCATGCCGAAGAGGAGAAATCTGATTATATGGATGAACTTTGTTTGATTCCGAAAGTTGTAGATTTGCCCATATGTGTTACCACTGTAAGTTTACAACTTCAGGGATTTGGATTGCATAAATACTTCACTTATATTTGCAAAACTAGTTGCAATAATTCCTATATGAGAAATTTTATTTTGCTCATTAACATATATGATTATTCTTGGGGTAATAATACAATGAGCTTTTATGATCGCTGTTGTTTTATAATATTAATTGTGCAACATCGAAGAACTGTTAAAACGGATGATATATACATATACATGCATACACTTTGGCTTCTTTGTTACCCTATTTTCAGTCTATCAAAAGCTGAGGACGGCTTTGTTTTTAAGAAGGGGAGGATGATGAGGACATGACCCCTATAGATATAACCAAATTTTTTATTCTTGTTGTTCCAAATACAAGAGTTTGTACACTTCACTTAAATTATCAGGTGAGATCATTTTTAGGAGTGTCTTTATATTATATGAACTATATGATGCAACCTAATGATGAAAATGTATATTTGTGCAGCACCACGTCACTTTGTGTCCAAGCCAAGCAAGAGTTCAGGTTGGACATGTTCTGGAATCCAGTTCGGCCTCCAGAGACAGCCCTGACTTCAAACGAGCATAACTTTCACATACGGACTCCGTTTGAGGTCCACGAGTACTTGATTAAAAGCTTATCTCGTCCTCTTTCCAATGAATATGACCACACCTTAAAATTCATTCTGTGCACGTCGCAATCATCAAGAAAAGATGTTGCATCACCTGTTTGGGCCAAATTGAGCCTTGTAACCTATTTGGGCCGGCCACCTCCTTGGCCACCCCCCTTGGGTTGCACTATTTATGGCTGTACTGTCCATGTGAATAGTACCCATGAATAGTACCACCCCCCTTAGCTCTTGGATATGTGTGGCTCCCTCTCCCCTATATAAGGAGGCCACACCCCTCTAGTTTTTCTCGGATTTCGTTGAGTTAAGGTTTAGCCATTGTGCAAACTTCTGTTCTTCAGTTGTGTCGGACGACCACCTGTCAAGACAGCCTTCGGAATCCCACCTTATCAATATTTCATAAATATTTGCAATACATTAGATTGTGTTTTATCTTGTTCTTGCCTATTCTTCGATTGCATGCAGGAATATGTCTTCGTGGTCAGGTTGATCTCACTTTCAGCAAGGTCAATAACATCTCAGAGTTGGTTCAACGATTGCTAAGACGCGAGCGTCGTGGTACGGTTGTAGTCGGATCGCGAGAGTCATCTCCACCAAAATCGATAGTTATGAATCTCATCGAAAGATCGGGACACCCCGCCTCCATCACACCCCTTGCTGCTCCATGCTTCTTCCGTTGCTTCTACAGGGCGCTCTAGAGATGTACAATGTCACCGTTGCAAAGGATTTTGGCACTTGATGCACGATTGTCCAAGTCAGCAAGCTTTGCTTATCAATGACAATGGTGAGTACACTTCAGCTAGCGATATTGAGTAAGAACATATTTTGGTTGCAACTAACAATGCAGGTGATGACATTGAGCAAGAACAATTAGGCTATGAGGCATCTGACAAGTACCAAAGCCTAGTTGTCCAGCGTGTGTAAGTGCTCAAATGGAGCTTGCTGAACAAAATCAACACCACACATTGTTTCAATCGAAGTTCATCATCTAGGAACATTCATGTAGAGTCATCATTGATGGTGGAAGTTGCAACAACCTTGCTAGCACATACATGGCCGAGAAGCTTGTCTTGATCACAACTCAACACCCTCATCCTTACTACATTCAATGGCTGAATTCTTGTGGTAAGTTGAAGGTGACTAAACTTGTGCACGCATATTTTTCTATTATATCATATCATGATTATGTTGATTGCGATGTCGTACCTATGCAAGTATGCTCGTTATTATTAGGTAGACCTTGGCAATATGATAGATATACTAAACATCATGGTAGATCTAATCATTATACTTTCACTTATAAAGAAAAGAAAATCACTTTGTTTCTAATGTCTCTTGCTGCCATATTAAAGGATGCATTAGAAAGAACCGAGAGAACATATAAGGAGAAGACAAAAGTTGATCATAAGATTATAGGTCCAAGTGAAATTAAATTGAAAGCTCCTGTTATGCTAGCTACAAAATCTGATTGTATTGACTTGAAAAAACATGATTCTGAATGCTATACTATGGTTTGCAAAAAATCTTTGTGTCCATTAGAAGATATGCATGTTTCTTTGCCTCCTGTTGCTACTAACCTTTTGAAGAAAAGTGATGACTTGGAGAAAATAATTGAGTCTAGTAAGACTCAAATTCAAGAAAGGGAGGATGATGAGGACACTAACCCTAAGGATGCAACCACATCTTCTCCGATAGGACGTTCGGCTATTGCATTGCCATATTCCCCAGTTAGACATAGCTACGTCTACTCATACGAGCCGAGCTTCGTTTATATGCCATGGTGCTGTGTCACCAATTGTTAGCCCATGGACTTTGTAATAAATAGACTGATTTGTTCGGTTTGGCCCATTTGGTCAGCCTCCTAGGGTTTTTAGTATTGTTCATATGACACTATTTACACATGAACAGTACCCACAACCACCATCCCTTCTCCTATACATAGTGGCTGCCACCCTCTAGTTCCTCGAGTTTTGTTGATTGAAGTTTAGATTTGCTACTTTATACTTTTTCCTCTTGTTCGGCGACATCAACAATGACATTGTTCTTCAAAACCCCACTTCTCAATACAATTTTAATTCCTATTCGCAATTTCAGATTACTTATTTACCTTGTTCTTGCATGCTTCTTCGGGGTATGCAAGAATTGATCTTCGTGACCAGGTTATCTGGGTATTTGTGTATGGTTGATAATGACTTATCGAGCAGTTCAACGATTACGTGGTTTTGAGCCTTGCAAGTTCGTAGCCAAGATTGTGAGAGTCGAGCGACTACTACCGAATTTACCTTCTTATCAAAAGATTAGGCCAGAACAGGACCTTTGTGGTTCATCAACAAATGTAAGAAAGATTGAGTACAATGTGTATTCAGCAAAACTTGTAGTGTATCGCAAAGTTTATATATATGCAAGACTATCAAAGGAGGCGGCTCTACTCCACAAGTTATTTTGCAATAAGTAGATTTTATTTGCAATATCCATATGTAGTATTTTGCAATGGGAAGTTTAAAAGAGTAGTTAAATTAGTACATTATAGTAAGTAACGATATGAATAACAATAACAACCCGCAACCCTCCTCGACTGTGAGCAACATTTCATTTTTAGCCATAACATGGCAGTTAACTCAAATAAAAACCCATGAGTCATTACCCATGTTTTTCAAATAAAATGGTTTTTGTGAACATCAAAACTAAACCCATATCGTCTGCACTAAGCATGCTCTTGACCATGAGCATCGCTATTTAAATAGATTTGCACTATGTAGAGGTGTACAAGTTTACCCATAGTACACAAATTATTTAATTTTTTTGGCATCCATTGATACCACCGCTCACTACCATAGGTGAGCAGTCTAGAGCATGTGTCAAAGCCTTTAGATCATCTAGTCCTACCCTTGCACTAGCCTGACGAATATTTATCTTCACCTCACCTGGGGACACCACCGTCTCTGTAAGGAATTCGCCGTTGTGTCGGAAGGCTTTGTTCCGAACGCCTCGGTGAAAGGAGCCCCTTTGGACATACCAGTACATTCGGTCCTACCCACACTACTACGACCTACCAGCGTGCAAGGCAAGTTTTCAATGACTTAATTAGCTAAGGTCATCCCATACTGGCACATATGGTTGTACACTTAAGCTTAGATTAGAGTTGTTGGCGTCCGATCCTTAATTGACCTCGGCGAGAATCTCCCCCTATCTACTAGTGAGGTACACCCCTCACTCTTCTCAGAATAATATAACTCGCCCGCATTGCAAAGTAGGTTTTTCATTTTATTTTTATACAAAATAATAGAGGTACACCCCTCTTGACACTTTTCATAAATCACCCAAACTCTTGATATTGTCCTTTTATAGCTTTTATGGAAAATCTATCGCTCTATTAAGCAGTTGTACGATAATCGCACTCGAAACTCCCATATGATATTATATATTATATAACCCATAACCTAATGGCTACAACAGTAAGACATCAATTTTTCAACAGGATATATGCATTGAATAGGATTTACAACGACCGATTTCCCAAACATAGCATTTTCATACAAACATATACACATGCATAATAGATTTTGCAAAACAAAGTACAGTAAGTAAAATATTAGGATCAACATGATCAAAGGAGGAGTGTGCCTTGCTATGGTTGTTCTAAATATGAGGTTGGTTGGTCATCGAAAATAGCGCTCAAACAATCGACGTCTATTTCAAAAAGAGTCAAAAACGAATTAAATAATGCAAATAAATTCAACAGTAACCAAATCCAAATATTTTTGCATATTTTGATAGAGCATGACTTTAGATGAATTTAGAAATAAGAAAAATTCAATTTGGAGTTTTTATGCAAAAGTTATTAAAGTTTCAAATTGGTTCTATTTGAAAAATCCTAGAAAAAGAAAAGGGAACGAGAATCTCTCTGACAGGTGGGACCCACGCCCTTTCCTTTTTATTATGATTTATTTTTCTACTGGAAAATACTTGTGTATGATAGGTGGGCCCAGGTATTTTATTTTATTTTATTTTTCTAAAGGAAATCATTTACTGACATGTGGGGTCCACTGTCAGTGACATGGTTTACAGAACGGTGCATAGACCGAGGGTCTATGCACACTATGCGCGGTTCATGTGAGGGTGCATTGTGCACTTAATGGCCGTGGGACCCGCGTGTCAGTGACTGAAAATGAAACTAGGTTTTTAATGAACTTCATTTACTGTTTTTTGGGCCGACGCGTCAGTGAGATTTAGCAGCGTTTAAATCAGTGTTAATTAATGCTTTGTCTTAACCCGACTGGGATTTGGTTTTAAATACACTGCTACAGTACATGTCCTCATTCGGACAACATAGAGTAGTGTGAGGGCATTCCTTGCTGCGCTCGTTGCTAGAGCGTTGGCACACGGCTGCCACTCAGGATACCCAAAATGGGTTTCCTGCGCCCTTGCGCACCCGACGGTACAGGCGATGAGGGCTGAGGTGGCTCGATGTGGCGGCGCGACGGCATTGAGTGGTGGCATAGCAAGGCTTGGGGAAGCTTCAAGACATCCTAGGGGTGCTCCTGGTGCAGGGAATCAGCTTGGGGCACAACAAGGGAGAAGCGGCGGTGAAGGCGGTGTTGTCTACTAGAGTTAGGGAAGAAGCAATGATTTGACAGCTCCTGCGAAGGGAGGAATTGAGTGAGGGAAAAGGATTCTCATGCCCTGGAACATGATATAATGCAGATGGCAAGGAGAAAGCTTCACTGGAGTGTTGATAATGGTGATGGCAGCATAGCAGCCAAAAATGGAGCTCGCTCCCGATTGGTGTTCTAGCAACCGAGAGAGGGAGGAAGGAGAAGGGTGGCTAAGGGAGGTAAAGGCAGCTCTGGGTGACAATTTATAGAAGGGACGATAGAGGAATTGTGAGAGGGTGAGCGTGCCCATGGGCAATGGCAGCGATGCTTTCGGAGGCGCTGACTGAGCAGCGGGTAGGGATGGGTCGCAACTGGGGCTGGGCATGGGTGTTGGGAGGTGACGGGGTAGTTAGGTAGTGAAACCGCGGGTGGTGCGGCGAAACAACGGACGCACGGTAACGCACTCACGAGTGTGTGCTGGCCAAGTGAGCGGAGGTGGAAGACAATGCCTGCCAATGGGGCCCACTGTTAGCGAGAGAGAGAAGGAATTAGGTTAGGTTTTTTTTGGATTTAAGGGCTGAGATTTGGCTAAAATTTTATACTCATCAAGCGAAGTCTAAATTTTATGAAATTTTTTGTGAGGGCTTTTGACCTAATGTCGTTCTTTATGTAAATTTTTTAGAAGTTTATCTCTTCGTTGATTTTCTTCAAAATTCTTTTAATTTTCTGTTCTTATGTATTTGTATTTGTTATTCTTAATAAAATTCACAAAAGTTGTTTTGTATATTATACCCTGGGAAATTTTGCCCAAATTAATTATCTCAACTATTTTCACTTTTTTTTTATCTAATTTTCCTTTAAGTGCATTTTTGTTTGTATTGCATTATTAGTTTTTAACCAAAAGTTCAAAAATCAACTATAGTTAGACTTTCATATGTAAGATGATCAAAATAATTTTCCCAACGTACTTTTATTATGTATTCCCAAAATGGGAATTTTGGGATGTTACAAATAGACCTACGTCCCTGAGATTCAGTGGACTCGGTAAGAAAATTGTAACACCCTAGCCCGACATGAGCCTGGAATGCTACTAAACTAACAGTATAACAAATTAAAACCAAGACATTTTGCTAAATTTCAACAGAATCTCCTTTGTATAGCTAACTATAACGAAGGTTCCAACAGTTACAAATTTCATAGTTAAACAATCCAACATTCAGTATAATCAATAGGCATTCAAGATATGCTAATCGACTAAAGAATAATCATAGGTATCCAAAATATGCTACTCATCATTATTACAAATAATCCAATGGGTAAAGCATAACCATAACAAATCCTTTAAACAGTTTGCTCATTTATTAAGGCATGATTTGAAATTTAATCAACTATAAAAGATTCATGGCAGTGTGTGTGTCCGAACATATGGCTACTTCCCCCCATGCATGTCGTTCTTGTATTGGATACCTAAAACAACAACAACAGCAAGAGTGAGTTCACAGACTCAGCAACTACAAATAAAAGACATTATAATACAAAATTATAACATCATCATCCACTCCCATAAACTTTGCATTAAACAATACCACATGCTTATGCAATGCTCAATCCATCCTTTCTCTTTAACTCTTTTTTGCATTTTACCGGTAATGCAGGGTATGCAACCGTCGCTGCATACCCATGCCTGTGCTCGCAAGCATAGGGACTAAGAGCCCAATACTCTGCAAGTAATGGGGACCTCAAGCCCACACTCAACAAGTGTGGGGACCTCAAGCCTGTCATATACATGACGGGGACCTCAAAGATATACATGCTTGGTCACCACGTGACCAAGCCTCAAACATGATCTCAATATGCACATGCACAGTTACTCTATTCATCATCAACATGTAATAGCAGTAACATCATACATGAATAGAACGTAATCATACTTTGAGCATTCACCAATATTAACACACTTATCATTCCAACAACCATGCATTGCTAACATGTATCAAATACTCGCAAACATGATCAAGTATTCATAATTAGTATATCAATCAATATACTTGCCTCAACCGTGAGAGAATGAAGGACGCGAAGAGGGCGCTGCCCCTGAAACCAATTCCCCACCTGAATTAAGTTAACAAGCACTCTAAGATAACAATACTGGACCAAAACAAAGCTAGAAGCAATTACAAAAAAACTATACTCTCTCGCGCAACCCCAATTCCGAAATCCTAAACAGCAGTCTGTCCCCTCGACAGATAGTTATAATACAAAATTCATATATTTTAGTATAGAGATCCGAATGAGGTGTTCTTGGACTCTCTAGAAAGCTTATCAAATCCTCCATCTAAACCTAGTTGGTGAGCCTTCCAGATTCGGCCATTTACTACCCTCACCAAGCTGATTAACAGAACGGCTAATTCACGTCGGGTTTCTGGACAGTGATATTAAAACTATCATAACTTTCAGTACATTTATCAAAATTTCATGTTCTTTAGTTTCCTCGAAAGCTAAGCCAAGTATCTACATCTTTCGTTATAGTGAGACCTTCCAAATATTCATGTAACTATCCGCTTTTGTCTGACTACTAATAACTGTCAGAATTCTAGCAGATTTACCGAACAACAGCGCTATGAATTCCTAACTTTTGAACCGCTCGTCCAAACGATGTGATCTAGTACTCTACAGAAAGGTATCAACATCGCCTACAATTATCTAGGAGACAGCTAGATCAGAAATTCCAGTTATCATCCTCAAAATAGTCGTCCACTACCAACTGCCCTAAACTGATCTAATACCGATATTGCCTAAATACATGAATACACGACTAATCGAACGGGATTGGGGATTAACCTTGGAGATCAAGATGAAGAACGTGAAATCGCAGTGCTCCCCATCTCCTTCTTCCTCTCTTCCTTCTCTCTTCCCCCCTCTCTTCCTCCTTTCTTTCTCTTCCACCTTCTTCCTTCTATTGGACTTGCAAGGAGGCAGCAGCACCTGGGAGGGGGAGGGGGGGTACTAAAGTGGTGGTGCTACAGTACCAGGGGAGCTACAGTAGCAGGGTTGGGTTTGGGTGGCCGTCCCCCTTCCTTTTGAGGCCGACCGACTTAATTGGGCCAAGACACCATGGGCCAAAAGCCTAGGTTTTCTTACTCTCCCTCAGAAATATGAATTTTTAAATTTGATTTATTTAATTCTCTCTCTAATGCTATGCATGATATTACAAAAATAGGGGAATTCAGCTCTAAGATGGTCTTCTCGTTCCCACATAGCTTCGTCTTTGGTGTGGTTGCTCCACTAGACTATTAGTATCTTGATCGCGCGGCTACGAGTGTGTCGCGTGGCTTCGTCTAGAATTTGGATCGGATGTTCCCAATAAGAAAGATTAAGTTGGAGATCAATGCTCTCCAACTGAGTGAGTTCAGTTGGAGCTCAAAGACACTTCTTGAGCTGCGATACGTGGATAACGTCATGCAGATCTGAAAGTTGAGGTGGCAACTCTAACTGGTATGCTACCTGGCCTTTCCTCTTGAGGACTCGGTATGGATCGCTGTACCAAGGTACTAGTTTTTCATGGACATGGAAACAACAGATACCTCGTAGTGGTGAGACTTTGAGATAAACAAAATTATTTACTTCAAAGCTTAGGTCACGGCGACGACGATCAGCATAACTCTTCTGTTGTGACTGTGCTTCCTTGAAGTGTCTCAAATACTCCCTCGACACCGGGTCATACAAAATATTGTGTACCTCGCACCATAACTCGAGACGGTCCCAGTGATACGCTTTCTTCCAAAATCCCTATAACTTCCAGAAACTTACCAATATACCTTAGGCCAACCTTCCCTTTGATATTAAACCAAACAACCTGCACAATCCACACAGAACTACGGTTCCCTTCTCAAAATCTATCACTTCATCCTAACAAGGAGAACCTCCTTTAACCAAGGACGCGCAACACAACTCGCTTTAAACAAACTCTCTTACAGACAAAGTCCAACTGAAAATAAATCACTCTCATCGCAACCATGCATTACTAACTTCCCACCAAAAGAGTCAAATCCAGAATCGAAGATTCATCATGAAAACCTCGATCCGTGTTGAAATTCCCACAACCGAACATACTCAGTCATTACTTCAACATGTAAACATATTCTCGACCAACTTATCTTTATGAAGATTCTAACTCCTAAAGGGTTACTCACTAACGCCAAAACATTCCCAACAATAGCTCAACAATCCCTGCTATCTCATTAATTGCCATAACAATTGGATTACTTTCCTGGTCCCCACTCTATTAAACTACACCGTCATAGATCACCTACACAACATCGCAAAATTACCCAATCGCGATACTCTAACACAATGATCAAGTTTCCCATATTTTCGATAATCCCAACATTCCAACATGAATGAAGATTCTTGGATTATAATTCGCTATGGGTCCTGCTAGTTGTAACACTAATCAGTTTTATTTCAACGGCAAACATTCCATTTAAATCAAATTCTCTCCAAGAATTATAAGTCAAAACCAATTCACTTTCTGCTGCTCCTCAAATAGCTTGGTCCTCAAAATTCTCACCGCTATCGTTTACTTGACCACCACCAACCAATCGCCACATTACACTTTAAGAGACCTTGCAACCCAAGTCGGTTAATCCTTTCTCAAAAGGAAAAAAGCAAACATATACAAGATTTAACACACAAGGAAATGTTACTCTTCGTAGTGAGAACGAGATCAAGAGAAATAGTCAAATAGCTTTGATCTCAGAAAACAAAAGACAAGACCACAATTATGGGCACATGTCCCACAAGAAGGGAGTTTCAAACCTCAATAAATCATAATAAAATATTGCTATTAAAACTCAAGAAACGCTTAAGCAAAATGATATAAAAGTTGTAGATTACAATTCTTAACTCCAACCTCAAATACTTATGGTACGCTTTTTTCTTTTAACAAAAAAACCATTTCTTTGATTACAACTTCACTTTGCCAACTCAAACAAAATGGCCTTTAAGATCAAATCACATGAATCACTCAAGAACCAAATATAACTTTCCAACACGTCGCTTTGCTCAACAAATTTCAGCTACCACATAATTCATGAACTACCAATGGTCATGAATGCAAAACTCTAAACTTTTTATTTTAACCGGTATTACGAAAGGAGATCAAATTACTTTCTTACTAAAATAATCATCACTACCCTCATCATCTCATACTCACGGTCTTACTAACCTCATCATTATATACTCTTAGCATGAATCATCATAGGTTACTATCACATATCAAATCCCATCAGTTCATGTCATAGTGATGTTCAACACCAAACTTTAATACACAATAATTGCACCTAGCCTGTACGTATGATCTCTACGTTTGCACAAGAAATAACTCGAAGATTAATATCCACTAAGATAATAATCGAACATCTTTTGAACTTAACCATTCTAAATGGTTAGGTTAATCCGCTGAGACCCGTTTATCCATTTTACCCAAGAAGTTTACCAATTTATCACCCTTAGCGATCAAACTAATTCATCAGTATCTCACACTTTTAATAGCTCTATTGCTTCCAATTAGGTATAGCCATACTCTTACTCACAGTTCATCAAGAACTAGTACAAGACACCATCAAATTAATCAACTTCCCTTTCAAAGACCTTAGTTAAGATTGATCATGCACACACTGCAGACCCAACTTTGATAATCCATATCATATCCATTAATTGCTTTGGTTATAACTTCTCACTTAACTATAACAAAACATCGCTAAAGGGTTTAACATTTTCTTTCATAAAAGAGAAGCATTTAACTTCAACAGTCAAAATACCCCAAAAGAGAAACATTGAGTCAAAGCTTCCACGTACTAAAGGACTTGCAAAAGGAAACTTTCACTATCCAAAACATCTAGCGAATAAATGGGTCATGTTTTCCAATAAGAAAGACAAAACTCCAATGCAAAGGTCAATCTTGACAATTAACCAAGTTCACCAGCCACAAGAATAACTCAACAGTTGGGAAAACAATAATTGCTTTAAGTGACAAATATAAGCCAATATAAACACATCAATCTTTCTCAAAGCAACCCATTGTAACATCCCAAGGTTATGTTACCAGAAATAAAATAAATAAAGTTATTATTTTGTTGGAATTTCTGAAAAATTTCAAGGAGTTTATTTGCTTTTCTTGAATTTCCTAAATAAATAAAAGTCAAAAATAAAATTTATTTGGGTTTTCTGAAGTTTTATTGGATTTAAAGTTAAAAAGGAAAATTTTAAGTAATTTTTGGAATTTTCTGGATTTTAAAAGCTTTTTCTAAATATTTTAAAGCCAAAATAATTTATTTGCAAAATTAAAAGCAAATTATAAGTTCGAACTATTTTATTTAAATCCAAAATGGCTTAGAGAATTTTCTGTGAATTTTCTCAAATTTTTTGGATTTTATTTACAATTTTCTAAAGCTATTTTGAATTATCTGAATTAAATCAATTAGAAAATCAATAGAAATTCTCCAAATAGTGTTTAGGCCGAATCTCTTTCGGCCCAGTCCAACTTCCACGCGCACGTGGCCCACACGGCCCATTCCTCCCGCGCATTCTCTCTCTCTCTCTCTCCCCCCACCGTCCGATTTACATCGGATGGCCACCAAACACAAACGCGCCTCCCTCTCTCTCCTTCTCACCCGCACCGTCGGATCAACATCCAACCGCCCGCGCCCTTTCTTCCTCCCCGCGCCCTCTTCCCCACTCAGCCGTGCCTCCACCATTCCCACCCGAGCCGAGCTCCGTCAACGCCACCATCCTCGCCTCCTTCCCTTACGCGAACGTGCGCGGTCAAACCGCCCCCCGATACGACGCCCACCCCGGCCGTTTCCCCCTCTAATCACGCACACGTTCACTGGATCATCGCCATTACCGCCGAGAAGGCCGCTCGCACGTTCTCCTCCCTCGCCCCTCCCTGGCCCCTATAAAAGGGAGCCTCGGGAGCGCCTCTCTCCACTCAACCCGACGCCGCCATTCATTCTTCCTCTTCCCTCTCCATTTTGCCGGATTTTGAGTTTGAAGAATCACGGCCAAGCGCCCTTTCTTCTCCGTCTCGGCCGCCAAGCAGTCTCATCACCGCCGGCCCCTCCTTCCGCATCGCCATGACAACGTCGACACCGTGCGCGCGCTACCTTCGCCGGAGCACGCCCGAATCGCCCGCGCCGCTGTGAACCGATTCGCGTCGCCGCTCTTCACGTCACTGCCGGCGACTCCTTCTCACCCTTGCGCCACCGCGGTGAGCATCGTAACCCCCACACCCTCCTCTCTCGTTCGGCACCACCCACTCCCGCCACCGTGCCGCCAAACGCCGGCGACCCTCGGGCCGAGAGCAGCCGCCTCCCCGGTGCTGACATGGTGTGCTTGCGTGGGTGCCACCTTGCGATCACACGGGCGCCACCTCAGCACCCTCGCCTGTGTGGCATGCCCGTGTGTCACCGACATGGCACGGTCCACCCCCTAGACGAAAAACCAATAAACCCAGTCCACCATACACCAAGTCACAGACATGTGGGTCCCACATATCAGGGAATTAATTAATTCCTTTAATCCTGAAAATCTCAGTGCTGACGTCAGCCTTGCGCAATAAATGAATTTTCCTTTAGAAAAATAATTCGGCCAAAAATCCATTTCCACCTGCTGATGTCATGCTGATGTAAAGCCTTTTTCTTTAGAAAAATAATTCCAATAATTCAGAAAAACCCTAATTCTATCATTTCATGTAATTTGAATCTTCTAAAGCCTATATCTTTTGCATCCGAACTCCGATTTGGGTGATTCAAGTTGCAAAATTTGTATAAAATTAAGATCTAGCTAACTAAACCAAAATTATTTAATTTGGAGTTCATTTGAATTGCTATTTGAATTTGGCTTATTTCGCGATTAGATTTCGACGACTTCGGAGAGTCAGATTTCGACGCCGTTTGAAGAGCGCATAAGAGGATTGATTTTTATTGTATGATCATCGTGATTATACACTTAGACTACCTGGAGAAAGTACTTGTGAGTATTAGGTGACCTATAAAGGAAAACAACATCACCTCAGTACTAGGTGACCTGTTAAGGAAAACAACATCACCTCATCAACCAAGGCAAGTTATACCCTTGATCATATCGATCCTATTATTTCAAATTATTTAAATTCTGTTTTAAATTATTACTGCATGCTTATTTATATTCAGTAATTTAAATTCCTATTTTAAATTTATAGTTATGCCTAAAATCCTTTGTATGACCAATTTTGATAATTGAAGTGAGCATATTGTCACCCTAGATAAGACCTATGTAACACCCTGGCTATTCGGAAGCCAAAATGCTACCTAAAGACCTAATTAATAACCATACAGCGAAATGAATTTCAACAACACTTCATCAACTAAGCTAAACAAATCATCAGCAAAAGGAACATAAACAAGAATGTAATATTGGATCCGCTACGATATCTTATCAACGAATGATCAATGAACATAACAGTTATTTAAACAAACTCAACGATAAGTACATTGAATAAATTAACAGACAACCAATATGGACAAGACTACCTCTTCACATTTTCTGAACATACCACGAATGAACATTTAAGAATGCATGATATGAATGAAATTAATCAAAGGATGGACTGCACACGTGCTTATACAGGTATAGCTAGTGACACACCTGTCAGTGTTCACTTAAGCCCGCACCTTAACAAAAGTGCGGGGATCCAAGTCTCGTATGAAGAACGTTTCATACAGGTGTCCAAACTGAAATTGATGGGACTTTAGACTCCACTCCCGTGGAGCTCTACTCCCATGGACGGAACATGAACATGGATGCAACTTTAGACTCCACTCCCGTGGAGTTCCGCTCCCGTGGACGGAACTTGAATATGGATGCATGAATGTACTTATTAACAACGACTAGCATCATCTTTGAACATATGAATTTCACATATGGAAGAAACATAGTCATCGGAACTTCTCACGTATCAAATGAAAACACAGTACAAATATTAAGCATCCAACATACACAATTCATACAAACGTCGGTGTACTTGCCTTTAGCGTATGCGCGTTAGGAGGCAACGACGATGCCGCTAACCCCGGAGCCTCACCTCCTACACCATTAATTTACTCAATAAGAACCACGATGTCAAGACACTACTCGCAACACAAACCCTAACACCCCAACGTTTAACTACACAATTTTATTCCAATTGAACTACATTCCATCAGAAAACCATAATGGGCAGCAATACTAAAATTGACATAACTTTTGCTCTGAAATTCGTAAAAAAGTAAACTCGGGCTTGTTTGAAAGGTAACAATATTATGTACAACAATATAGTTGATAGAAATCCCAAATTCTGAATATACCAAGCCCCAAAAGACCGATGAACACCCTCTGTCAGAACTGCCTGACACTTCTGGGCAGCAGCACGAAAAGGCCATAACTTCTAATTGGCCAACCCAATCTTAGCGTTCTTTATCAATATCAAAAGCTAAGACCCAGGCCTACAATAACCTAGTTGGGTGAATGCCCTGAATTTGCCATTAACTTGATCATATATTAAAAGACAATTTGACAATTCATTCTCGTTAGGATTCTAGACAGTCAACTTAAAACGTGCATAACGTTTGTTCTACAAATCCAAATAGGGGGTGTTCTTTATCAATCCTTAAAGATAATGAGATAACGTACAAAAGTCGTTATGGGCAAGACTTCTAAATCATCTTCTATCTAAGTCATAATTTAACAATTACAGTGACTGCTAATTCTCGTGAGAATTCTGGACAGCAGAAACTAAAACGATCATAACTTTTGATCCATACATCGGAATTCAGTGTTCTTGGCGGCCACCGAAAGCTAAGAATAATAGCTACATAACTCTAGGAGATGGATATCTCAAATTCGGCTTCTAAGATCATGAAACAGGCCATGCAACATTCTGGACAAAACTGATTTTCTAATCGTAGCAATAAAATCTAATCAATTATGATCCAATTCACATCTACCACTAATCAAACGATGAGGATCGACATTCGTTACCCTTGCAGCACCCAGGAAGACGATGATCTAGCCTCGAAGATGATCCACTCTTTGTCCCTTCCCTCCCTCTCCTTCTTGAACAGCAGCCCCGCGAAGAGCCTCGCCTTTCTCCACCAACAGCAAGCAGCAGGGGCGCCTACCACCGGGAAGGGCAGCAGGATGGAGGCGGCCTGGGGAGGAGAGGGGCGCAAGGGGGAGAGGTGGGGAGGAGGGAAGTGGCGGCTAGGGTTAGGGGGAGGGGTGGCGCCTCCCCCCTCAAACCCCCCTTGGCCGCCCCCCCCCTTGGGCTAAACTGGGCTGCGGCCCATGGCCTGAGTTGGCGAATAATTCTCAAAAACCCCTTAATAGTAACCCTATTCGCTGGTTGAAAACATTCCTGTTGGGAGAAACTCGGAATTGAAATAAGTTCTCTCTATCTAGCTTTCGGGATATCACATTCTGCCCCCCTTAATTCTACTTGTCGTTCTATTCGCAAGAAGACCACAACTATAATTAATCACAATTAATATGTCCCTGACGTGAACAACTCCGGTTACTACTCGCGCATGCGAGACTCCAGTTTTCAAATCGTTCTCCCCTCGGAGTTATGGGACCACCGCACTTTGACGTAACTGACGTGTTACGGCTTACTACTAGTCCCAACCTGCCACTTGTCACTCCACGGACATGACTCGAAGGCACGATCTTACTCGTGGGTCAACGGCCCAAATGAAACTTCACACTCCATATGTCTCCCTCGACACTAGGTCATACAAAAAGATCTGTGCCCCACGCCAGGACTCAAGACGATCCTAGTCATACGTTATCTCTCAAATCTCCGTAACTTTTGGGAATAACCAACGTACCTTGGGCCAACATTCCCTTTGGTACCAAACCACACAACCTGTACATAACATACAAAATTCTTGTTCCTTGTATCAATCGATCTCTTCACTTTAACAATGAGCACCTCTTTTAACCGGACGCATAATAAGAACTCAGCGAGAATAAATGATTCTCATTGCAAACACGCATTACCAACTCCCCACCAAAGAGAGTTAAATCCAAAACCAAAATATTCATCATGAAACTCCCCCACTTTCCAAGTAAGTAGTTTGCCAACAAACACCACATAAGCCCAAAGCGAAATCACTCAAATGCCCAAAATAACCATTCCCATTCTTTTTCTTAACCAAAAAGAATCACGCATACCAAGAAGAATCAACTCAATTTATAATTGGCATATGTATTAGGGACAAAGCTCAAATAAAATCAAGAGAATACATCATTATCCGAGAACACAACCTTTTCTCAAACTTTCTTTTTAGAATTCAACTTCCTCTTAAACCATGAGATTCCAAATCATCGCATAACACACTAATTCATTTCTTTTACTTTGGCACCCTCAAAGCTATGCTCAAATTGAACACCAAAATCCACACATATGTAAAGAGGCTTTTTCAATCCACAATAGCATACTCTGGTCAACTTCTCTACCAAAGGAAATAACTTTGACAAATAATTTCCAACACAACTCGATATAGATTTCAGCAACAATCACATCACCTCAATCTTTTAAGGATAAACAACTTGAAATTCACCGCATTCACACTCTTTTACTACATCCAAAGGATTCTATCAAAGATCACTATAACTCTTGGAACAAATCATAGGAAACCAAGATGCTAACATAAAAATGCAAAGCCCAAATTCAACCTTTGAGAATCTATGAGGACCCTGATTTATTCAACTTGTAATGCTTAGCCTTCCGTTGACCCTAGCACCACAAATCGAATAAACCAAGCCTCGAGATATGTATACTTCGTAAATGCAGATACACACCCGCTACAAAATCATGCATCAATTCCATACAACTCATAATAACAATTCTAGCAAAAGACGTACAATAGATAAAATTATTACAAAAGAGAGGCCAACCGGCCAAGAACTAAAAGAACAGCGAAAGCGAAATGCCATAAGATGGCTAAGACAAGAGCCAACCGGTTGCCACACACCCACAAGGCAAACCGACTGCCGCCAAAGCTAGTCGCCCACACCAAGCAATACTCACCAAAGTCAATCCCTTGGGATTAACCTTCTTCCTCTGCAACAATTAAGCAAAGCAAATGAGTACAAAAATGTACTGTAAGACTTACTGTAACAAAGCCTAGTTACTACTATATGCAGGCTTTAATCAAAGGAGAAGGCTCAAGGTTAATTTTCAGCATAAAGCAAGTTTTATTTGCAATAGATAATAAGTTGAAGGCAATTTAGACAATCTGAATTTTATTTGCATAAATAACAGTGGGAAGATAAAGTAATGACACAAAGATATCCTGGAGATGACCAACCCGATGGCCACCACAACAATAGCACGAGTTACCCACTCGTACCACCCACATCAAGTTTTTATTTTAAAAAGGTTGTAGTCTAGTTCTTGCACGACCTTACCAAGCATGTCCATAACCTAGGACGAGGCTATTCGAATAGATCAAAAACCCTGCAGGGGTGTACCAATGTACCCACACTTCAGACCGCCTTTTCGCCAAGCTATTAAGCACACTTCCTTTGGTATGCCGGCACGGCTAAGTCCTACGAGACGTTTCCAATGGAATGCGTTAATTAAGAGTCGCACGTATGGGGTTTACCCTTAGTGGTCACGTGAAATAGACCATTAGGACCATACGTTGTGGTGGAGTCAAGCAAAGCCGGGAGTCATTAGCCATTTAGGGTAACGCTAGCCGGACATTACAAGACCCCAGTCGGGGTGGAGGACCTAGAAAGGAACCACCCCGGTCACGCCCATGTGATCCTTTTTCTCTATAAACTACAGCCAGCGACTCATTAATTAATGCATCCCAAAGTACTAATTCAAGAGAGGTCCCATACCCTCCAGTGTGGTTAGCACGCAAATGCGCTTGGCTTAGTGACAGAAGTAACTCGGTCCTTACATGACATGGGCGACATCCTTCAAACCCGGGAGCACGATGAACCATGACTGTGCACGCTGAACCCGTGCACCCACCAAGAAACAACCAAGTTTCGCCCACGTCCAAACCATTTTGTTTTCGTTTTTAATTTCCACAAATAAACATAGCCCAAAGACTGAATCATAAAGATCATAATAAGTTTGTGTGATCAAGGTTATCGACAAGTCGATAATCGCCCAATTCTACCGGTAACTAAGCATTGCTAAGCATCATATCGCAAAGATAAATAAAAGACCATAAATCATTCACCGGGCTCTAATTCACCAGTGAGAATAATAATCTTAAATTTTGTGGCAGGGGTGAACAATTTAGAGGCAACAATGCAATGGGCTTAGCTACCAATAATCGATAAAATTAACTTTGACACAAGAAGCATGCATACTTAGTTTTTACAAACAAGATATTAGAATTTTAAAAGTAGTAGGAGCAATATGGTCAAATGATGTTACACTGCTTACCTTGATGGAAGTGCTCTTGCTGCAGAGGATTAATACTCAGGGTCCACAATAATCTCTCCTGAACCTAACGTGAAAAGCAACAAAACCAATAAGAACGAATAACACCAAACAAAACTCAACAGCAAAGGTTCTCCAAATACCATGAAATTTATACAGCAGCTAGAGGTCGATTTTAGACAAATTTAGGAACAAGAATCAAGTCATTTGGATTCGGTATGAAAAAGTTATGACTAAAATAATTTTCCTCAGCCTGAAAAATCATAATTAAATTAATTTCGGTTACTGTTCATGGCAAAAATTTCTATAAAGATTTAGAGTCTGAAATTTTTATGGTAGGTAGGTAAGGTCATCCTAACAACAGCAAAACTGAGTTTGCACAAATTGGAGTTGAAATGAAATAGCTATGATTTTTCTAAGTTCTAAAACTAGTAGATCATTAATTTCGGTGGCAAGGATCATATGAATACCTATTCCATATTACAGTACATTCCTAGTGGGTTTTAACAAAACTTAGTTTGCTCAGTTTGGAATTACAGAGAAAGAGTTATGCATTTTATAAATTTTCAATGAATTTCTAGACATCATTTTTCACTAAACAAGATCATGTAGTTAAAATCATTTTCTGCTACATAACAGCGCCTAATTTCATTTTCAAATTAAAGTTCATACTCTAATAGAGCTACAACAACTGGAATAATTCAAAAAGGAGTTAAAATGACAAAGTTAAGCACTTTTGAAACATCAAAAGACTTAGAAAATTTGAGCTCTCGGGAGGTCCAAATGGGCTGAAAGAAAACGGGGAGGTCGTGGCCGTCGATCCTTCATCGCACGGCTACGGACGTCGAAGCACAGCGCACCACACGGCGCGCGCAAGGGAGGTCTGGGCCGTTGAGATCCGATCCAACGGTCCAGACGAGGGGTAGCACAGCGCACGCGAGGAACTACTCGCGCTAACGGAGAGTGTGACCGTCGGATCAAGATCCGACGGTCCCAGCACTAGGGAGGTCCGAGCCATTAGATCTAAATCTAACGGTCCGAATCGCGAGGAGGTCCTAAAGCTAAATCTACGGAGGGAGTGCGGACGGCTAAGATCTCACGGAGGAGGTCCTCAACGGTCTAGATCTCCGGAGGGAGGTCTTTAACGGTCACGATCAAGCGAGGGAGGTCCTTAACGGTCAAGATCTCACGGGGGAGGTCCTGAACGGTTAAGATTTTCCGAGGACGTCTTAACAGCTAAGATCTCTAGGAGGTCTAGGCCGTTAGATGGAAATCCAACGGTCCAGAGCTACGGGGAGGTCCTCAAGTTAAAGATCTAATCGGAGGAGGTCGGAACGGTGAGATCTGAAAGAGGGAGGTCTTAGACGGTCAAGATCTCCAGGGGGAGGTCTTGAACGACCCAGATTCAATCGAGGGAGGTCCGATGTAACAGGGTTTTAGCGGGAGGAGATCTAGACGGTTTAGATGGATCTGGGGAGGTCATGAACGGTCCCGATTGGCTTACGGAGGAGGTTCGGGGTTGTCTTTATAAAAGACCCGGGGTGGTCTTTTACAAAGAGGACCCCCAAAGGTAGTTTCGAAGGTTTTCTTTACAAAAGACCAGGGGTGGTATTTTGCAAAGAGGAACTCGGGGGTGGCTCAGGGGTGGTTTTTATAAAACGACTAAGGGAGGCATTTTTGTGAAGAGGACCCCAAGGAGGTCCGAGAGGGTGGTCTTGATAAAAACGATCGGAGGTGGTCTTTTACACAGAGGGCCTCAAGGAGGTCTTTTGCAAAGAGGACCCCAAGGTGGAGGGTGGTCCTAGCGGCTGGGATTTACACTATGGAGGTCTTTAACGGCTAGGATTTCAGATAAAGGGAGGTCCTGCACTTAAGGATTTTACTAAAAGGATTTAAGGGTCCAGATCTACCCTAGAAGAGGTCGTGAAAGGCTAAGACCACAACGGGGAGGTCCTAGGACTTAAAGACTTTACACCCGAAGATCTAAAGGCCAAGGACTAACGCTGGGAGATCAATAACGGTCTAGATGGAGCCTAGGAGGTCTGAAGACTAAGTGAAACGCACGCGCTGACGACAAGAACAACAATTAACGCCAAAGATTGGGCTCTCGAACAACTTAAATGCTAATCAATGGGCTACAGGACTTGTACGAGTATGACACGACAAACGCCTGAGCGCCTAAACGAGCTCACCGCCGGTGATGGGGAGCTCGCCGGCGGAAACCAAGGACATGGGTAGGTCCAAAATAGTGAGGTGAACCTAGAGGTGCCAACGACTACTACCAGAACGCCTCCCACCAGCGGCTAGCCGGAGATGATTGCTGGAGGCACAAAAACGGCAAAATATCCGAACTAAAGTAGACCCGCATTGATAATCAGGGCAAAAGCTCGAACACCAAGGGACTAAATAGGGGTTACCTGAGGACGATGAAGCCAAGAAGATGGTAGGAGGAGCTCCGGCGACCAAAAGGCTTGCCGGAGATGAGGAAGAAAGAAGTTCCGACCTCAAGGAACGCGTTCCTACTTTGCCAAATCCTGAGGAGGCCAAACCGAGCAAGTTAGGGAAATGCTCGAAGGTGATTCAAATAAACTTGTTGACAGGACAAGAATCCCAAGTGAACCACTGGAGCCCTGAAGGCTTCGAGGAGCTCCAAGGTCCGACAATGGCGAGGGGTGCTCTCGGGAGTTGTGATTGAGAGAACACAGAGAGGAACTCGGGTGAGCACAAAGGTGTCAAAAAGGAGCTGAGGAGGAGAGTTGAGGGCTTAGATAGCTAGGGGAGCACGGGCTTGACCAAGAGCAAGCTCAAATGGTGAGCTTGGACCATTCCCTGGTTCACGGCTTTGTCATGGACAAGCTGACGTGAAGGAACAGCTAGGGCACGACTTTGGGGCAAAGCTGACACGCATTTAATGCAAGGTGGCAAAAAGCTGTTGGGAGGTGACTTAGCGCTGCTCCCCCTGCTGTCCTCACTCTGGCACGCACGCACGCGTGCGAGAGGAGGATGATGACCAGCACCGACGCCGGGCCCACCTGTCGGCGAAAAACAAGAGGTCCGAGCCCAATCGCTTCGCGGGTTGAGCCCAACCTACTGACCCAAGTCAACAAAGCTTTGGCCATAAGATCAATAATGAACGGTCGAGATTGATTTGGCTGAGAACTACACGGTAAATAGGGAGCGTTGGATTGCAATCCAACGGCTGAGAACCAACGGGGCAATCGGAGGCCCAAAGGTCTCAACAAACGAGGACCGTTTGATGGAGATCCAACGGTCCACACCGCACGCGCGTTGAAAGTCACAGAGGGCGGCACCGAGTTGGCTGGGTCGGGCCGAGAAAGAGAACGGGCTCGAGTCTAACTTGAGCCCAAGGAACAGTGCAAGTCAATTAGGGTTTTGATTTTGAGGCTGAAACTTTGGAGGCTTAAATGAGGTATCAATTCAACTCCAAAAATTATGAAATTTTAACTGGAGCTTCCTGAGTTTAGGATTAACCTCATATAAAATTTCCAGAAACTTTGGTGCACTAGAATTTTCTCAAGAGATTCCAGAAGGTTATTTCAGAGGTTTGACCAGGGTTTGACCTGCCTCTAAAATGCTCAAACAATTTCTAAAAATGGTGAAAGTTTTCAGAGGGTCACCCAGGAAAACTATTTCTAGTGGATGATCACTAGATTAGACAAGGGTTTTTGGAAGACAAGGTTTTCGATCAGAGTGACTGGTGATTTGTAATCCCATAATTCTTTTGCAAGAATTCTTTAGAACATACAAGAATTGCAAGATGTAAGAAAAAGTTTTAATTTCTACTCATTTTCTTACATTTGAACGCAAGCCAAAACTTGGGATGTTACAGAATCCTACAAAGAATGTCTGGTATACCTGATAGATAATCCTCAGATCTGATGACTAAAATTTCACAAAGCTCAACAATAACCTCAATCATTATTGTTAACATCCCTCACTAACCAAGTGACCGCCCAAGGCGATTCGATTCACCAATCGTAGGCCTTCTCCAACCCATACCAATCAAATGTAGCTACTCGACCACAAAATACCCATTCAAAATACCCTAACTGATTAATCAGGATTCAAACATACTCAATCACTAACGTCAATAAATAAATATATTCTTGATCAAGTTATCCTTACAGATAATCTTACTCCCATAGTGTTACTCACTGAGGCCGAGTCATACTTAACAATAACTCAACAATTCCTGCTATCCCATTAAATAACACGACTACTAGATTTCTCTACACTGCTATTATCATTGAACTACACTATCATAATTCTTCTACACAATCTTACTGAGTACCCAGTTGCGACTACGAAATATGTTAGCTCCAAAGTCAAACACTCTATTTAAATCAAATCCTCTCCAAGAGTTATTATAATAAATCATTTTATTACTCAATGCCCTTAAACAACTTGACACCCAAGGGCTCACAAAGTCATCTACTAGACCACAACTAACTAGTTAACAAAACACAACTGGAAAGTCTTTGCAACACAATTCAGTTAACCCTTTTCTTAAAAGAAGAGGCGAATAGAAATAAATTTTAGCGCATAGGAAAAACGTTACCCCTCGCAGAAGATACAAGACCAAGGGAAATAGTCAAATAGCAATGATCTCGGAAATCAAAAGATGAGATCATAGTTCAGGACACACGTCTCACAAGCAGAGAATATCAAACCTCAAATGAGAATAAAACATTGCTTTTGAAATTCTGGAACTCTTATGGGCAAAACAGAAAATTTAGACAAACTTCAATAAACTACAAGTTACAAAACTTAACTTCAATCTCAAATACTCCTACTTCACTCTTTCTTTTAACAAAGAATGCAACTTTCTTTGATTACAGCATCACCATGCCAACTCCAACAAGAAAAGATTTGAAGACCACAACACAATGAATCACTTGGGAACTAATGAAACCTTTCAACACGTCACTTTGCTCGAAACAATTTCAGCTACCATATCCCCATGAGGTCCAATTGTTCACAAACACACATTTAGAAGTATTTTCATTTAATCAATGTCACGCAAGCAATCAAATTCTTTTATACCAAACATTCAACATTATCATCATAATCCCTTACTGTTAATCATGCTAACAATGAGATAATTCCCTTAACGAGAATCATAATAGCCTCCTATCCCATCATAATCCTCTCCAAAAGAACGCAAGCCACAAGGTTGTAACATACCTCCTTTAACAAGATCAGTTATCAAATAACAATTTCACAAGGCACGCTATCAGAGACCACTTATTCATTCATCCACTCAACCACTAGTGTTGCTTAACACCCACCTCAACTATCATTATTAGTTAGCAAATGCATCTATCACGTATGCAAATAGGATCCTACTTCTATTTGTAGTCACATAACCCTTTTTAAATACAGAGTCAACATTCCACTTTATGCTAAGAGTTTAGGGCAAAATATGATTAAAGATTTAATAACATCATCTCTTGTAAAAACAGGTTTTCATAAGGTTCTTCCTCAACATTCATCTAATTCGATATACATGTTCAATCCAACAATTATGTATGATCATCACGTAGCCAGTTTATGAAAAAAAAATTCTGAATTAATATCCTCTAAGGCAACGTTCAAACACATCCTTCACATACTCATCACTAATGGTAGATTAATCCATTGGGACCCATTACTCCATATTATCCAATAATTTTACCAAATTCCACAGTCTTAATGATCAGACCAGATCATCAACATCTTACACTTCTTAACAAATCTTAGATTCTTAGTATGTATAGTCATACCCTTGAACATGTTCATCATGCAATTATTCATATGACAACAACAATTTACTCACATTTGCTTCCAAGGATCATGATTAAGATCGATTATGCACCCCGCTACAGACCCAACTTGATGACTGATACATTGTCCACTATCTTTCATCCTTACAACCTCTCACTTAACACAACAAACGTTGCAAAAGAGTTTTGACACTTTCTTTCTAAAAGAAGAAGTACCAAACTTACAACCCAAGGTTTCTCAACCACATTTAATAAACACTTCGAAAGACTCCTGTGAAACAAATTGGTAGATCCTTCCTCAAAAGAAAAGGTAAAAGAAGACATTTACTGCCCGAAGTAAACGCATGACCAAGGGAAAAAGTCGCTTAGGCAAAGGACTCGGAAAACATAAGAGGAAGTCAACAGATGATGGCTCAAGTCCCACTGTAAGCAAAAACCAAACCACTAATGAGAAGAATGTATTGCCCTTTTGAAAATTGGTAAACTCTTATGGAACAAATGCATAAGGTTTAAGCACACTCAAATAAACTGCAAGTTGCGAAATGTGACTTAAATCTCAAATACTTTTACTTCACTCCTTCCTTTAACAAGGAATTTTTTTGTGATTACTACATCACTTTGCCAGCTTAAACAAGATAAACTCTTAAGACCAAATCACAGGAACCACTTAAGAACCAATAAAATCTTTCAACACGTCACTTTGCTCGAAACAGACTCAATTACCACATAACTCATGAGGTCCAAAAGATAACAAACACAAAACTCGAAACACTTTCACTAAAACAATATCATGCAAATGATCAATTTCTTTTACTTATAAATCATTCAACATTATCATCACAACCACAGTCTGACAATCACACTAATCAACGAAATAATATGCTATTAGCAAGAATCATCATAACCTCTTATCACTTCATGAACTTTTGAAAAGAAACACAATGAATTACCTCATCATGTCTCTAAAATCTAAATAAGATTGCATATACTTGATCTAGGAAAGCCTAGTGCAAAACCTCATAATTGAAACAAAACTCTTTCAATAAGATGATACTAGAACATGACAATCTCACAAATGTACACTAACAAAAAAAATATCTTATTAGATTTCATCCATTTGACTCTTACTGACACTCAACGCTAAGATAGTACACACTAAATGCTCTCTAGCCACACATGGCACAATCATAATCCTACCTCTGATTGCAAACTCAACAATAGTTATGAGGATAGATTCAACATTCTATCTTATGTTCAGAAATTAGAATGAAATGTCTTTAACTTCGATAATATAGACCTAAAGCCGGCTCTGATACCAACTGTAACACCTTGGCTATTCGGAAGCCAAAATGCTACCTAAATACCTAACATGATATCATACAATGGAATAACTGCGTCAATAATTCATCAACTATGCTAAACAGATCAACATCAGTTGGAACATAAACAGGAATGTAATACTGGATCCACTAAGAAATCGTATCAACGAATGATCAATGAACATAAACAACTATTAAAACAAACTCGATGAAAGGAAGTTACCATCCATGTCTAAGTTTACCCATTACAATCAAACAATTACGAATGAAAGAGAATAACAATTCTTTTATTGAATCTAGTATAAGGTGAAATATTTGGCAGTGCGTGTCTACTCCCTCCCAAGAGAAACTTCATCAACGATCACCTAAAAACAAATAAACAAAACAAGAGTGAGTCCAGGACTCAGCAAGTACATGAATTAGATTAACATACAACCAATATGGACAAGACAACCTCTTCACAATTTCTTAACATACCACGAACGGTTATTTAGAAATGCATGAAATGAACGAATATAATCAAAGGATGGACTGCACACATTCTTATACCGGTATAGCTAGTGACACACCCGTCGGTGTTCACTTAAGCCCGTATTTATTGAAATACGGGGATCCAAAATACCGTATAAAGAATATTTCATACGGATGTCCAAACTGCCCACATTGGAATGGTGGGACTCACATGCCCATACTGGAATTGATGGGACTTTAGACTCCACTCCCGTGGACGGAACAAGAACATGGATGCAACTTTAGACTCCAATCCCATGGAGTTCTACTCCCGTGGACGGAACTTGAACATGGATGCATGAATGTATTTATGAACAACGACTAGCATCATCTTTGAACATATGAATTTCACATATGGAGGAAACATAATCATCGGAACTTCTCACATATCAAATGAAAATACAGTACAAACATCAAGCATCCAACATACATAATTCATACAAACGTCAATGTACTTGCCTTCTGCGGTGCGACGCATAGTAGGCAAAGGTGGTACTCCTAAACCCAAAGCTTCACCGCCTAAACAAATAAACAACTGAAATAAGAACACATTGCACATGACACTTCTCGACACCATTCTACAACGCTTCTCCAGTGACTCAAGATTCAATAAGAAACTCTAATATGAAAACTGACTACTCAGGCACAACCCGAAACTGGACAACAGCACGGTAAAAATCATATCTATTGATCTGGAACTCGGAATGAGGTGAGACCAATTTCTATGGATTCTTAACTGACATATCTACAATACTCTAGTTGACGAGATCTTCCGATTCGACCAAATTAATTTAGCAACCGACAGATAAAGTTACAGAACAGATTCTGCCTAACCCAGAAACACAGCTGCAAAGAACAGGTCATAACTTTGGTTCCGTAACTCCGATTAGAGTGTTCTATACCAATCTGAAAAGGTTATGACATTATATACAATAACCTAGTTGGGAGAAAACTCTGATTCATCCAATAACATAAACATATTTTAGGAGACAACTTGAAAGGTAGTTCTCGTCAGAATTCTAGACAGCAGAAACTAAAACGATCATAACTTTTGATCCGTATGTCGGAATTAGGTGTTCTTGGCAGCCATCGAAAGCTAAGAACATTATCTAAATAACTATAGGAGATCAAAACTTCTGATTCGGTCTCTAAGACGTCAAAACATCCCCCGCAACACACTGAACAGAATCGAAACTACTGCAGACAGACTTTGATCCAATCAAAACTAATCGGTTTCACTTCTACGACTAATCAAACAACAACAAACGGCAATCGTTACCCTTGGAGACACGTGTGCCCGCTGAATTCCCCCGCTAGATGCTCATCTCCTCTTCTTCTCCTCTCTCCGTCCACCTTTCTCCTTGGCCGATAGTAATGGGAGAGCACCACCACGAGGGAGCAACAGAGTGCAAGGAGGAGGGCGTGTACTGTAGTAGTACTGTAGCGGCAGTGGAACACTGTAGCAATGCGTGCTACTGTGGTGGGCTAGGGTTTCCTCCTTTATTAGTGGCGGCCCTCATGGGCCTCCTAGGCCAAAGCCCGAAGCCCAGGTTGCCAAAGAATTGCAGATTTTCCTTCCTCTAAAGTCTAATTTCTCTTTTCACTGCTTCCTTCATTAGAATAAGTTGGAGTATTACAGAAAAACCTTTTTTTTTGTTTACTCTCCTTCCTTAGAAACATTTGGGGTATTACATTTTACCCCCCTTAATGTGATTCGACACGAATCTGCTCACCGATCTACCCGAAAGAAAACGACGTCTGGAAATTAACAACGATTAACACGTACCAAACATGAACATATCCGGGTATTGCTCGCACATGTGAGACTCTAGCTTCCAAGTGACCTCTCTCTCGGACTGATGAGACCACAACACAAAGACGTAGAACGATGTCTGTCCTAACACTCGTCCCCACATTTCCCGGTACACTCATCGCAAGAGAATCGAAGGTAAGATCCTACTCGATGGTCCACGACGCTAATGAATATTCAAACTCTAGTTCTCACAGGTACTCACTCGGCACCAAACATGCCAAATATTGCGTACACCGCGTATGGACCCGAGACGGTCCTTGCGATACGCCAACTTTCGAATTTCCGTAGCTAACGAAAACAACCCAATGTACCTTCGCTAACCTTCCGATTGATACCGAACCACACAACATGCACAAAGAACACGGAACTCCTGTTCCACCTCTCAATTGAACTCTTCACTGAAACAAGGATCACCTCCTTTAACCAGAAACACACAACAGAGCTCTCTTTAAGCAAACTCTTTTACCGACAAAACCCATATGAAAATGAAAGATTCACATCGCAACTATGCGTTACCAGCTCGGTACTAAAGAGTCAAACCCAGAAATCAAAATTTCATCATGAAAAACCTTTCCACCTTCCAAGTGGCAGTTTGCGAATAAATGTCACAAAATCCAAAGGAGAAATCACTTGATTAAAATCTTTTTCGTCCAAATCTTGGGGACGAGATTCTTTCTAAGGGGGGAGGTTTGTAATATCCTGATTTTCAGAATCGGGATGCTAATATTTAATTTGGTGATCTAATAAATATTTGGCAATTTTTTAAAATTTTCACATGTTTAATTAAAATGTTGCTTCTTAAAATCGAATCGAATTGAAAGTCTGCATTTAAATTGAATTACTTTGAGTTCTTGTTTTAGCATGTCATTTATTCATACCATTGATGTCACTTCCAGTTCGATCGACAGCAGGCGAGACGTCTGCATTTCCATTTCTTTTCCTCAACTTCTCTCCTCGCAATCGCAAGTAAAAATAAAAAATCGTGCAACGCATGTTATACCGATGCAGTTATCGTGTCGAGAGCGCTCCATTTTAGCGGATAGTTCACACATGCAAGATCATTTGAGCGGGTTAGAGAAAAGGAGGAAGAAATGCACTACGATCTATTTTGCTGTCATTTTTCCTCTCCCATCCTAATGCACACTGTCTTTTCCCATCTCCCCATTGCATGCTCATTTCCTTGTCCCAGCCGAATCACCAAGCCACTCATTCTCTCAAGCACTCGCATTGCCATTCTCTCCCAACAATCAAAGCTATGCACAACCTTTTCTTCTCTCCTAAACCGAAAAGCCTCTGCCACCTTTCTTTGTTTATTGTTGTTCCTCATTGCCATTTCTTTACCCAAGAGAGAAATCTCCGGTCATCTATTCCCCAACACAACAGGGCACCACACTGCCCTTTCTCACCTCCCCAACCATTTCTTAATGCCCAGCCGAACCATTCCCTAGCCACTCACCCACACTGCCATTTTTCTTTTAATTTATCACTCATTTTCCCTCCTCAACCGAACAGCCATCCCCCTGCTCATTTTTTTTATTCCAGCCGAAGCACAAAGCTAGCCCACTGCCACTTCTTTCCACAACTACCAAAGCCTCTCCATTTCCATTCGGTTCTCCCCCCAAACCGAGCTATACAGTGCACAACCCATCCTTCTCTCCATGAACACAAGCAAAGTTCTTCCCTTCTCTCCTCTAAATCCCATCCAAGAACCAGAAATCTTGCTTTGCATGTCATACCACCGTGTTCCCCATTGCATAAGCTTTCCATTTATGCAAGAGTTGTTTGCATGCATGGTCGATTGGGTGATTTGGAGAATAGAAGAGAGGAGGAGGCAAGAATCGGCATTGTGCCCATGCCATTGACGGCAAAGATAGTGTCACGGTCTTGCTCCGAGCATGCTGTGGCAGGAGCTTGGCAAGCACGCAGCACAAGCAGTTAGCACTAGTACCTAGAGCTAGCCACTCGCATCAGTAGCACTTTCTCGCAATGGCATCGTGAGTGACGTGGTCTGCAAAGCCCGAGCGCACAACGTCGCGCAGCGCATGCATGCGGCGCGGCCCAACAGCGTGGAGGGGCCGGCCGAGTACGCGGTCGGTGGAGGCAGCAGGAGAAGCTGCGCGACGCGGCGACGCCGAGAAGGAGGTGGCTTGCGCAAATGCTGGGGTGGCGCAGCCGAGCTGAGGGAGCTCGGCGGCCCAGAGCGAGGCGGCGCACTGCAGCGAGGCCGAGCCGAGTGTGCATGCAGCCGGTGCATGCACGCACACGATGCAGCAACTCCATGCGGCCCCGGATGGCCCGGGCGCGGTCTCTAGCACACGGTCGCAGCGCGACGGCTCCGTGAGCACGGCAGCACGCCGGCACCAGCAGCACCAAGGGACATGGCCATCGGCAATGCGTGTCTTGACTGCATGCAAAAAGGTCCCCTAAGCCCACTCTGCACAGCCTCAACTTTTCCACGTTGTGAGCACAAGCTGTTTTCCTTTATTAGTTACCTCCTCTCAAGTCCTTTATTGCTACTAAATCTGTGCACCCCGTTTAACTAGACTTCTTATTGAAATGCCCAAGCCAAAGGACTAGAAGGGAGAAAAGAAATGGCAAGAAACAAATGACGACATCGAGGCGCCATGGACGTGAGGCTGAGAACACAACACATGCATGCGATGGCCATGCATGCAGCGGCGCGGTGGCCTGAGCGAAGCGAGGAAGTATGGAGTGTCGCACTTGAGCGCAGCATCGGCAAGGCGGTTCCGTGGACGTGGCCAAGAACGACAACACCGAGGCGGAGCGGGACGCGGATGAGTATCGGCGACGATTACGGTGGACACGGTCGGGGAGCCGAAGAGATGATGCCCGGTGACGATTGGAATACCTAGCGTTGCGGTAAAATTCTTAGTGTTATTTATGCTATCACGTTACATTTTTAGTCATGCATGTTGCATTTTAGTCATGAGCATGACATCTATTTATGCATGTTTATTTGTAAAAATGTTTTGGTAGCTTAAGATTGGTGTAACTCTCCGGTTAGGACTAAATTGTGCGTAGGCGGGATTATGTGAGAAAATATTGTGGATGCGAATGATTAGATTTTTGTAGCGAATTTGTGTATTGTTGCTCGATGAATGTCGGATTAAGTATATTATGGGATTGTTGATTGGATAATATTATTTTGGAGTCGTATGAAAATTTGTGGTGATCTTTAGAGGATAAATTTATTGGAGGTTTTCCCTCACATCGAATTAGTATTTTTTTGGAATTAGGACGCATAAGGATTTTGTGATTTATTACTTGATGGATAGCTCTTGTGATAATATTTATTGTGATACGGAGATTGAATCGGACGATTTATTTAATCGTGAGCAATTTGGTCGAATGCCTTAAGTTATATCTATGTGAGTTGTACATGCTAGAATTGGGAGAAGGTAGGAATGGATTATTTGAGTTCGGATAAATATTTGGATTGCCATATCATTAGTAGGTAAGTCCCATGTGCCGAGTTGATGCAATTGTACTCTCTATTTGATTAGTAGCTAAATGATTATTAGTCGATCGTAGAGACATATATGTGATTGGATTGGCAGATGTCGTACATGATTAGTCCGGTGAAATGGATGTAAGTTGATTTACTAGTGAACTATTAAATGTTGGATGTGCAATTAAATTGTAAAGCTCGCTAGGTGTCAGTTAGTCAATTAAACCTCGATCGATGGAAAATTGAGTGTATGCGATTGTGATTTGCCGAGGCGAGACTAGTAAAGCTAGATAGTTAGCATTAGCTTAAATAGTATGTCGGAGAACAATCGATGGATTCAATCTTGGTCATATGCCCATGAGTTGGTGGATTTCGTGTAATTATCGGATAGGTTGTATATTTGGAAGATCGTGAGTTCGGGCATCACTCGATGGATTGACTACCTTGATAATGTCTTAGTGGAGGTTAGTACGGGATTTAGATCAAGATATGAGAATATGATTGGAGAGTGTTATGCATGTGATTGCATTCAACACCGGAGAACCAGTTAAGTACATGATTATGAGAAGATTAGATTTGCCGGTAGATGTTTTACTTTAGGAAATAAATGGAAAATAAAATAAAATACAAGGGCCCTATTTGTCATTGGCAGAGGCTAGGTCAGCCCGTGTATAAAAAGGATTTAATTCCATTTAAAATACAGAAAAGAATTATTTTTACACTAGAAATTGAATTAACTTTGAAAATTCTTAGAAAATTCATATGAACTCCGAATGGGATGAATCCAATTGGGTTGTCCATAAAATATTATTCTATATTTAACCATATAGTTTTTATCTCCACTAGAATTCTACAAATTTTCACAAAATAATTAAATTCGGGTGAATGTAACAGAACATTGATTTTCAGCATTTTCTGAAAAACTGATTTCCAAATTGCTATAACTTTCACATATTAACTCCAAATGAAATAATTCTTTCACCTAAATTCATATAAAATCATCATATAGCTACTGTAGAAAATTCATGCATTTTTTAGCAATTTGAATTTTTCAACTTTTCCCGATATTTATACGATATCGCCTTTCTATAGATTCCGAGTTGTCGGAAGTAACAGAGTACGTAACCGAGAGTGAGCAAGTGAACTCCCAGCAAGGCAATCATCCTTTGAACTTTCTTTTTACATCATATTTGATCCCAGTTTTGTTAAGTTAGTGCAATGATAATTGTTTGCATGCTATTTTGATAAGGTCGCTATTTTTGTGATGTGTAGTTTAGTTATATCCTAATTCATTAAGGTTATCCTTGAATTATTCCAGCACCACATGCTTAAGATAGGATGTATGAATTTATATTGTTCGGGTTTGCTTAGCCATGTAAGTCTAGAACCGGTAGCGAATTGTCGGGAATAACCCGGCAATTGTGGGATAAACAAAACTTTCATTATATACTTTTGTTTTAGATCTTCGTATCTGTTTTATGAGTTAAATTTTGATATTTTAAAAGAATTTTTTGGTCTGGACAAGTGTTGGTTAGTGATGGTGCCTTGTGTACGAGCTTTGGGTATGTGGTTTGCCTTGTTTGGACAATTAAGGACCGAACTTTGGGTTGTTGCGATTCAAGTAAAACTTGTGCTACCATACGCAGTATATGGGCATTGTATGGTTAAGTAGGGGGAAGATTTTGTTGTGTTGAGTCCCACGGTGGTGTAATTGTAAGGGCATGGGACTGTTAAATCCTGTGTTTCCTCAGGGGCCGATAGGGCATAGAGACCGTAACATCTTATGTTTCCTAGGAGCCCTGGGTTGAGGGACTTAGCCCAATGGGATCTTCTTGCTAAATACGACCATATCTTGATTTACCCGGCCGGCATACCATAGGAAGTATGTTATTTTCGAAGGCATCTGGAGGCTTACGGGCTAATCAAGTCATGTGGGTAAAGTAGTACACCCCTGTAAGGTATAAATCTATTCGAATAGCCGTGTCCACGGTTATGGATGACCGCTTGAAATTGTGGCTGCTTATTGTTAGACTTGGAATTAAAATTGTGGGTAAACTCGGTATTCGTCATGAATGGGATGTTCATGCTTGTTGTTGTTTCAAAGTGGACAGCTACTTTGCTATTTGTATGATTTATTTGTTATTCAATTCATTACACATTCACATGCTTTACTTCTACTTCAAATCTGATTTTGAAAAGGGCACTTGAAAAACTAGTATGTGTAGGTTGTATATTGTTGTGTCTCTTTTGCAAAACTAAGCCAATATGAGCCATCCCTTGGAACAACCTTATGCATAACTAATTTTTATTTGTGTAAGACTTGCGAGTACTCTTTGTACTCAGCCAGTTTGTCTACTGGCTTACAGGTGAGGAAGTTATCGAGCCCGACGAGCTTGTCAGTGTCGGTTTAGGTGACACTGATGAGTAATGCTATCATTTAACTCCCAGTCGGTTGCCGATGGGTTATGGGGCATACCACTGCTGGCCTTTTTGGTGTACTTACTTGCTTCCACTGCTACTTTATGAACTTGTTTAATTTGGCTGGTCGGCCACCTGTATTCGTTGTAAACTTGGATAATTGATGTATGACTTTTGTACTAATTATGTATGAATGTTGTATGGATGTGATCAACGTTGTATGAGAGTATGAATATATTGGTCGCTGATCTTGGCAGCCAATATAAGTCATGCTCGCTGTTCATGGCTTCCCATTTAAGGAGAAACGACAATCATGTAGTGCTCGCAGAGGAGCAGCGCGCATGATCGTTGGGGCTCTAGTTATTAGTTAAGCCTCTCACTTAGATGGATTTAAGTTGGAATCCATTTATTGGAGACTCAGAGTTATGTCCTTAAGACATTGCGGAGATAACCCGGGGACCCCACAAGTACCATGATACTCAACCTCCTCATGCCCAGGGGAAGACGGTGTCGCTACACCATCCACGAAGACTCCTCTGTCCCCGAGCAAATGGCCATCACCCGACGACGATGACCAATCACCGACATGCGGGGATGTCAGGTGCTGGACCGAATGCAGATGATGGGCTCCGATAGCTGTAATACCTCGTTTTCGATTAGAGTGCTTTTGGTTCAATCTCGAAATTAAAAGGAGAAATTTCCGGCGTTTCGCCTATTCTTCCAGTTTTGGGCCTGGGCCTTTGGCCGGCAGACCCAAGAGAGGGCCTTGTGGGCTAAAGGGGCAGCCGTGGGGCCCATGAGGGGCGGCCGCACTAGAGGGGGCCCAATGGCCCATCTTGTGGCCGGCCAGGGGGCCTCAAACCTAGCACCCCCACCTCTCCCACTTTCCCCACCCCTCCTCCTATGGCGCCGCCCCTACCTCCCCCTCTCCTTGCGCCTGCCTCCTCCTCCCCTTGGTGCCTTTCCCCATTGGTGCTGCATCTTCCTACCCCTTGGAGCCATTTTCCTTGCGGGCAGATCGCCCGCCACCGGTTTTGCAAAGGAAGGAGAAGGGTTTTTGGGGCTGCTGTCCAAGAAGGAGAGGATCTGCTTCAAGGATTCTTCGTCGTCTCCCTGGGTGTTCTCAAGGGTAACGAATGTCGTTTTTGTTGTTGGGTTAATCGTAGAGGCGAATTTGATTAGGTTTGATCGGATCAAGTTCTGTCTTCTGTAAATTCAATTCTGTCCAGTTTCTTGCGTGGCCTGTTTCGTGTGTTTAGAGGCATAATTAGGGATATTGATCTCCTAGAGTTATTTAGGTCTTGTTCTTAGCTTTCGGTGGCCGCCAAGAACACTGAATTCCGATGTACGGATAAAAAGTTATGCTAGTTTTAGTCTCTGCTGTCCAGAATCCTAACGAGAATAAACTGTCAAGTTGTCTTTTAAAATATGAGTGTGTTAATGGAACATTCAGGGCTTTAACCCAACTAGGTTATTGTAGGCCTTGGTCTTAGCTTTTGATATTATTAAAGAACTCTCAATTCGGAGTTGTAGATTAAAAGTTATGATCGTTTTCATACTGTTGTCTTATTTGTGTAGACAGATTCTGTAACGCTGTTTCAGTTATCTGTCAGTAAATTAAATTGGCCGAATTGGGTTATCTTGTCAACTAGAGTATTGTAGATATGTCAGTTAAGAATCCATAGAAATTGGTCTCACCTCATTCCGAGTTCCAGACCAATAGATATGATTTTTACCGTTCTGCTGTCCAGTTTCGGGTTGTGCCTGAGTAGTCTGTTTTCATATTAGAGCTAACTAGTTAATTGCGGATTGTCGGGAAGGCGTTGTAGAACGTTAATGGAAGCGCTTTGTTATATGTTGTATTTACTTCGGGTACTTACTTCTGTAGGCAGAGAGGCTTCGGTTTAGGGACATCTTCTTTACCTACTACCGCAGCGCTTCGCGGAAGGCAAGTACATTGACTTTTGTGTGAATTGTAATTACTGGATGCTCGATGTTTAATATCGTGTTTTGTTCGATATGAGAGAAGCTTCAATATTCATGTTCCGTCCACGGGAGTGGAGGTTAAAGAATACAAGAGGTTCCAAGGATTATGTTCCTTGCGTATGTTCTTTCATATGTGTGCAGATGATGTTAGTCATAATACTTATGTTCATTAATGCATCCATGTTCATGTTCCGTCCACGGGAGTGGAGTCTAAAGTCCCATCAATTCCAGTATGGGCATGTGAAGTCCCACCATTCCAATGTGGGCAGTTTTGGACACTCGTATGAAACGTTCTTCATACGGTATTTTGGATCCCCGTATTTCGATAAATCACGGGCTTAAGTGCACACCGAGCGGTGTGTCACTAGCTATCTGCAGTATAAGCATGTGTGCGTCCATTCTTTCATTAAATCCATTCATTCTATTCATTCATGCACTCATTGGGGTATGTTCGCATTCTTTAATGATGAGGTCTTATTCGTACATGTGGTATGTTCATTTATTCACTGTACTTGCTGAGTCACGGACTCATTCTTGCTTTGTTTGTTTACTTTAGGTGATCATTGATGCTGGCTCTATCAGTAGGGAGTAGACACGCACTAATCGTGCAAATCACCATAATCAAGTTCAACAATATGAT
Organism: Ampelocalamus luodianensis; assembly: GCA_036346255.1. NCBI lineage: Eukaryota > Viridiplantae > Streptophyta > Magnoliopsida > Poales > Poaceae > Ampelocalamus > Ampelocalamus luodianensis. The sequence goes on along the minus strand of CM070621.1, from coordinate 68,708,524 downwards.
TTAGTTTCTATCTTTCATTTGTTAAGGGATGAACTGTAATAAATAAATTTAAGTGGTGAAGGAAGGATACCTTCTCCATGTTATGATTGATTATGTATTGCTTGTGATCTTCGATCATCCTTCGTTACACTTGCTTGAATTCAGACTATTGTCATGCTATGGTTCTACTAAGTAGTGATTTCTTTACATCATTAGTTGATATTATTCAAATTCTTCCGCCTTATGGATGTATGTTAGATGATTTACGTGACATCTTGGCTTCCGAATAGCCAGGGTGTTACAGTTGGTATCAGAGCGGGCTTTAGGTCCGTGGTAATTAAGTTATTAAAATGACACACTGTGCACAGTAGGTGGGGTTTGGGTAATCCATCGTATTCGTAATTCTAGTGGTGTGTTTCATCATATTGAACTGTTCTTGAATTGTTTCGTACTATCATTCTTGTTGTTAATCGTGATCGCTATGATATTCTATATCTATGAACTAATACTATGATTGTCATGAGATGATCCGTATATTCATAATGGAGTATTTTGGTGAGCGTGTTGTTAACGGATGTTAAGAAGTTGTGGTCGTGGTTGTTGCTCGATTCACGGTACACCACCGCCGTGATAGGTGGACAGGGAGTAGATACCCGAGTACCATAGTTTCAGGTGTTAAGCGTAAGTTGCTTTAGAAAGTTATTCTCTTCCTTGAATTCTGAATTTGGCAATTCTTGTCCTATGGTAGTTGATGAATTTCTCCTGGGTTTGTGGTTCATGATAGTTTATGGTTTTCAATAGATCCCTCTTGGTTCTCTGAAACAATTATTGCTTTTCGACTATTGAGTTGCTTTTACTACTTGTGGTCGTTGTCAATTGGCAAGATTGATGTTTTCATGGTTGCTCCTTCTTTCTCATTGAAGAAGAATGACTCATTTACTCGTTTGATAGCTTGGGTAGTGAGAGTTTTCCGCTGTAAGTTCGTTTGCATGGGAAAGCTTTGACTTTATGTGTTTATTTTGGATTACTTCGAGCGTTGAGGTTTGAACTCTCTCTTTTGCTGAAGTAAGGTGTTAGAATCCTTTTGTGATGCCTTGCCATGCTTAAAATGAGAAGTTATAACTAAACGAATAAATTGTTACGATATGAGTTACCAAGTTGGGTTATTAGCATGGTGCAAATCAATTATTCTTAACTACCATCCATGAAAGTGAAAATGATTAATTTGAAATGTCCTTGTATTTGATATATGGTGTATGTTAAATAAAGACTGTCTGTATCCGTTCAGAACCTATAGATCTTACATAAGAGCTAGATTTATCTATTTCCTAGTATGCTAAAATTGTTGAAACTTATATAAAGGACCAGATGGGTGTTACTGGTGTATCGATTCGTGAAACCTTGTTTATAGAAAATTATGTTAGTGAATCTTTAGCCATGTTTTGAATTGATTTCTGAACAAAGGTGAAATGTGAATCTATGTTTATATATGGTTATGTGATTGCAAATGGGATTAGTACCATATGTACACACATGATTAGTACAATCATCAATTGTTAATGAGCGCTGAAGAAGGTGTTGAGCAATACCAATAGTTGAGTAGATGAATTTCGTAAGTAGTCTTTGATATCGTGCCTTGTGATATTGTTATTGCTTAGCATAATCTTGTTATAATAAATTTATTTCAACCTTGTGGTTTGTGTTCCCTTTGGGAAGTTTTAGGATGGAGTAATAAAGTTTGATGATTCTTGGTACTAGTGTATGTTGTCGATGTTATTAAATCGTCAAAATGTGAGAATGAGGTTAATTCTCGTAGTAATTTGATCACCCATGGTGATATTTCCTAAATGATCAAATTTCAAGTTTTGTGTTCTCAATCTTTTGGGGGTTCAGGCTTTATGTGGTAAATGAAGTTTATCGAGTAACGATATGTTGCAAAGTTCTGATGGTTCTTTAGTGATGCAAGTGCTTCGATCTTGAATACTTATTTGTTCTTATTTGTTAAAGTTCGATATTCTCTTCTTGTGAGGCTTATGCTTTCAACTGTGGACTCCACTTATGTTTTATGAGTTCATTGCTTAATTGGTTTTCCCCTGGGTCCCGTGTTCAGTGCTAGTGGTAGATGAGTTTTCTAGTTGGTGAAAAAAAAAACGTTTTCATTTGTCTCCTCTTTTGAGAAAGAATCAACTCATTCTTTTCACGTGGGTCTTTCGAAGTGTTTTCTAATTGTTGTTGTGAGATTGATGTTAATACCTGTAGTAATTTGATCGCCTTCGGTGATATCGTTCAGATGAGAATATTTCAAGTTCAGCTTTCGTGATATTTTGGAACTCATGAATTATCTGGTAGTTGAAATTATTTTAAATAAATTAAGGTATTGGATTGTCCTGTTGCTTCTTAAGAGATTGGTGTGATTTAATTTTAAAGGCTCTTTGGTCTGAGTTGGCAACATGAGGTTGCAATCAAAGAAGATATGATGGTTCCTTTAAGAGGAGAATAATCTACTTGCTTTTCACGAAATCCTGTAATTGGAAATGTTTCGAGTTTGGTGGCTGAGATTATTTGGATCTCATGTTTCTTGTGTAGTTGAACTATTCTGAACAAATATAACGTATTGAAGAATTTTATTGGTTCTTAATTAGTCCTAGTGGTTTGGATTAAAAACCTTATCTTGTTCGTTGTGGCAAAGCGATGTTAGTCAAAGAATTAATTTCAGTGTTAAAGGAAAGAGTGCAGTAGGAATATTTGAGAATTTGAGTCAAGTTTTGTAACTTGTGGTTATTTGAATTGTTCATAAACTTTTGCTCTTTTCACTCAAGAGTTGTCGAGTTTCAATCGCGATGTAATTTTTCTTCTTGGTGGTTATTTGCTATTCCCTTTTCGAGGGATGTGTGCCCTCTCCGCTGTGAACTCAACTTTCGTTTTCCCGGATCTTCATTACAGATTATTTCTTTTGGTTTCGTGCTCACCGTGAGGCAAACAACATTTTCTGTGTGGTGAAATTTGTCCTTGTTCGCCTCTTTCTTTTGAGAAAGGATCAACAGTTTTGTGTTGCAAAGTTTTACAAAGCGTAAGTTGTCAATTGTGTAACACCCCAGCCCCACATGAGCCTAGAATGCTACTAAACTAGCACAATAACATTTTTATATTGAAACAATTCTCTAAAATCCAGTGAACCTCCTTTGTTTAGTTACTAAATGGAGGTCCCAACATTTAAATATAACATAGTCAAATAATCCAACCTCCAAGATAAACAAGAGATAACCAAAACTATGCTAATCATCACTACAACATCCATAGCATGCTAAACAACTAAAGCATAAACAGAATGACATTCATAATCCTCTAATCAACTCTATTACAAATTATTCCAAGCATAGTGAGTAATCATAAGAAATTCTTTATGCAATTACTCAACTACTAATTTATCATCTGTTAATCCAAATGTGAGTAGTTCGTGCAATTGTGCAACCACTTCTATTCCCTCCCATGCATGCCGTTCTTGTAAAGGGGTACCTAAAAACACAACAACAGCAAGAGTGAGTCCAAAGACCCAGCAAGTACATTAAATGGCAACAATAACATAGACTACTGTAATAATCAACATCCATATACCATCTCAATTATAAACAAGACATATGTTCATGCTATGCAAGATGCTCAAGTGCACTTTCTCTTTCTCTTTAACTTTTGCATTTTGGTGAATGCAAAGTATGCAACCGTCGTGATACCCATGCTCGTGCTCGCAAGGCTGTGGACCAGTGCCCATTACTCCGCAAGTAATGGGGACCTCAAGCCCACACTCCGCAAGTGTGGGGACCATAAGCCCATCGTTTTCACGATGGAGACCTCTTTTCAAAGCCCACATTCCATGAATGTGGGGACCTCAAGCCCGTCATCTACATGACGGGGACCTCAATCAGATGTACTTGGTCACTACGTGACCAAGGCGCCTAGATGCTCTCAACATGCGTATGTACTAGAATGTAACTTTCACAACTAGTAAAAGCACGAGTACATACCACATCTCAATCCTTTGAATAACATGTAGAGCATTATCACATACAAAATTACTCTTTAATCACAAACATGCCATAACCAAGTCTCATTCATATATATCACACTATCATCCATGTATGACTAGTACAGGAAAGACACAACCAATTTCAGCAATCAAACATAAATATTCTACAACCCGAATACTTGCAACCCGATCCTTCATCATAGTCATTTTATCAAACCAGTACTTGTAAGTATTGGGTACTTCAAAGTTGTGCATACTTGGTCCTCACAAGACCATGTCTAAGTATGAAATCAATATGCACAAGCACCAACACTATTCATCATCAGAGTACCAAAAGCAATAACGACATTCATGTAAGGCATAACCATACTTCGAACATCCACCATTCTTGAAACAATCATCAATCAAGCAATCTTGCTACGCTATTATATATCGAAAAGCACACAAACATGGCCAATCAATCACACCCATACAACAGATAATGCACTTGCCTCAACCGTGCGGGAACGAAGGACGCGAAGAGGGTGCCGCCTCCGGAACCAGTCCCCCACCTAAAAACCATTTAGGAGAATGCTAAGATAACAGTAATGGACCACTCAACGCAAAAGAGTAAACCCGAACTCGCAAAATCTTGAAACGCGATCCCAACTCCAATTTCCTATAAGCTAATCTGTCCCCTCTGGAAATAGTCGCGTTCTAAAATTCGTATCTTTTAGTACATTAGTCCAAATGAGATGATCTTGGACTTCATTGAAAGGTTATCAAATTCTCCAACTAAACCTAGTTGGTGAGCCTTCCTGATTCGGCCAACTACTACCCCTATCAAGCCAAATAACAGAACAATATTTTCTCGCCAGGTTCTCTGGACAGTACACTAAAACCATCATAACTTTTAGCTCGTTTATCCAAATTTTGCGTTCTTGCCCTTCCCTGAAAGCTACGACAATTATCTACAACTGTCGTTATACTGAGCTCCTCAAATTCTCCCTTTAACAGATCGAACAAGACAGATTACTAAAACCCATCAGATTACCGACAGATTCGCAGAACAGTCCCACCAATAAATTCATAACTTTTGCTACAGAGATCCAAATATCTTGATCTAGTACTTCATCGAAAGCTAGGACGTCCTATACAATTCTCTAGGAGACATCCGGACCTGATTCTGCCCTTAGACTACTCAAAAACGTCGCCCAACCCACTCAGCTCCACCGATCAGACACGATAAAACTTAATAATCAAATAATCGACTAATCGGAAGGGGATCGGGTCTTACCCTCGAAGAACCGCTGAAGATGACGCACCGAGGTCGTGATCTCTCCCCTTTCCTTTCTTCTCCCCGCACTTCTTCTTCTCCTTTCTTTTTGATCGGTGACCACGATGGAGATCTCCCCCCTTCTCTTCTTGGACAGCACCAATGGAGGGGAAGGTTGGAGGGGATGAATGCTATAGTACCAAGGTGCTACAGTGCACGTGCTACAGGGGAGGAGGAGCAAGGAGGGAGAGGAGGGGCGGCCAAAGGGGAGGAGGAGGAGGGAGTGGGGCGGCTAGGGTTTGGGGGGGGGGAAAGGTGCCTCCCCCCCGTTGGCCGGCCACCTATGGGCCTCATGGGCGAAGCCTGTGCCCAGGTTGCCGCGGTTTTACAAAAACCCCTTCTCCTCCCTTGTTTTGATGTTTCTTTGAAGAAACATTCTCCGATTTAATTATTCCTTCCGATTTAATTATTCTCTCCGACTAATTCCTTTCAAATACTTTTGGGGCATGACTAATTCCTTTCGAATACTTTTGGGCATTACATTCTACCCCTTAAACGGAATCGACCGAATTCTAACCACGCTTAAGCCGAAATATAATCACCGCTAAAATCTTACTAACATTGCCACGAACTCGCACAAACACACCAAACTCTTGATCCTTGTATCGATCGATCTCTTCACTTTGACAACGAGCACATCTTTTAACCAGGGCCTTTAACATTCCCAGTCGAGACCATAAGAGTCTTAATGCAACCAACTCAAAACCATCTTCTCTTAGAAGAGACTAATCCAAAATCAATGGGTTTGACAAGAAAACTTTTCACTTTTCAAGTAGGCAGTTTAGGAATAAATGCCACACAAGCCAAAAACGAAATCACTCGAATACCAGATTAACCATTTTTTTAACTGGAACGAATCACACATACCGGCAAGAATCAACTCAATTTGTAATTGACATCAGTCATAACCACATAATTCAAGTAAGAACTAAGAGAATATCTCTCTATCCAAGATCAACTTCTTTTTAAGAATTTATCTTTCTATTAAACTATAGGTTCCCAAATTATCGCATAACACATTAACTCGTTTATCTTAAATGGGCATCCTCGAAGCTATGTTCAACTGAGCACAAAACCCACACTTATGTAGGGACTCTTCCAATCCACAATATCACACTCTAGCTAACTTCTCTACCGAATGAATTGCTTTGACAGAATAATCCTCAACACAACTCAATATAGATTTCAATAACCATCACATCCCTAAATCCGTTAAGGATAAACAATTTTGAAATTCACCACATTCACTCTCATTTACTGCTTTCAGAGATCACCATAACTCTTGGAACCTAATCACGGAACCAAGATGCTAGCATAATAATACAAAGCCCAATTCAACCTCTACGACTCTTACAATGAATGGTGGTATACTTGCTATGTAACCCTCAAATCGATGACCAAAAAAATTTCACACACTCAACAATAATCTCGGTTCATTAATATCAACATTCCATACTAATCAAGTAACCACCCAAGGCGATTCATGTTACCAATCTTAGACCTTCTCTAACCTACACCAATCAAATACAACTACTTGTCCACAATATACCCACTCACAATATCCTAAGCGATTGATCAGATTCAAACATACTCAATCACTAACATCAATAAATGAATATATAAATTCTTGACCAAGCTATCCTTAGTGATAATCTAACTCCCATAGAGTTACTCTCTGTGAGCAGTCACACTTGACAATACTCAACTATTCCTGCTATCCCATTGATTAGCACAGCGGCTAGGTTTCTCCACACCGCTATTCTCATTAAACTTCACCATCAAAACTCTTCTACACAATCTTACTAGGTATCCAATTGTGATACTCTAATAAATTTATCAACAGCCCATACTTTCGATAGTCCCCATATCCCAACATGGACAAAGGTTATTGATCAAAACCAACGCACTTTCTACTGTTCTTCAAATAGCTTGGTGTGAGGACCCCAATTTATTTGGCTTGTAATGCTTAACCAACCACCGGTCCTAGCATCACAAATCAAATAAAGCGATCCTCGAGATATGTATACTTCCCGAGCGATATACACCTCGGTACAAAATTAGACATCAACTCCATTCCAAACATAGAGTCCAAACATCACACTACCAAACGGAAGATAAACAAATAGTAGAGTTATTACAGATAGAGGCTGACAGGCCACAAGGTACACAAATAACAGAGAGGAGACAGCGGAAGCAAAAGTGCCATAAGATGGCTATAAACAAAGCCAATCAGTGTGCCTTCAACCCACAAGGCATCTGACCGGACCGCCAAGCCTAGTCGTCACCCACGAAGCGGCAGCACAGCTCACAGAAGTGAGGCCCTTGGGGCTCACCTTCTTCCTCTGCAACAAAACATTAAGCAAAGCACCTGAGTACAAAGATTGTCTTTGTACCCGCAAGACTGACGTGTGAACTAGCAGACCTGTTCATATGCTACATGCAGGCTTATTTGGTGGAGGTCATATGTTTCATTTGCATAAAGCCAACTTTTTGCAATAATGTAATACGATTTAAAGGCAAGTTTGCAATTCATTTTTCTTGTTGAAATAATCTATGAAATAAGGATAGATACAAAGTAACCACCTAGAAGTGACTATCCCAATAGTCACCACAATATAGCACGAATCCTGCATCCGTACCACCCTGCAAGTTTTAATTTAAAGGTTGTAGTCTAACTCTTGAAAATCTTACCCAAGCGTGTCCATCACCTAGGGCGAGGCTATTCGAATAGTTTTAACCCTGCAGGGTGTACCAATGTACCCACACTTGCATCGCCTTTAAGCCAAGCACACTTAGAAGGTATGCCGCACGACTAAGTCCTACGAGACTTTTCCAATATTGTGTATTAACTACGAGCTCGTATGGATAGAAATCCATACGCTTACATGGTAAAGCCGAAAGACAACTACCCACTCGAGGATAAAGCTTTTGGACAACTACCATGCTCCCAACACCATCCCTCCTCGACCTCCTGCGACCGGGCCAATACACGCCAAAGTACTAGGTCAAGAGAGGTCCCATATACTCTAGTGTGGTTAGCGCCGAAATACGGATAACGGTACTCACAAGATGTTCGGTCCTTAATTGACCGGGCACCTTTCCATCACACCCAACATATCACACCAATCTTACCATTGTGCTGCGTCTAAATCATTTTTGTTTTGAGTTTTAGTTTTGCAAATAAGCATAGCAAAATCTTTGAAACATAAAGTTATAGAAGATTTTGTGTGATCAAGGTTACCGACTAAAGTCGATAACCTTGATTCTACCGATAGCTAAGCATGTCTAAGCAAGTTGACCGGACCTACTAAGTGACAAGAGATCATCCAGCGACCTCTAATCACAGCAAATAGCCTAGGCTCAGGTAGTAGAGATCAACATTTTGTCTACAGGATATGCAGCTACGGATTTAACTAAACAATTTAATCACAAATTAAGCAGTGCATACATACAGCTGAAACAAAATATTAGACTTCAAAATACTGGGATTATCATGATCAAGCCGCTTGCACTCGGCCGCTTTGTTGCTCAATATGTTGCGGAGGGTCGTTCTCAGGGTTGCCGCAAATATCGAATCCTAACGATAGAACAAATAACAGCGAATAAGAGCGAATAACACCGACAAAAACCCAACCATACAATAACACAAAAACATACCAAACTCACACAGCAGCCTAAGCATGATATAACAAAATTTTAGAAAGCAGAGAACAATTCATTTTAAGTGGTTATGAATTTTCTAGGAATTTTCTAAGCTAACAACACACATGAAAACACTAGTTAATTACTAAACCAATTTTCATGAGCAGAAGCAGTGTAAAACTTAACCTAATAGTTAGTATCACTGAAAATGAAATGTTCTGAATTGGGTTCATTGATTTTGGACAATTACTAAAAGAGATAGGCATTTTCTAGTTTGGAGATTACATTCTACAACATTAAATTAATTATGATTTTTTTGATACAGGACAAGGTTGACACTAATTTTGGTAAATAGAACATTTAAAATGAAAATTAATAAAACTTGGTTTCATGCAATTTGGATAAAAATTGAATTAGTTATGCATTTTACAAGTTTAATTGAATTAATGACTCAACAGAAAACACAAACCGAAATACTAAATCATTTCGAAATCTATAATGCGCTCAACCCATTTCGCACCCACGACCCGACTAGCCCCACCATCGGCAGCGGGAACGTAAAATGCGACGAAACGACCCGGCCGCCGAAAGTGGCGTCGGCGTATTCTGAAATACGTCTTGACACCAAAGTGCAAACCTAACACACTCTCACAAAGAAAATCGCTTCCCAACAGAGAGCGCATTACGAGCTACACAAACCTAGCGACAACATGGACCCACATGGCGGTGACTCGAGAGAACATATAGCGAGGCTGGATTAAAGGATTTCTAAACGCGATTAACAAAGAGGGCCCACAAATGAGACTCAGACTAACCAAGATTAGCGCTAAACTAACTTGCGGCGGTTCACCGCGCGCTGCGACGCGGCGGCGGCGCGCGAAGCTGTTCTTGCGGCAGGAGGTTTCGGCGAGAGTGGTACCGGGTTCGCAAGGATCTCACGAACTTCGATGACGGTGACCGGGACCTCGAGGATGCGGCGGCGGTGGCGGCGAGCGAGGCGGAGGCGAAGACACGGCTCCGCGGAAGGTGCTACGGGCCGGAAGACTCGAGGAAGGTGCGCCACGGAATCGCCTCGGCCAGGAAGGATACGCCGAGACAATGCCGACGGCGAAGAAGGTGCGAGGCGGTGGAATCACCGCGCGGCGAAATACCGAGCTCGGAGAAGAAGAAGTCGCACACCCTCCACAATGCATCAAAAGAAGCTTGAGCCCACCGTGAGCATCGGTGAAGCATTGCGATCAAGTGAGATCAACCGTTGAGGCTTGAGACCCACGAACGCAAACAAGCTCACGGGCCGAGGCGCGGAGGTGGAAACGGCGATACCACCCACAGTGCTCCAGCGACGCCAAGAACCCGGGATGGGCAAAATGGAGCGGCGTCAGCGTGGATCACGGTGGTGCGATCGCGGGCTCACGGGCGGCGTTAACGCAGCGGCGGCGCGCTCGGGTTTTTCTCGGCGAAGCTAGAAATGGGCGGGAGGCGTAGAATGGCTGCGAAGGAATGGGCGACCCTAGGAGGTAGATGGACTTGAGCGATCCCCGGAGGCGAACACGCGTCCCCCGTGGCGGCAGGCAGTGCGTGGCGCGCATGCGCGATCACGGCCGAGCTCAGTTAGCGGCGAGTCGGCGAGAAGAACGGCGGTGGGACCCATATGTCGGCGGCGAGGACAAGCGCGCGACGGATGCTTAGACTCGATCGAGAATGTATCGGCCGTTGGATCCAATTGGGCGGTCGAGATTGATGTATGCATTGGACAGTCGGTTGCGCGACGCGGCGTGGATCGTTCGATTTGCATCGGACGGTCACGATCGATTGGACTCGGCGAGTGCGTTTAGTTGACGGACCGAGGCAAATGGTGCGAGTCGGACTCGAGCACGAGTTGGGTCAAGACGCGAGCAGTGCTTTCGATTTGAGTTAGAAAGTGAGAGAGTTTGGAGAATTTTTAGAGATAGATCGAGCTCCAAAAATTCCGAAATTTTATGGTAGCTACTTGAGACAGAGAACAACATTGCATAAATTTTCCAGAACTTTTCATGCACTGAAAAGTTCTGCAGAAAATTCACAAGCATGCTGACCTAGGGTTTGACCAGATTTTCAACTAGTTTGACTTGGCCATTTGAAATAGCAAATAAAATCTAAAAATTGTGAGATAATTCAGGAGGTAGCTAGGATGGTCAAGATGATAGGAAAAATAATTTCAGAGGATGCTCACAAGTTTGAAAGCTAAGAATCTGATAACAACAATTTCCAATCACAAGAATTAAATTCTAAAATTGGAAATTGCTAGGAAAATTGTAGAAACTCTCAAATGATTTCATGAGGTATCAAAAGTTTTATTTCTCCTCATAATTTACATTTGAAAATACAAACCTAAGCTAGGGCTGTTACAAATCTCCCCATACAGGGAATCTGCTTAGAGATTACGATCAACTGAGGAGAAGAAGGATGGGTAATCTGCTCGGAGGCGATCTTCCCGCTCCCAAGTGGCTTCATCCTCGAGTGGTTTGACCACTGAACTTTAAGGAACTTGATCGCACGGTTCCTTGTTGCGTTCAGCTTCTTGAGGATACTGAGCGACGTGCGCTCACGATAGGATGAGATCTTCTGCACATCGATATTTTCAATGGCGTTTCCTCCACGGGAACACGAAGCACTTCTTCAATTGCGATACATGGAAAACATCATGCACCCCTCAAGTGTAGGCGGCAATTCTAACTTGTATGCAACAGCTCCACTTTCTTGATGGCGCGATAAGGCCCGACATGCAGAGGAGCCAACGCGCCCTTGACAAAACGACGATGTCCTTCAAAGGTGAGACTTTGAGATACACAAAGTCATTGGTGGAAACTCGACTCACGGCGGCGTCGTCCGCATAGCTCTTACGCTCGGTGAGCTACGCGCAAGTGCTCACGAATCGGTACTTGACTTTCACCTCATTGATGGAATCTGGACCAAAAGCGCCTTTCACCGGTTTCACGGCGGTTCAAGATGATTACTGCAGCGCCGTCCATACAAAGCCTCAAATGGTGCCATACCGAGACTAGCACGAAGCTGTTGTTGTAGGAGAACTCGGCAGCGGTAGGCACTTCTCCCAATTCTTCCAATAGGAAAGAACACGAGCACGGAGCATATCTTCAAGCACTGGTTGACGCGCTCCGTCGACCATCGATCGAGGATGATAGGTGAAATTTAAAGAAAGACGGTCCCCATGGCCTCCTGCGATTGTGCCAAAGTCGGAAGTGAAAAGAGAGCCACGATCGACACAATCGTTCGTGGCACACCATGCAAACTCACAATGCGGGAGATATAAAGGTCCGCCAATTTCGCGACAGCGAGGGTGGTACGACGGCAAAAAGTGTGCTCTTTTGTCAACGATCGATAACAACCGGATAGCATCCTTCCACAAGAAGAAATGCAGGATCGGACGGTGATGAAATCCATGCCTACTGAATCCCATTTCCACTCTGGTATAGGCAGAGGTGAAGAAGACCTGCTGACGGCGATGCTCGGCCTTGACACGACAGCATGTGTCACACCCGGCAACGAACCTGGCAATCTCGCGCTTCATGCGAGTCCACCAGAACCTCTGCCGCAGATCCTGGTACATCTTGGTAGCCCCGGGATGGATGGACAAAGGCGAATCATGGGCCTCATGGAGAATCAAATCCCGTAACTCTGGGACCTTTAGGACCACGAGACGTTGCCAAAACCACACAACCCCATGCTCATCTTACGAGAAACACCGGCTATCCCATCCTTGATATTGCGCGATTTTACCCACACCATCATCATTTCTTGTCTTGCCTTGATTTGATCAACCAAGGTCGGTTGCACAACCGAGGCGGCAAAGGGGCGTGCTCAACCAAACCAAGTTGAGGCGCTGAAATTCTCGCAAGAAGTGCGGTTTGTTGCTCTTGGATCATCAAAGTATTGCGATTACACCCTTCGCTAAGTGCATCGGCAACTACATTGGCTTTTTGGGATGATCTTGAATACCCATGTCATAATCTTTGATCAATTCTAGCCATCTCCTCCGCACGAGGTTCAGATCTGGTGAGTGAACAAATATTTCAAACTCTTGTGATCGAATACACCTCACGGTTCCGATTAAATAATGCCGCCAAATCTTGAGTGCATGAACCCTGCGACAAGCTCTAAATCATGGGTGGGATAGTTGAGCTCATGAGGTCTCAAGCGCTGGATGCATAGGCAAGCTGCCTTGCCTTCTCCGCATAAGAACATCAAGTCCACGACGAGAGGCATCGCAATAAATATCAAGCTCTTGTGGATATCGGGAAGAGTAAGGCTGGGCTGAAGTCAATCATTGTTTGAGCTCCTGAAAACTCTCATCACAAGCAGAGGACCACACAAACTTCTTGTCCTTCTTGAGCAATTCGGTCATCGGACTGCGATCTTGAAGAAATTCTCGATAAAGCGGCGATAGTAGCCCGCTAAGCCAAGAAAACTCCGCACATCGGTGGTGACTTGGTGGCCCCAAGATAGAACATCGTGACTTTTTTGGGATCCAGCTATGCCTCCGGTGAAAGAACATGGCCCAAAAATGCCACTTCCTTCAACGAACTCACATTTCTGAACTTTGCATATAGCCGATGCTCCATGATTTGCCCAAAACAATCTTGAGATGCTCAAGCATGCTCGCTTCAGTCTTGGAATAGATAAGGATATCATCAATGAAGACCACCACAAATTTGTCCAAAACCTCCATGAATCTGAATTCATCAAGTTCATGAACAAGGTGGAGCATTGGTTAAGCCAAAGGACATGACGGTGTACTCGTCTGACCCATAACGAGTAGTGGCCGTCTTGAATATCCTCGATCCGATCGACTGATGATACCCCATTCTCAAATCAATCTTTGAGAACACACTGGCTCCGATCAAGCGATCAAGCAGATCATCAATGCGGGCAGAGGATATTTGTTCTTCCGATCACCTCATTGAGAGGGCGGTAATCAACACACATGCGCAAGGTCTTGTCCTTCTTCTTCACAAAGATCAACGGACAACCCCAAGGAGATGGCGGGACGGATGAAACCCTTTGCTTGGAGCTCACCAAGCGCTTCTTCAATTCTTCTAGCTCATTGGGAGGCATCCGATCTGGCGCCTTTGAAATCGGGCGATGCAGGGCAGCGACTCAATGACAAACTCAAGGTCTCGAATGGAGGCATCCCGGGCAAATCATCGGAAAGACATCCACAAAGTCGAGATACTATGGGAACATCCACGATACGCAGGTGGCTTCGCTTCTAATGCACAGATGTGGCCCCTGCGGTGTGGCGAAATCCAACTGCTTTCGCTGAAGGGTGGTGAGATAGACAATCTTCTGGCACAATCGATTTGCCCCAAGTGTTGGGACAACCAATCCATGCCAAGAATCACATCCGGACTTGTGACCGAGCGGAATAAGATTTGCCAAAAATCCTCCTTTGACTATGATAGGAACATCCCGACATCAGATCGTCGGCTCTCATTTCCGACCGGAGCGGATGAGCAAAGGAACCCCCAAGGTACAGTGAAGACCACTAGCGGTAGCAAATGATCTTGAAATAAAGAATGCGATGCTCGAGAATCAAATAATCTGCGGCGGGGCGAATTAACAAGAAGTGTACCAATCCACGACATCCGCGCCTCTGAGCCTCCTCAGCGAAAGGTGGTTGACTCGACCACTGCTCGCACCACAGGGCTTCGGATCATCTTAGGTCGGTGGATGACCACTCCCTGCCGCGTCCTCCATTGGGACGAGGCGGCGCAACACTCGAGGGCAAGCGTTGGCGTAGTGGCCCTTGTTGTGGCGGCGAAAGCAAGAAACCTCGGCCGCCGGATTGCGGAGGCCGCCTGTCGCTGGATCGCGGCGCGCGTGGCTGAAACACGGCTGCGGTGGGCGAGAGCTGGTGCAGATGGCCTCGGCGCGGTGGGCAAAAAGCGGGCCAGCTGGTGCAGGCCCGGCCAGAGGGCAGTGAGGTGGTGTGAGTAGACTAACGCGCCTCCCATTTGCGCTGCGGGACTCGCCCGGCACCTTTGCCTTATGCTCGCAACAATGGCCTTATCTACCAAGGCACGAAAGTCGAGAAGTCCACAATAGATAGCTTGTCCTGCGGCTCCTCGGACAAGCCATCCATAAACTTCTCTGCTTAGCCTCATCGAGGCCACCTCCCTGGAGCATAACGAGCCAAATGATTGAACTCGTGCATGTGCTCGATCCGCAATTTGCGCCCTTGCTTGGCGCGAGAATTCTTTCTTTTCACTTCATCGCCATCGGGGATATGGGCCCGACGAAAAGGCGATCGAACTCCTCCCACGCGACCACATGGCTGCGGCCGCATGGCGAGATAGTTCTCCCACCATGAGAGTGCGCGCCCTCAAGGCGATCGCGACGAAGAGTGTCTTATCCTCGCGGCAGCGAGCTATGTTGAGCTTCGCTCAACCATGCGCGACCAATCATCCGCGCTCGAGAGGGTCCTCGGAGCGGGAGAAAGTCGGCGGCTGTGTACGGAGGAACTCTGCAAGTCCCCCGCGAGTCTGGTGGCCGCCACCACCGGCAGGAGTGGAGGTATTCCTAGCAATAACCTCCAAGATGCGTGTCTGATCCATGCGGTTTCGCTCGATCCGGCGAGAACCTCGACCATGGTCGGAGGAGGGGAAGCTCCTCATCATGACCACCTGTGGCACTCGCACGCGTTCTCCGGCCATCTGCTTTACTAAGACAAGTTAGCAACAACTTTAAGATCAAGAAAGTACAAGATTCATGAAAGCAGTCCAAAAACAAACACAAAGCAGAATAAAGATCAACCAGCAAAAATCAGACGCATAACTACTCACTTAACACCTTACCCTATTATTCCCACAAGTTTTAGTTGGATTAAACTTCATGGTTCTCCCCAGACTAATTCCACCGGTAGTAACTATCTTTTGAAAGGTAAAGAGAGAAACCAAGTTTCAAAACTTAAATTAGAGTAAGATGAGAGTAGAAAGCTAAGATAGGTAAGGAATAAAATCGAGAATGCTTAGGTTTTCATAAACCTTTTATAATTTGAAAATAAGACTTTCAAAATATCCTAAGGACGACTATGCTTGGGTTACTACGGATCGAATGGCTCGATACCAACTTTGTGAGGACCCCAATTTATTTGGCTTGTAATGCTTAACCAACCACTGGTCCTAGCATCACAAATCAAATAAAGCTGATCCTCGAGATATGTATACTTCCCGAGCGAGTATACACACCTCGGTACAAAATTAGACATCAACTCCATTCCAAACATAGAGTCCAAACATCACACTACCAAGCGGAAGATAAACAAATAGTAGAGTTATTGCAGCAGACGAGTGACCACAAGGTACACAAATATGAGA